>CM076578.1:1144659940-1145147606 GCA_034641835.2 Pinus albicaulis | reverse complement strand
GACATAAAACCTTTTGCTCATATAGAGAGATCCCTCTTTGGACCCAGGAGGGTTAGATCTTGAGGTCTGAAAGTGGTTTTGATGTTGTCTCATCTTTTGGTCTTGCCAATCTGGCCAAAACATGGGAACCCCAACATAATGGCGATTCCACTGGGGAACTGAGTGCTTTACACCTTAAACATTCTTAGGCATTCAAAAAACCTACAATATCTCGTTAGGTTGGCATTTAAACACTCCTATTCTCACATCAACCTCTATACCATTTGTTGTGTCTCCCATACTCTTGGACAGAGTCTGGAAAGGGCCAGGTAGCCTCCAGATCTCACACTCTTTCAGAGGTGATATATTTGGTAAATGCCCTCCTAGTCAATCTCTGGTTAGAGTTTGCTGTGTTTGGAATATATCTTTGAAAAGGGACATCTCATAAGCATTGTGGTGGACAGTGTACCCTCCAAAAACATCCTAAAACCTTCCACCTGGCGACTCCATAGTTCCTAAACGTTTTAGAGACTCCACTGGTGATCAGTAGGCCTGCTGATTATCTTGGTTCACATTAGACTCCACTGGGAGACCAGCCTCCATAACAACATCAACCACAGTAGAAGTAACAAGTAGGGTTAGGTTGCTTGGTTAGAAAACAACATTCTAGCTTCTAGAATCATTCATACAAGAGCTTACCCTAACCCAGACCCACCTGAAATAGTTGATAATCCTGAGAGCATCCTCAAAGGAGCTCCTACTCGTAAAAGATCAATTGTTTCCAATCACATCTATAGAACTAATTCCGCACTAGAAAATCTTACAACTCTATCACACTTTCACCTTGACCTAGACCTACCTAACAGATTACCTAGAACTAGATCATTCAGTAGCTTAGACCAGCCAGACCCTGAGCTTCCTGGTTCTCCACCCCAAAGTGGTAGGCACCTTGGAAATAGACATACCCCTCCTTCTACACCTCCTGATATGCATTTCATACAAAACTTGGGGCTTAGTCATCCTAGATCTGCTCATCAGCATTTTGCTGGTCATAATATCCCTGTCATCCATATACCAGCGATCCAGGTCAATCCTTGACCTCATCAAAAAATCATCATGGCAGCCTGGTATGCACCTTTGGTTCTACCTCAGCCTCTAGTACCCTTACCAAATGATTATCAGCCGAAGATCCCACACTTCACTGCAAAAGAGTCCATCACAGCCCAACAACATGTAGATAAGATGGAAGATTCTTTTGACTAGATGGAAATAGATGATGATACAGTCAAAATGAGAATATTTGCCCAAAGCTTAGGGGTTGATGTGAAGAAATGGTTTAAAGGCCTACCCCCAGGTAGCATCAATGATCTTACAGCTTTATATCAAACTTTCATAAACAAATGGGAAGCTAGGGAAAATCCTCGCCAACTCCTAGCAGAATACATGACCCTTAAAAGAAACGTAGGAGAGAGTGTCCATGATTACACAACACGGTTTAACAACATTTACAATGCCCTCCCTCCACATATGAAACCTCCACAAGGCATGGCCCTAGCAAAATACCTTGAAGGCTTTAATGCCGACATGGCCTATGAACTTAGGGATAAGGAATACAATACATTGGAGGACATGCAGAAAGGAGCACTGAACATAGAGGCAAATCTGATGGAGAAAAGAGAAAGACTAAGATCTGAGAAGAGGGTAACATATAAAGAGGACAATGTAGCTTCCACGTCTGACCCAAATCATGACCATCTAGCCAAAAAGGTGGACAAGATATACCAAATGATGGAAAAAATGGTTGTCATAGTTAGTTACCAGAATAGAAATCAAAACCAGAACCAAAACTTTAGAAGAAACAATAACACCCCGAACAGACAAAGAGAATTCGATCAGCAAGTTATCCCCCCATTTCAAGAGAAATTTCTTGATGAAGATGAGGGAATCATAGAAGAGTCTGAGGGAAACACAATTAATATGTTTGAAACAGAAGATTCAATCCATAACTGTTACTCAGAAGAAGATCAACCCTCACCCTCTGGTTGGGAGGAGGAATGGTTAGAATCTGAAGATTACAGATTAGGGTTTGAAAATGCCATGATGCAGGTCAGAGAAAAATATGAACTCAGGAGTAAAAAGAGCCAAGAAACTGTCAAACCCAAAGGTTCTGAGGTCACCATCAAGAAAAGGCCTGAGAAAAATTCTAAAAAAACTGGTGAAAGTAACAAATCAGTAGCTGAGAATTCTGGAAAGAACAAAGAAAAGGACAACCAAAACACTGCTACACAAGGTAAACCAGCTAGCAGCACTAGCACTGCAGTTAGTGCTCCTGATAAAACTGTCACAAATGTTGTACATAATGAGAATCAGCACACTGATTCAACCACTAAGGCAGTGGCTAACAAAACAGAGTTGAGCATTCCCAAGAGTCAGTCCACTTTCAATTTGGAGAGTGAGATTGCAAAATTAAAATCTCTGTCCCACTCTCTGAGCTGGCCACTCATGATGTATATAAAGGCCAAATTTTGAAAGCATTAAATTTAGGTGAGAATAGTGACACTATAAATCTGAGTGACAACCAACCTGCCCTTCTGTTTGGTCCAAAGATAGAAGGAAATTTTCAGGAAGGGGTAGTGCCCCCTTTTTATATAAGTCTTAATGTCCATGATAAGATTCTCCACAATGCAATGCATGATTCTGGAGCATCACACAACCTAATGCCTAAAGTTGTAATGGAAAGATTAGGCCTAGAGATAACCCGTCCCTATAAAGACCTGTACTCATTTGACTCAAGTAGAGTAAAGTGTCTTGGCTTGATCAAAGATTTATGTGTGAGCCTTACTCAGATTCCTGCTAAGTGTATGGTCATGGATGTTGTGGTGGTAGATGTGCCACCCAAGTATGGCATGTTATTATCATGATCATGGGGAGCCAAGCTGCAAGGAACAATGCAGATGGATGGGGCTTATGCCACAATCCAAATATTTGGCCAACTTAGAAGACTGTACAGGGAAGAAAAAATGAAATTCCTAGTAAGTAGCCCTAAAAAACCTAAAAAATATCCTTTATACTCTGTACATACAGATCTGGATTCCTTTATCTTCTGCAATGATGAATCTTTGGGAGGACCAGGATCTAAAAACGTAGATACAAGCAAAGGTAAACATGATGAAGCAGAGACAATGGACTTTAACATAATGGCTACCCTAGACTCAGAAGATGGAGACATGGAAAACCTTGAACAGTGCACTGAAACAACAACTCAAAGTGAACCAGAAGTAGAACACAATCAGCCAACTAGTCACCTCTCTGACTTCCACATTCATAACGAAAAACTAAACAGCCCACAGCCTAGTGCAGACCCTATGATGCAACATAATGGCGAACCCAGCTGTAGGGAAAGGAATGATAACAAAAATGAGAGCGAATCCCTGTGGGAAATGAATTTCAATGGGTCATGCATAAGAAGAACTGCTGGGGCAAGAGTGTGGATACATAACATAGCGAGTGATTATGCAGAGAGCCATGCCTGCAACCTGCACTTCAAATGTACGAACAATATTGCAGAATATCAGGCTCTGATCCTAGGCTTGACTCTGCTGAAAAATTAGGAGCCCGTAGGATAAATGTGTGTGGGGACTTTGAGTTGATTATTAAACAGGTGAATGGTGAATACATAGTGAAACATCCTAGGCTGAGAGCACATAGGAATGACACTATGGATCTGCTGAAAAAGTTTGTTGAATACGAATTAGCATTCGTTCCTAGGGGTCAAAATGTAATTGAAAACGGATTAGCTTGCATAGCCAGTTCCTACCTCAAGAATCCCAGTGACCAACAGATCATCATTCAGACCAAATTCAGACTTGCTGTGCCAAACAATGAAAAATATTGGCAGGTTTTCGAAGGAGATAAACAGATTGAAGATTTCCTGGTAGGCAGAAATGGGTTTTAATTTTTCGATTCAGAATCCCAATCTGATAGTAGCTGCCTAAGTGAAGAATCCTCAGATGAGGAAGGAACACCTTGTAACATAGAAATAAACTATCTAGATGAAAAGACTGGAAATTCAAACGGAAATTGTGAAAATACAGATAGTGAAGAAGTGGAGGTGTTGCAGACTAAAGATAAGAATATACCTAGAGGCCTGGCACCCTTAGAGGACCTCTTTGACTTTGATGATGTAGCAAAAAAGCCCACTATAGAACATTCAGATTCTGATGTGGAAGAATGCAACATAGGCACTGAAGATAAGCCCAAAAGGATTAAACTGGCTAAGTCTTTGCGTGCAAACATGAAGAAAAAATACATTGACCTATTCAAGGAATTAATTGATGTGTTTTCTTCGATTTATGAAGACTTGAAGGCCTATGACACAAACATCATTTAGCATAAAATACCCTTGAAAGGAAATCAGAAGCCCTTCAGACAAAAACTCTGCAGAATCAATCCAAAACAATTTCCTGCAGTAGAAAGGGAAATCAAGAAGATGTATGAGTCAGGTATAATTGTGCCTGTGAGGTTCTGTGATTGGGTATCAAATTTAGTGTCTGTGAGGAAGAAAACAGGGGAAATTAGATTGTGTATAGACATCAGGAATCTTAATAGAACCTCACTCAAAGACAATTCCCCTTTGCCTAAAATGGAACATATTCTTTAGAGGGTAGTAGGCTCTAAAAGGATCTCCCTGCTATATGGTTTTTCAAGTTACAACCAAGTCTTAGTAATCCCAAAAGATCAACTCAAGACAGCCTTTACCACTCCATGGGGTATCTTCATGTATGTGAACATGCCTTTTGGATTGATGAACGCTGGCGCAACCTTCCAAAGAGCGATGGACATATATTTTTTAGATGAGATAGGACATTTCATTGTTATTTACTTAGATGACATAACAGTCTTCTCCAATACTGAAGAATAACACTTGAAACATCTGAGGAAAGTATTTGAAAAATGTAGAAGGTTTGGTCTGTCACTGAATCCCAAAAAGACTGTATTTGGGCTGCAAGAAGGAAAGCTTCTTGGCCACATTATATCCGAAAATGGAATTAGGATAGACCCACATAGAGTTGAGGGAATACTACAAATCACACACCCAAGAAACATCAAAGAGTTACAGTCCTTCATTGGGAAGGTTAACTTCCTTAGGAGGTTTATTCCAAATCTAGCTGAACACCTTAGTAACATGACTAACATGCTAATGAAAGGTGAAGGGGTTAAATGGACTGTTGGGGCTAAACAATCTTTTGAATCAGTAAAACTTGCACTTACCCAAGCTTCTGTTCTGATCAACCTAGATTTCTCTAAAGATTTCCTGATCTTTTCGTTTGCCTCTAAACATACAGTGGCTGCAGTCTTGCTGCAGAAAAAACACAGAGGGAATGGAACAACCAATTTCCTTTTTAATCAAAGCACTTAGAGACGCACCATTGAAATACAACATAATGGATAAACAGGCCTATGCTCTGATTAAGGCCTTGAAATACTTCAGCGTGTATATATTGCATTCTCACACCATAGCCTATGTGCCTAATATAGTGGTCAAAGACATTTTGTCCCAAGACCGAGATGGGAAAAGGGGCAAATGGATAGCTGTGATCTTAGAGTACGACCTTGAGATAAAACCCACCAAACTGATTAAAGGTCAGGTCTTGGCTAAATTAATGGCTAAATCAAACTTACAAGCCCTAGACATTAAGATGATAAATACCTTGGATGAGCAACAAGAATTGCATGGTCCCACTGTTGAGGAAAAATTTCAGAGCTCCCCTTGGTATTCTGAGATTTTATATGTGCTTACACACCTCAATTCCCCTCCAAAACTATCAAAGACCAAGGCCAGATTCTTAAAGCTAAAAGCCAGAAACTACTGCATTTTGAATAAAAACTTATACTGGAAGAATCCTAATGGCCTATTGCTTAAATGTTTGCCTGAGAATGAGGCAGAAGGGGTTAAACAAGAATTCCATGCTGGAGAATGTGGAGGCCACCTGAGTTGGAAAGCCACTGCAAACAAAATACTCAGAGCTGGCTACTATTGGCCCACACTCTTTAATGATGTCCATAAAATGATATTTTCCTACCACAAATGCCAGATCTTTGAAGGCAAAAGAAAACTCCTCCCTTTACCCCTACGACCCATCACTGTTGAAGGTCCCTTTCTGCAATGGGACCTAGATTTCATAGGGGATATTCACCCTACTTCTTCTGCACAACATAAATAGATCCTAACAGCCACAGACTACTTCACCAAGTGGATAGAGGCCATACCCACTAGGAATGCCATAGATTCAGTCATCATTAGTTTCCTAGAAGGTCACATCCTCTCTCGGTTTGGATGCCCAAGGAAAATAATCACTGATAAAGCTACTGCTTTCGGATCCAAGAAAATGGTTGATTTTTGTCATAGGTATCAAATAAAACTCAGTCATTCGACTGCCTATTACCCTCAAGGTAATGGATTATCCGAATCATCAAAAAAGAGCCTGGTGATCATCATCAAAAAGATGTTGGAAGAGAACAAAAAGTCAAGGCACAACAAGTTAGTACATGCCTTGTGGGATGACAGACTTACAACAAAGAAGTCCATTGGCATGTCACCATTTCAGCTTTGCTATGGTACAGAAGTAGTATTTCCCACCAGCCTTGGGGTACCAGTGATCAAGCTAGCCCAGGAGATTCAAACAGAAGAAGACAGTATGGTAGGAGAATAAACTAGACAAATCATCTCCAGCAAACAAGGGAAGGGGTCTACAACAGGGAAGTGAAAGTTCAGGAAAATATAAAGAAATTGTTTGACAAAAGAACTAAAGCTGTTGATTTCAAAATTGGGGATAAAGTTATGAAGTGGGACTCGAGAAGAGAAGATAAAGGAAAGCACAGCAAGTTTGACAGTTTGTGGCAAGGTCCATACATCATCCAGGACATTGTGGGTCCAAATGCCTTCTTCTTACAAGAATTAGATGGTACAAAGCTGTTTTGGGGTCCTGTCAATGGCAGGATGCTCAAACGCTACTTCTGTTGATTTACAATTTCCAGTTTCCATTTCCATTGCACATACCATTGCAATTTTTATTTTCAAAGAAAAAAGAAAATGTTTCAAAAAAGAGAGGAAAAGGAGAGGTTCATACATTCTTAAAACATGAACCTCGGATGTGAAAAATATTGGCTCTAATAAGCTCAAAACCTATGCGAAATAAAGTAAAATAGCTGGTCCTAAAATGCCCAAAATCTGGACTAGCAAAGAAGAAAGAGGAATCAGCTCTAACATGCCCAAAACTAGAGCTGAGATGAAGAAAATAAGTGACTCTAACATGCTCAAAACTTGAGTCACAAAGAGAAGAAGGATTTTTCAAGTTTCAGATCCCAAGCCTTCACAGTTTTGTTTTCAATTTTCTGCAAATTTTGTCTATGTGCAACTGTCTTTATGCCTTGGATCCACAGCAAGTCAGACAATCTAATCCTGGCTTGACAGTTTTTCAATTTCCGTCGTAGAATATAGAGAAGAAATATTTTGGACAGTTTAATCCCAGAAGATATTAGATTAGGTAGAGAAACGTATGAGACCAACAATCTAATCTAGTCTCATGGAGTAATAAGGGTAGATTTAGAATAGGTATATTTTCTGTTTGTAAAAAGAAATGATGTAAAGGGTCTGCTAGATCAAATGCACCGTAAAGGAAGAAAAATGCTAGGGTTATAGTGTGGGTAGGTAGATGGATTTTGAAAGTTTTTTTGCTGATGTAATGTCTTCATATTGTGGCAGCTGATCTAAAGAAAGAAAGGGATGTGCCAAGCAACAGGCGACTAGCCTTCTCCAAAGATTTATTCTCTGAATTCTTGACTTCTTCAAGAAGAAGCCATCCCCATGTGGAGCCACTGTTAGCCCCTTATAAATTCCTTGACAAGCAAGCAAGGGGCTATTTTTTTTTATAAGCCTGCAAGGAATGCATTTCCCTTGAAAACACATCATCCTTGCAGCCTTTTCATGTTTCCTGCCTTGTGACTATTTTCCTCTGCTATTATGGTATCAAAGAGCCTTACTGATGAAGAATTATGCTCCAAAAGGCCATTATCTACCCCTTGTACCTCTGCAGAATGCCTCTTTCTATCCATCTTCCCCTTTTTGTCAAATTCCCCTTTGTTCTCTTGAAATCCCACCCTTGCCTTTTTTTTTCCCAGATTTCCCCTCTATCTCTCTACTGTTACCTTCCTTAGGCCTTGAAATGCATTAAAATGGTTAGAAACCCAGTTTCTGACCTTATAATAGGCCTAAGCTCCTTTCGCGCAAGCCCCTTTCAACCACTTCCCCATATAGCCATAACCCAAGACCGAGCGCTTAAACCTTAGGCACTAATCGCATCGGAGAAACAAAACGGCACATTAAAATTCCTTTGTAATCACCGAGAAACTCCGATGCGATTGTTTTGTTGTTAAAGTCCTCCATTGTGTTTTGCGCCGTTGATCTTCACAGAATGGACGACGATCGTCGCCTCCGCAGCTTTCACCGTGCAACCCATTCACCGCCCGTAGTCGCATCTCTACCATTCGTTAATTTGGCAGATCAACGATCCACAGTTCATCCATATTGGGAACATTTTCAACTATTGATCTGTACAGATCTGACGGTGTGAAATCCGCCCCTCCCGGTGGTCCCCGCCCGCTTTCACTGTTCAAAAACCATCTAGTTCCCATCGCACTGCCTTTCGGGGGTAGGTGGTATTTACCGATCGGCCAACGATTCCATACATCGTGGGACATGCGTCCCCTGTACCTTTTTCAAAACCTCTGTCCTCACGCGTTAATCGCCGTTTATCGCGCATTATTGTTCAGGCGCGGGTGCCCAGCGATATTGCCGTGGACCATCCAATCTGGGGCGAGCGATCCAATGGCTATCGCTCGCCGAAGATGCACGATAGTTAACTCAGATGCACACGCGATAACTCAGGGTATGGCATGCCATCCAGTTAATCTCCACCATCGATCTAATCTACGGATCGACGGTCCACATTCAATCACCCTCCATAGTTTTTCACCGTCAATCTCTTCCTGAGATGGGACTGTCCACATTTGTCTTCCCCCACTATTGACTATTCCGCTGTCGACCGGTCCCGCCACATCACCTCCACGTGTCTCACCATACATTCGCCCCTCCCATTTTATATATACATTCAGAAGGTCAAGTTTAAGGTTTTTTACGTTAAATTTATCTGATTTCCGCCAACCTTCCATCACTGTATTTCTCCACCTTTCCTCTGCATTCTTTGCCTTTCGTCCGCAGTCCCACTGTCATCCTCGCAGTCATCCACATCATCCAGCCCCATGCATGTTTTTCTTAATAGTTGTCATATTTTGTAGGGTTATCAGAGGCGGAAAACCACCATGATTCATAGGAATCATTGTAAACAGCGCATTGAGCAGAGAAGGTTGAATTTGGAAGCTGGTACTACAGGGAGGTGTCCGAAAAGGAAGCGGCGGCATAAATATTATCCAAGGACAATTCAATCTCTGCAAAGAAAAACCTATCCAGCACCATTAAAGCCCAAATTTTGCAGATCAAGACATTTATGAAGCCGTGGAGAAAAACCAGCTTATGATAAAGGATTTTAGCGTTCGGTATTGGAGGTTTTGGGCCTTAATGCAGCAGTTTAGAGGAAAAACACCAGGTTAGCGACATCATGGATCACCCAGAGTGTACAGCATATAGAAATTCATGCATATCAGGGTTTTCTATAGCAGCAGAATGTTTTTCCTCCACAAAGGATAGAGCGCCCATGCAGTGTTCAATCTATGCCATGTTCTGGAGAGATTTTCTACACTAAAACAGTTTCGGTACTATCAGAGTATTTACTTCATCAGTATGGCAGATTTATTTATCATTTCTTTATCTTTTGTTTATTCACCAATAGCACCACACAGTACTGCAGTCATAACACATTAGAGTCATATCAGAATAATTTGAGGACTGAAGAAGATCGTCGTTCACCCAAAGAAACACCAGAGACTAATGCACAGGATTTATACAGAATGGGCTTTGGCCCTCTTTCTTTCGGAAGTTTAATACTGCATTTAGTTCTCCACCTACCTCCTCTACTCCTCTGGAGCTATAAATTCATTAAGAAACTCATTGTAAAGGTTTTTGATCAGTTATCAGAGAACTGCTAGTAGTTTCTTTTGAGACACAGTCTCTGTGTAAAGTTGTAAGATAGGTTGGAGGAGATGTTTTCAGACTGAGTATTCAGCTATTGGCAATGTTGTACTTGATTGGTATTGGTATTTAATATTAAAAGCACATTTCTTTGGATCCTGATCTGAACCAGCGGTGATGTTTTTCCTATCTCTGTGTTTAATTCATTTCTTTTTGTTTCTACTGGCTTGCATCAGTATATTGGCATAGGATTTACCCTTGTTAGGTACCTTATGTTTTTTCTCTCCTTGCCATTAATGTTTCTCTTCTGAATGTATTATCTAAGTGATGATTTCAGTTGGTTTAACCAGTGTAGTGGATGTTATTGCCTGCTCTCTGATGTATGAATTAAATGAATTCAGTTCTTAGATGTTTCTTGTTATAGATTTAGTTGGAAGATTTGGGAACACTGGAGATTAGAGTTAGCCCTATCCACTAGGATCCTTGTGCGACCATATGGTCTTTAACTTTGTGCTCTGAAATTGTGTTATCTCCTCCCCTTCTACCTTTCCATATCACACAATCATCTTGAAGATCCTATGTTTCAGATGACTAGCCCAATTGAAAGCCTGGCTATTGATTAGCAAGCAAATCCTTTCCTGACTCCATTGCCCAATGGTTCTAAATATTACCTGGAATACTTCACCTCTGCCCTTTTTCCTCTTTGCTCATATTGGTCTTACATTGAACCCTCCTTTCTTGATAACTAGCAACCAAATCAAATAAATCAAACAAGAAAACATTGTGCCTATAACTAGCCTAAATCATAACATTTAAGCCTCAAAGACATACACCTTTGATATATCATAGAGAGATCCCTCTCTGGGCCTAGGAGGGCTAGATCCTGAGGTCTAAAAGTGGTTTTGATGTTGTCTCATCTTTTGGTCTTGCCAATCTGGCCAAAACATGGGAACCCCAACAAGTTCAAAAAATAAACCATAACTTCATAATATAATTAATAAATAAAAAATTTATTTATTATAATCAAATTAAAATTTTAAAAAATATATACCAAAATGCTCATATATTGTGATGTGAATTCACATCACAATTTATTAATTACAATTTTTCTATTCGTTGAAATTTAGTCACTCTGGATAGTTAAAACTTTTGAAATTTATGGTTTTGAGTAAAGTGAGGTGATGGAGAACACCTCGGACATCAAATAATGATAGCACATCCCTCTCATGTATTTTTTTTTCCCTACAATTCATAGTATTAATAGGCTATCGACAAAATAAATGGAATTGTTTCCCATAATATTCCCCACTCCTCCCACTCCACCATTCTCAGTATGTAACCCACCAAGGATCTCTCTGCAACCTTTTCTCCCCTATTATCTGTTGGAAATTTTGTCATTTATCGTAAAGGAGATGGCAAAGGAGGAGCACCTGAAACAGCAACAAAGCAAGGAGAGAAGCAAAGTAGTAGGGAGGCAACAGTAAGAAAGCATAAAAGGAGTACAATGTGGAAGACAAGAGCACAAAGGAACAATAGTTAAGTAGCAAAGGTAGACAGGCAACAGAGATATCAGAGGAAACATATGAAGCAGAGGCAGCAAAAAGAGGCAGAAGAGAGAACAATAGGCATGAAGCTGGAGAGGCAGAGTAGTGAGGTAGAAGGCCAACAAATTGAAGATCTGGCCAAGACAGCTATGTTGTAAGTGAATTCATTTGTCTAATATGAATGAAGGAAATTGTCCCTGAAATAGGAGTTGAAATAAGCCTTTGCACATAAGGAAAGAACCCAATATTTTTTTTGAATTGAATGTATGATGAAACCCTATACCCGAGATTTTAAATGGGTTCTGTGAAGAAATATACATTCATGTCAATGTCGTGGGTTATTGGTGGAATTGAATGTACATCCATATATGAACTGGAATCCTGTGCATGTAAACCAGTGAAGGGGTAGATGAAAGAACTCTGCAGTAAGGGTTTATATGATCAAGAGTCAACATTGAATTGGGTTAAGGATTCACGAATCCTATTATGAAAACCTGTCGAATAAAACACATCCTATAACCATTGCGGTATTTAACTATTTGGAATTGAGATTTTAGTTCTGTTGTGATATTTGGGCATATCAGTTTTAGAATGTTGTATAGAGATTACCAAGAGCTTAATGGCAATTCAAATGCCATCGAGTCATGGAAGGAGGGCTTCATGCGATCCATTGAGAACACATAGCACAACAGAACGATGAATACAAAGACGTAGTTGAAAGAACTTTAATTTTTGTTTGCAGTGCCACTATATAACTAAAAGCACAGAGGATTGGTAACAAACCAAACGTTGAATCGGAATTAAAACCACAGAGTTAAATTTGAAGGAGCGGAACCATGTGCTAAATAGAAGCATGAGCCAATGAACATTGAACGTGGGTTCAAGCCACAAAACCGACAGTATCAGGCCTTTTAAAAGTGGTAAGAATAATTGTCAAAAATAACGCGATATATGTCTTTAGTCGACACATGGACATAAGTGGTTTATGAAAACCATTTATATCGCGCGATGTTGGGGAATTAACCCTCGTGCAATAAATTAACACGATATATGTTTACATTCGTCGGATCATCCAAACCAACACGATAAGCTGTCCGTCGTTGGATGTGAGTGGCTTGTTAATAGAGGTGGGACATATGTAAGGTGGGTTCCATGGAACATTTGAATGGATGCATGATAAGTTCTTAAGTAACACCACATGTTAATACGAGGTATGTATTGAAATTGATGGGGCCCGAAGGTCTTTTATAATGGCACTGACATTTTAGTTTAATGTTGTGAAGGTTTCACGTAGTACTCATGGATACACATTGATATTAAATCGACCAAGGTCAAAATTTGAAATGAGATGTCCACATAGTTCAAAAGATAAGCCCCGGAGTTACTCATAAAGTCTAGGTAATTAAAAACAAAGCAGAAGGTTTGTATTATGGGATGTAATTCCCATTTCATATGGTGGGCCATTATGGGTTTATGTATGAACTTCAAATATTAATTCGAATATCATATAATGAGTTATCAATAAAATTTCAAACGTTGAATGAAATTCAGACAAAAAGTGAATAGCGAAGACTTGGGTACTATGTTATGGCAAAGGTCGGAGATATTGTGGGCCCACAGAGTTATTTTATAAACAGGTTGTATACAAGGTCACATATTGGCATTCAGCTCTACATAACGTAAAAGCCCGTGAATTGGTGGATGGTAAATAAAAGTAAAATATGGGTTTAAGTTATAAAATCGAGTATATGCCGTGACTTATATAACAATTTGGTTGGAATATTCAAATATTGAATTGACATATTATATGTTGAGTTTTGGTTATGGTTTAATCGCAGGTTGGTTATTTAATCAAATATAAAAGTTTTCATATGAATTCATGAAGTGGGTTTAGACCATGGTTGAAATATACCATTATAACCATTGGATTTAATTTATTAAAACCTGAGTTACAATACAATGCCAAAAGCTAATTACTCCAAAGGTTTTATTATAAGACTGTTAAAAGGTGCTTTCAGGTGAAAAGGAATTAAAAGTTGGAGCCTCTGTATATGAAGATCAATGTTATTTGACTGTTGAGAGTCTTACCATTGTGTTAAGAAAAGAAAGGTATATATGCAGCAGAAACACAACTGCATTGAACAGGTGAATATGCACAGGAGTGAAAATGTGGGTTTGACAAGTGTACATACACAAATTGTAGGAGAATATGTAGAACTGAAAAAGACAGTGAACAGAGTATGCAAAACATTCACCTTACAGTAGCAGAAAATACAAAACTAGCAAAGCCAAAAGGCCATAAAAGGGGCTGAGTGAAATTGATGTATATAACTAAAATTATGGATGTAAATGTTATAATTCATTTCATATTGTTTGTGATGCATTGGCAAGTCTCTCGTAGGAAAACAAAACTCCACAGTAAAACTGAAATTTGTAAAAATTGCTACATTCCTCTCAATGAGCTGGAAAAATAAATGGGAAGGAAGAAGGCAAAGATTCAGGGCTTTTCACTTCGAATTCCTATAGAATGCAAACAACCATGAAGTTATTTTGTATAAAAAAAGGTAATATCCATGTGTAGAAGGTAACGAAAATAGAGAAAGAGAGAAAGAGAGTGTGTAGCAGAATTGAAGAGAGTTGAAGACTGTGAGAAAGCTACAGAATGGAGGAGAGTATAAGAATATAAGAAAGCTGCAAGAATTTAGAGAGGTTATAGAATGCAGAAATGATGCATTGAGTCAGAGGAGAAGGAGGAGCTAAGCAGAGAAGAAGGAGGAGTTGATAGTGAATCTCAGAATATGCAGAAATGATATAAGGCAGATATGAAGATTGATGCACAACAGTGAATATGGTACATAACAAAGCTGATATCCAAGGTAAATCAACAAGTGTTTTCTTTTGAAAGAGTAAGGAAGTTAGAGCTTCCCTATCAATTTGTAGCTTGATAGATGGCAGTTGTAGCTTACTGAGGTAGGAGCCTCCTGTAAGTTTTAGCCTACAGAAAATAGATGGGAATTTGTGCTTCCACATTAAGTTGTAGCTTGATAAAATTTCAGTTGTAGCTGACTGAGGTAGGAGCCTCCTGTAGGTTGGAGCCTGCAGAAAATTGATGGGATTTGGAGCTTCCTTGCAAGTTGTAGCTTGAAGAATTGAGGTAGGAGCCTCCTGTAGGTTGGTGCCTACAAAAAATCAGTGGTGAGAGGGAGTTGGAGCTTGCCTTTGCATCACAACAATAAGATGGTTTTCCTTTATGTAAGCTTCCACTATCCCATTTCTGTTGATGTTTATGTTGATACTAAGCATTCTAACTCAGTTAACACTTTTCTGCCTTCATTAAGTCATTGCTGTATTAGTTCTATACTGTCGCTTGCCCTCCCAAGATTACTCACATATTAAGTTGAACATGAAATGAAGGTGTAAATAAGTTTTAATGGAAAAGTTTTAAAAGTCCATGAATGTGCTAAACTAATTCACCCACCCCCCCCCCTCTCATTTTAACTACGAGTTCAACAATTGGTATCAGAGCAGGTTCCTTTGGTGTAAGCCTAATAACTTGAAGGAGATCTGATTGAGTCATGGACTATCAAAATGTACCTGTGTTAAATACAACAATCTTTCCTGAATGGAGAGATAAGGTCAAAATAGGATTATTGACTTATAAACATGAGGTATGGAAGCTTGTATGTGATGGTTACTACACAAACTCTCCCACGGTGCAAGAACAACATAGGAATGCCAAGGAAAAATGTGTGATATTCAATAATCTTCATAACAAGGATCTTGAGTTAATAATGGATTTAACCTCTGCAAAAGAAATATGGGATAGATTTATTTTCATGCATGGAGTAGACAATGAGGATTGCATTGTCAAGAAGGAGAAGAGAATTAAGAAGAAGAAAAATCCATGTCAAAAGGAAAATGTTCAATCACATGAGGTACCTGCTAGTGTGAATCGTAGAAAGAACCATGAAGAAATTGTAGCTGAGGCAAAAGCCAAACTTGACACGGCCCTGACTAAAATAGAAAGATTGAAGAATGAAAATAAAGACCTAAAGACATTGGTGCAAATATGTGATGAGAAATAATTTGAATATAAGAAAGAAATTATTGGCCTGAAGACACATCTTGAATAAGAAAAGAAAGTAGAAGACACTCTTCTGCAACAAATGAGAGAGAAAATTCAGGAATGTGAAAGATTGGAAGAATAAGTAGTGAGCCTAAGAAAGAATTTAGAAAATTTCCAAAGAGAACTATTAATGAATACACCACTAATGAAAAGCTCTGGACAGTTGGAAAAGATGTTAAATGTTCAAAGGTCACCTCTCATAAAGGTTGGGATAGGCTATGAAGGAGAAACAAGTAAGTCCAAGGTAGAAGATAACAATAATATCATCTTTATAAAAGTTGTAAAGGATAATGAAGTAGCTCAGCAGATTCCTACGGAAGTAGAAGCCAACAAGAACATGAGTTGTAGAGAAACAAACAAAAACAAGCAGCAACATGAACGAACAGAGAATGAAAGGATGAAATAATCAGCTGCTAAAGGTTCATATTCTCCTAAGGATGAATTGAATAAATTTGGAAGATGTCAAAGTAAGTTCTTTCCTCCTATGGGAAGTATCACTTGTTTTTCCTGCCACAAACCTGGACATATTGCAACATATTGTAAGACAAAGCCAATCCAGTCCAATCAGCAAAGAATGCAGAAAATGAGAAGAACCCCTCAAACAAGAAAACGAAAAAGACAATCTTTCACCATGTACACAAATAATTTCCATGGCTACTATTATGCATGCCATAATTTTGGACATAAACTTGTTGATTGTAAATTCTGTTCAGAAAGGGGAACAAAATATTATACTCTAGCTCAAATGAACTTTGATAAAATAAGATGCTATGTATGCCTCAAAATTGGTCACAAAGCAAAGGACTGTAAACTACCATATATATTAAAGAACTCTAGACATATGAGGGAATCAAAACAAATCAAACAAAACTATGAATGTAAAAGAAGTATAGACATTATGATGAACCTCAATAAAGTATGGAAGGAAAAGAGAAAGGGGGAGCCTATTATCTCAATAACATAATGAAAACATCATAGTCTCACGGGGAGATTCTCTAGGAAGCAAAGAAAATATCCAACCAGTGATAAACATGAAGCAACATCCCAGGGGGAGAGCAGTTCATAAATAGTCCCCATGAAAGCAGTTTGAGAAGAGCTCCTTAGTATGAGAACAACTATAAGATCAGGAAGAGAAAAGAAAATTCCTCTAACAGGGAACTATAGAGGAAGAAGATTATTTGAAGTATTCAATAGCTGACAGATTGATGGAAGAAGAGAAGGAAACAAGCAACCATGGTAGTAGAGAGAACTTCAGCCATGAACATTAAAGCTAAGAAGACATCAGCACATTAAGTGATGATCACATTGTGAATCATACTGCTAGAATTAATAATGAATCACTTAAAGAAGAATGAGTAAGAAAACTGCCTACCATCATTATGTCATGACTTCATTCATCTATGAAAGTCCTCTTGGATGAATACAATTAAGTGAGTGATAATTCTGTGAGTGATTTTCCCATGAAGATTCCAAGCAAAGAAATTGAAGATGTCTTCTTAAAATATCATTATGTTAGACAGCTAAATTGTACTTAAAGTAGTAATGATTCTGGAGTAGTCCTAGAAAGGAAATGCAGTGACACTCTTTTAAATCAGAATGATAGACTAAGAAAAAGGTTAATGGTGACAAGATCAGATTCAATATATTGATGAATGTTGTTGAGAAGAGTGGAGAGCTAAATAGTAGAAAATATGAAGGTTGTTTTAACTATGGGGTCATGTGTGAGCTGAATTGAAAGTAGTATCAATGGATATTTAGTACAAGTATCATGCCCATGAGTAGAATATCAAGTTTTGTCAGTGGAGCAGTGGTATGGTACAGGTCCTCGGGATCAAAGGACTATGATAAGAGTACATCAAGGCAGTATACCCAGAGTTATCTGCATTATTCAAGAATGAAAAGGTCAATTACAGAGATAAAGGATCAGTGTTTTGTTTTGAAACATTATATTGAGCATTGAAGTAGCATTTATTTCTATATATAATTGCATGCCTTCCCGAAGTTAGGACATATATTAGGCCTCTCTCTTGAAATCATTTATAACACCATGTGAAGTTGGTTTACAGAAATATCAATTAAACATCTTGAATATATTTATGTGGAAGATCATCATGATTGAACAGTTAAAGCATCTGAAGCATGAAGGACTGGTTGTGATTACCACTTGAAGTTCAAAATTCTCTTATTAATTCATCAAAAGAAAACTTTAGCACAAGGGATTTGCTGGTAATTCACCTTTAAAGAGAGATTGAGCATTGACATACATACCTCCTTATGTCACAAAGAAAATTACATGATTGAAAAGTGAGATTGACTAATACATTCGAGATTGACTAATACATTGAATGTATCTAGCCTCAAGGGTTTGTTTTGAAAACACATTGTACAAGCAGGAAAGTCATGTGGTCTCTTAGATTGAAAGATATCATCTAATCTCACAATAAGTTGTAAAATCTGGCTTAATTCATTGATCACATCAGTAACAAGGACCTTTCATCTATCAAGTGAAATATCCTTATCAGCAGTCTAGCTCATATCATCACCAACAGGAAGGAAAGGTGAACCAAAACTATAAAATATATATTGGCATCATCATCAAAATTGAATAGGTGTGGTACTGCAGATGTGCATTGCAGAAGAAGACATATTCCATCTACAATCTTCCTCAACGGATATGGATTTTTGATGAAGATAATATTAGAGACAGAAGTGTATTTGAAGCCTTCTCAGCATGCTAGCTTTGGTCAAATGAAGCATCTCTGATTATATGAGTCTAATGATATATGGTTGTTCTATCATCACCTACACTCTACACAAGTGCAAGAAATCTGTTCTTTGAATTTGTATCAATTGAAAGTGTATAGTCAAGTTCAATAATCCTCAAAGTGTTCTCTCAACAACTCTTGTATACCAGTCTCAAGCAGCATGGTACAAAGTCATAAGAAGAGAGCCTAAAATCAACTGAGAGAGAAGAAATGCAAAGATATAATCAACACAGAGAAATGTGTAACCCTTTTCCATTGATGTCAAAGGGGAAGGAAAAGCAAAAAGGGTCCTCTAAAAGGCAAGCAGAGGAAGTATATTGCCATCAATTCCAAAGGGGGAGACTGTTGGAAATGTTGTCATTGATGGCAAAGGAGGAGCACCTGAAACAACAACAAATCAAGGAGAGAAGAAAAGTAGCAGGGAAGAAGTAGTAAGAAAGCATAAAAAGAGTACAATGAAGAAGACAGGAGCGCAAAGGAACAATAGCTAAGAAGCAAAGGTGGAGAGGTAGCAGAGATATCAGAGGAAACATATGAAGCAGAGGCAACAAAAAGAGGTAGCAAAGAGAACAATAGACATGAAGCTAGAGAGGTAGAGTAGTGAGGTAGAAGGCCAACAAATTGAAGATCTGGCCAAGAGAGCTATGTTGTAAGTGAATTCATTTGTCTAATATGAATGAAGGAAATTGTCCCTGAAATAGGAGTCGAAATAATACTCTACACATAAGGAAAGAACCCAGTATTGTTTTTGAATTGAATGTGTGATGAAACCCTGTACGCGAGATTTGAAATGGGTTCTATGAAGAAATATACATTCATGTCAATGTTGTGGGTTATTGGAGGAATTGAATGTACATCCATTTATGAACTGGAATAATGTGCGTGTAAACCAGTGAAGGGGAAGATGAAAGAACTCTGCAGTAAGTGTTTATGTGATCAAGAGTCAACGTTGAATGGGGTTAAGGATTCGTTAATCCTGTTGTGAGAACCTATAGAATAAAACCTATCCTATAACCATTGCGGTATTTAACTATCTGGAATCGAACTTTTAGTTCTGGTGTGATATTTGGGCATATCAGTTTTAGAATGATGTATAGAGATTACCAAGGGCTTAATGGCAATTCAAAGGCCATCAAGTCATGGAAGGAGGCCTTCATGTGATCCATTGAGAACGCATAGCACAACAGAGCGATGAATACAAAGACACAGTTGAAAGAAATTTAATTTTTGTTTGCAGTGCCACTATATAACTAAAAGCGCAGAGTATTGGTAAGAAACCAAACGTTGAATTGGAATTAAAACCACATAGTTAAATTTGAAGGAGCGGAACCATGTGCTAAATGGAACCATGAGCCAATGAACAGTGAACTTGGGTTCCGTTAGGTCCCTATATCACTAGTACAGTGCCTTATTATTGTTAGTTTAACCCCCTTATTGTTATTATTGTACCCTTGTAACCGCCATTTTGTTATTATTGTGCCCCTAAATTATTATTGTTAGGTCGGCTAGGATTACATTGTGGCCCACTAGGATTACATTATGTCCCCATGGACTCCTATATATAAAAAAGGTTTTGTAAATTGTATCATCCAAGAATTCTTCATTTATGTAATGTATTGGAGGTTTCCCCCTTGAAGTGGCTTATTTCTAAGGCGTTTATATCTCTTTTCTTCTATTTTTGAAGCTGGTTACACAACATTTGGTATCAGAGCTTTGGATTCTAGGGTTTTGCTGCTCCAAACAGGTCATCGTGGAATTTTCGCTATCAAATTTTTTCTACGAAGTTTTAGAAGCTGAAATTTTTAGGGTGTGAAGCTGAAATCCTGAGCAAGATTCTCTAAAAATTTCAGAGCTTGGTTCACAATATTTTTGGAGATATGATCTGTGGAATTTAGGTCTTTTTTCAGGCTCCTAAACAGGTCATCGTGGTATTTGCACTATAACGTTTTTTCTACTAAGGTCCAGAATCTGAAATTTTTAGGGTGTGAAGCTAAAATCCTGAGGAAACTCTTCAAAAAATTTCAGAGCTTGGTTCGAAATAGTTTTGGAGATATGATCTGTGGAAGGTAGTGCTTTTTCAGGCCCCCGAATTTCATCTCAAAAAGGTGATCGTGGGAAAATATTCATAACTCTCTCTCTGAGCATCGGATGGGAGTGCCATGAAAATTGGTCACAAGTACACAAAATGTGGTTTCATGTCTATCAATTTCAGATCTGAAGGATGAAAAAGTGACACGTGGCAAGTCTTACAAGTTCGCTCTACTGAACTAGTCCAAAATTGGGTCATTTTGGGAGAGTGGACATAACTTTGTCTTTAAGAATCCAAATTAGATCAGACCTGTGGCATTTAAAGGAATCTTCAAAGGGCTACTACAGGGCTGAATTTTAGATATTGAAGATTTTCAATTACATAGATAATTCAATTTCAATATCAAGCTCCTCAAAGCAAGTAAAAGGTGTGTATTTGTTTTTCCGAATTGCATAAGTCTTGTTTGAAGAATCAAGTTGAATTCTTTCAAAGGGCATATTTTAGAATAGATATCAATATTGGATTCTAAAATGGCCCCTAAAAAGAATTCAACACCCATTAAGCCTTTATAAGGCTGTACTATGACTCATGAAGACGAAGAATGGCAACATGACATATCAAAATTACAAGAGCAAGTGCAACAAATTTCACTCTCGCAAAGAACAACAAAAAATGAAATGGAAGTTTTGAAGAAAGGTGTGGAAACTAAGATGGATGGTTTGAAGAAAGGCGTGGAAGCTAAGATGAATGGTTTGGAAGCTAATATGGATGGCATGGAAGTGCGCATGGAAGCTAAGATGGATGACATGGAAGCTAAGATCGATGAAAAAATGAAAGACAACATGGAAAGCATGAAGAAGGATCTAAAAGTAGACATCGAAGGTTTGGCAAAGTTGATACAAGAAATGTTTCCTAATGGTGAAAATATAGTAGAGGAAACTCATGATGAGAACAAAATAAATGTTAATCATTATTTCATAAACTCTACTGTTGGAGGGAAGAACCACCATATTCCAAAAATGGATATGAGGAAGTTTGATGGAAAGGATCCTGTAACATGGATACTACAGATGGAGCAATATTTTGATCTCCATAATGCGCAAAACACACAAAAGGTACGCATTGCAACTTTACATTTAGAACAAAATACATTTGTATGGTATCGATGGCTTTGCTCCCGTAAAAAAATTGTCACTTGGTCAATTTTTATTGAGGAAATGATAGCACATTATGAGGATACAAAGAGCAACACCTTCTTTAGCCAATTGATAAATCTCAAACAAAAGGGTTTAGTGGGGCAGCACATTGAGGACTTCCAAAAATTGAATATAAGGGTAACTGATATTCCAGAGGAACACAGGATTGATATCTTCATAGGCACTTTAAAGGATAACATCCAACATGAAGTTCGCGTTTTGGAACCTGATTCATTGGAGAAGGCATTCAGGTTGGCAAGAAAAGTTGAATGTAAAATTATGGCGACAAGTAAGCCTACCACTCAATTCTATAAAGAAGGAAGTGTTGCTACGCCTAGATTTCCACAACCTACAAGGTTGACACCACAACAATTGGAAGAAAAAAGAGCAAAAAGGCTTTGCTACAGTTGTGATAGAAAATACACTAAAGGTCATAAGTGTGCTGAGAAGAAATTATTTTACATAGATTGTGAAGAGGAAGAAGAAAATGAACAAGAAGAGGATATACACCAGGAACCAGCCTCAGAAGAGGAAGAAATGAATCCAACCATATCGTGTAATGCACTGGCAGGAATTACCACTCCTCAAACTCTCAAGATAAAAGGACAAATCAAGAAGAGAAAGGTAATAGTGTTGATTGATTCAGGTAGCACCCATAATTTTATTCATTGTAATGTAGCCAAGGAATTAAATTGTTTCCTATACCCAGCACCAGAATGTCAAGTGATGGTTGCA
Organism: Pinus albicaulis; assembly: GCA_034641835.2. NCBI lineage: Eukaryota > Viridiplantae > Streptophyta > Pinopsida > Pinales > Pinaceae > Pinus > Pinus albicaulis. Next base: position 1,145,125,085 of record CM076578.1, on the reverse strand, counting down.
AATGGAGGAACTATAAATTGCTCGGGAAAATGCCATAATATCAAGATAACCATGGGGGAATATGTATTGACTAGTCCAATGCTTTCCATTCCTATGGGAGGTGCTGATGTTGTACTAGGAGTACAATGGTTACAATCTTTGGGGATGGTAGCTTTTAATTTTCAAGAACTTTTCTTGAATTTTTTTTCAGAAGGAAAGGAAGTCGAATTACGGGGTATTGAAGGGAAGCCAGGAAGGATAATAAGCTCTAATGTCATTACAAAGCTTCTAAAGAAAGAACAACGAGGCGTAATTTCACAATTATGCTCACTAGAAGTTCCAACATCAAAATCATCTATTTCTGCAGATCTCCAACAAGTCTTGGACAATCATTCCAAGGTGTTTGAAACTCCCAAAGGACTCCCACCTATTCGTGATCATGATCATGCTATTAATTTTATTCCAGGAAGTGTTCCTCCAAACATCAGGCCTTATAGATATCCTTACTTCCAAAAGAGCGAAATTGAACGTATGATTGCAGAAATGTTAGAGGCGGGTATAATTCAACCTAGTCAAATTTCTTTCTCTTCTCCTGTAGTATTGGTACACAAGAAGGATGGATCATGGCGAATGTGTCCGGATTATAGGGAGCTCAATAAGCTCACCATTAAAGATAAATTTCCCATTCTTGTGATTGATGAATTACAGGATGAATTACATGGAGCAATTTATTTTACCAAGTTGGGTATTTGTTTAGGATATCATCAAATTAGAATGAAGACTCAAGATATTCCAAAAACAACATTTCGAACTCATGAGGGTCATTATGAATTTTTGGTCATGCCTTTTGGCCTTACCAATGCACCTTCTATATTTCAAGGGTTGATGAATTCAATTTCCAAACCTTTCGTTAGAAAATTTGTGCTAATATTTTTTGATGATATAATAATATACAATAGGTCTTGGAAGGATCATGTTGAACATGTTGACAGGGTGCTCAAACTATTGCAGGAGAAACAATTATATGAAAAACATCCAAATGTTTCTTTGGAGTACAAGAGTTGGAATATCTGGATCATATTGTATCTCACGAGGGTGTTAAAGTAGACCCTAACAAAATTAAAGCCATTAAGGAATGGAAAATCCCCACAACCATTAAGCAGTTGGGAGGATTTCTCTGGTTAACAGGGTATAATCACAAGTTTGTTAAGAATTATGGGAGAATAGAAACACCTCTAACAACATTATTGAAGAAAGATTCATTTTCATGGACTCCTGAAGCAACTAAGGCCTTTGAACATCTTAAAGAGGCAATGTGCCTAGCACCGGTCTTAGCTACGCCAGACTTCACAAAAACCTTTATTGTGGAATGTGATGCCTCGGGAAATGGAATTGGTACAGTTTTAATGTAGGAAGGAAGACCATTACTTTCGAAAGTCGTCCAATCAAAGGAAAGTATTTAGAAAAACCTATTTATGAGAAGGAAATGTTAGCAATACTACATGCACTAAAGAAATGGCGAACTTACCTAATGGGAAGACACTTCAAGGTAAAAATTGATCATGATATTCTTAAACACTTTTTGGAACAAAGACTATCTTCAGAAGAGCAGCAAAAATGGGTCACAAAGATGTTGGGTTATGACTTTGAAATAATCTACAAAAAAGGAAAGCTTAATGTTGTTGCAGATGCACTCTCAAGAAAGAATGAAGATGTGGAAGCATTGCTTTGTGCCATTTCTATTATCCAACCAGATTGGATAACCGAAGCAAGAGATGAATGGAAGAAGGACAAAGATGTATGGACACTCATTCAAAAGGTGCAGCAAGATCCTAGTACATCTGATACATTTAGTTGGAAAAATGATTCCTTATGGTACAAAGATCGCTTATATCTTTGTAAGAATTCCTAACTAAAACAAAAGATTCTTCTGGAATTGCACACTTCTCCTTTAGGAGGACACTCAGGATTTTTAAAAACTTACCACAGGGTGAAGAAATAATTTTTTTGGGATGGCCTTAAATCCGATATTCAAAATTTTGTGGCGGAATGTTTGGTTTGCTAGCAGAATAAAGTTGAGACAATTAAGACCCCGGGACTTCTACAACCTTTATCCATTCCAAGTCAATGTTGGGAAGAGATTTCAATGGATTTTATCACAGGTTTACCTAAGTCCGAAGGAAAGAGTGTCATCATGGTGGTAGTTGATAGACTTACCAAGTATGCACACTTTTGTGCATTATCTCATCCATTTGAAGCAAGTACAGTTGCTACTACATTTATGGACAGAATTCAAAAGCTACATGGAAGCCCAAGGGTTATTGTGAGCGACAGAGATCCCATTTTTACTGGAAATTTTTGGACGGAGTTATTTTCTTGTTTGGGCACTCAATTAGCTCATAGCTCATCTTATCATCCTCAATCTGATGGTCAAACTGAGATAGTAAATAAATGTTTGGAAGGATATCTTCGTTGTTTTGTATCTGATAAAAAAGCACAATGGGTCAAGTGGTTACCTCTCGCTGAATGGTGGTATAACACTTCCTTCCATACTGCAGCAAAAATGATCCCATTTATGGCACTTTATGGATATCATCCACCATCCATCACATCATCTTTAAGAGAAAATTCGAAGGTTCAAGCAGTGGAAGATCACATCAAGCATAAGTAAGAAGTTCTCCAACTCTTAAAGGATAACCTGAATTTCGCACAAAATCGAATGAAACAACAGGCAGATCAACATTTCAGCGAGAGAAGTTTTGATGTAGGAGATTGGGTATTTTTACGGCTACAACCATACAAACAAATGTCCCTCAAGCAAGCTAAGACGAATAATAAATTATCACCAAAGTACCGTGGTCCTTACAAGGTGTTGCAAAAGATTGGTACTATGGCATACAAATTGGAGCTTCCTGCTTCTTCACGAGTACATCCAGTTTTCCATGTTTCATGCTTAAAGAAGGTTATAGGTGAAAATCTTACAGTTCAAACAATATTGCCAAAACTTTAGGAGGAAGGAAAAATCATATTGGAACCTGAAGCGATCATGGAAACAAGAATTTGACAACTACGGAATCGATCAATTTCAGAGTATCTCATCAAGTGGAAGAACTTACCCACTGAATATTCTACATGGGAGGATGAGAATTTTATACAGAAGCACAAAGAGCTACTCAAGCGTTGAGGACAACACTTTTTTGAAGGAGAGGGGCATGTTAGGTCTCTATATCACTAGTATAGTCCCTTATTATTGTTAGTGTAACCCCCTTATTGTTATTATTGTACCCTTGTAATCCCCATTTTGTTATTATTGTGCCCTTAAATTTATTTTTAGGTCAGCTAGGATTACATTGTGGCCCACTAGGATTACATTATGGCCCCATAGACTCCTATATATAGAAAAGGTTCTGTAAATTGTATCATCCAAGAATTGTTCATTTATGTAATGTATTGGAGGTTTCCCCCTCGAAGTGGATTATTTCTAAGACGTTGATATCTCTTTTCTTCTATTTTTGAAGCTGGTTACACAACAGGTTCAAGCCACAAAACCGACAGTATCGTACCTTTTAAAAGTGGTAAGAAGAATTGTCAAAAATAACACGATATATGTCTTTAGTCGACACGTGGCCATAAGTGTTTTACGAAAACCATTTATATCGCACAATGTTGGGGAATTAATGCTCGTGCAATAAATTAATGTGATATCTGTTTACATTCGTCGGATCATCCAAACCAAAACGATAAGCTGTTCACCGTTGGATGTGAGAGGCTTGCTAATAGAGGTGGGCCATATGTAAGGTGGGTTCCACGAAACGTTTGAATGGATGCATGATAAGTTGTTAAGTAACACCACACGTTAATACGAGGTATGTATTGAAATTGGTGGGGCCCGAAGGTCTTTTATAATGGCGCCGAAATTTTAGTTTAATTTTGTGAAGGTTTCACGTAATACTTGTGGATACACATTGATATTAAATTGACCAAGGTCAAACTTTGAAATGAGATGTCCACATAGTTCAAAAGATAAGCCCCGGAGTTACTCATAAAGTCTGGGTAATTAAAAACAAAGCAGAAGGTTTGTATTATGGGATGTAATGCCCATTTCATATGGTGGGCCATTATGGGTTTACGTATGAACTTCGAATATTAATTCGAATATCATATAATGAGTTATCAATAAAAGTTCAAATGTTGAATGAAATTCACACAAAAAGCGAATAGAGAAGACTTGGGTACTATGTGAATGCAATGGTCGGAGATATTGTGGGCCCACAGAGTTATTTTATAAATAGGTTGTATACAAGGTCACATATTGGCATTCAGCTCTACATAACGTAAAAGCCCGTGAATTGGTGGATGGTAAATAAAAGTAAAATCTGGGTTTAAGTTACAAAATTGACTATATGCAATATTCGAATATTGAATTGACATATTATATGTTGAGTTTTGGTTATGGTTTAACTGCAAGATGATTATTTAATCAAAGAGAGAAGTCCGCATATGAATTCATGAAGTGGGTTTAGACCATGGTTTAAACAGATCATTATAACCATTGGATTTAATTTATTAAAACCTGAGTTACAATACAATGCTGAAAGCTAATTACTCCAAAGGTTTTATTATAAGACTATTAAAAGGTGCTTTCAGGTGAAAATGAATTAAAAGTTGGAGCCTCCATATATGAAGACCAATGTTATTTGACTGTTGAGAGTCTGACCATTGTGTTAAGAAAAGAAAGGTATATATGCAGCAGAAACACAACTGTAGTGAACATGTGAATATGCACAGGAGTGAAAATGTGGGTTTGACAGGTGTACATACACAAATTGCAGGAGAATATACAGAAATGAAAAAGACAGTGAAAAAAGTATGTAGAAGAATTACCTGACAGTAGCAGAAAAGACAAAACCAGCAAAGCCAAAGGCCATAAAAGGGGCTGAGTGAAATTGATGTATGTAATTGAAATTGTGAACGTAAATGTTTTAATTGATTTCATATTGTTTGTGATGCATTGGAAAGTCTCTGATAGGAAAACAAAACTCCACTGTAAAACTGAAATTTGAAAAAATTGTTATATTCCTCTAAATGAGCTGGAAAAATAAATGAGAAGGCAGAAGGCAAAGAGTCAGAGCTTTTCACTTTGAATTCCTATAGAATGCAAGTAGCCATGAAGTTATTTTGTATAAAAATAAGTAATATCCATGTGTATGAGGTAACGAAAATAGAGAAAGAAAGAAAGAGAGTGTGCAGCAGAATTGAAGAGAGTTGAAGACTGTGAGAAAGCTGCAAAATGGAAGAGAGCAAAAGAATATAAGAAAGCTGCAAGAAGTTAGAGAGATTAGAGAATGCAGAAATGATGCAGTGAGGCAGAGAAGATGGAGGAGATGAGCAGAAAAGGAGGAACTGATAGTGAATCTGAGAAGATGCAGAAATGATATAAGGCAAATATGAAGACTGATGCACAACAGTGAAGATGGTACAGAACAAAGCTGATATCCAAGGTAAATCAACAAGTGTTTTCTTTTGAAAGATTAATGAAGTTGGAGGTTCCCTATCAAGTTGTAGCTTGATAGATGTCAATTGTAGCTGACTGAGGTAGGAGCCTCCTGTAGGTTGTAGCCTACAGAAAATAGATGGGAGTTGGTGCTTCCACATCAAGTTGTATCCTGATAAAATGTCAGTTGTAGATTACTGAGGTAGGAGCCTCCTGTAGGTTGGAGCCTACAGAAAATTGATAGGAGTTGGATCTTCCTTGCAAGTTGTAGCTTGCAGAAACAGGTAGGAGCCTCTTGTAGGCTGGTGCCTACAGAAAATCAGTGGTGAGAGGGAGTTGGAGCTTGCCTTTGCATCACAACAATAATAAGATGTGTTTTTTTCCCTTTATGGGTTTCCACTTATATCTGGTGTCTCTATGCATGATGTTTATGTGTTGATATGGTTTATCTATTCTGCTTAATACTTCTTGCTCTCGTATTAAGTCCGTTGTTACATTATCTTAATACTTGCTGCTCACATTATAATATTACTCACATATTAAGTTGAACATGAAGTGAAGGTGTAATTAAGTTTTAATGGAAAATTTTTAAAAGTCCATGAATGTGTTAAACTGATTCACCCCCCCCCCCCACCCCCCAGTTTAACTAAGGGTTCAACATTATCACCTTCAAATGGTGACTGTGTCACATGTGGAATCCGCCATCTACCACACACACAGAGATCTCCATAATCCCTTGAAATCATCTCCCTCCCATCATGGAGGAAACGTGTAAGAACAGGGTGGTAAGCTCTCCGACCATACTTATCGGTTATTCTATTTGTTTTTTTCTTTAAAATTATAAACATTTTGGTAAAATTTTAATAAAATTTAGTACGGATTTTTGTAAATCTAAATATAGTTGAATGGCTCAAAAATTATTTTTGATAGGGCTGAATATATTTCCACTATCAAAAATATGATTCAAATACTACTACTACTAAATTTTTTAAAATAGTTTTACTTAAATTCAAACCAATTTTAACCACCTAAACAATTCCTTTACTTATTTGTCCATACTTATTTGGATGAAAATGCATGGAATTACATGGAATTGAATTCTGGTAATCATAATTTCGACATGGTACCCAATAATAAAGAGAAGATGTGGGAGGAGTCGTGTTGTAGATGAAAACATGGCAAATAGGAGCACTGAGAATGGCAACAGGGGATAATCAGGTGGTTTCAGCTACTTGTGGCCATTCATATTAAGAATGACTTGTGGGTTTCTTATTAATAATGACTTATGGCCTTTCTCAAAGAGAGGGGATGAATACGATGGAACAAGAATGAGCACATAAACATTAGAAGAGAGGATTACAAATATATGGTCGCCAAAGATGCTGCCATAGTATAGAGTAACTATCTTGTTGTCCAAAATAGTATTTGAACTATTTTGGTTGGTGTACATGTATATAAGTTAGATTTAGTTAAATTCTAAATACTGTATGATATGTGTGTTTGTTTTTAGCTAACTAACTAGAGTGTTTTAGATGCATATAGTTAGTTTTAATTAGTTTTAGTTCAACTATAGATATTGCATATGATGTGCAGTTATCCTTAGCTAATTAACTCTAGTGCTTTACATGCAAATAGTTAGCCTTAATTAGGTTTAGTTAAACTCTAGATATTACATGTGATCTACACTTGTATTTAGCTAGTTAACTCTAGTGGTTACATGTGGTGTGCACATGGCTTTAGTTAGTTAACTCTAGTGCTTGCATGTGGTACATGCACTTGACGTTAGCTAGTTAACTCGAGTGGTTACATGTGGTGTGCACTTGGCTTTAGTTTGTTAACTCTAGTGCTTGGAGGTGGTGCATGTGCACATTAACACAACATAAATCACACTTAGCTTCAGTTAGCTTTAACTATCCATTTTTATTGCATGTACAACTAAGCTTAACATAATTGCTGCCTATATATATTGATTCTCAAACTAATATTGATGAATCAAATTCAATTCTCAATTTTAATTGTTTTTCTTTTCCAACATGGCAAGTTTGTGCTATTATTCTTCAACTAGATCCATATTTGTAGTCTAATAATTTCAATTTTTAATATTATTCTTTTAAAAAAAACAAACAAAACCAAAAAATTCATAAATAAAATGAGTTCTTGCATACTGCCTCAACATAAAATCAAAATCAAAAGTCTCTAATAAGTTCTTACATACTTCTTCAGAATCAAAATCAAAAGTCTCTCAAGAAAGATACAAATCCTATCAAATTTATTTGAATCCTACCAAATTAAACAAATAAACAGAACAACTAATTTCTCTCAACAAATATCATAAAAACAAACATTATCCAAAACCCAAACTGCCTCACAACAATAACCGGGAGTCTAGACAGATTGTAAAAACACATTCATATCTCACAAGACCCAGAAAAATGAATGGTTCCATTAATCCAGAAAAATGAATAGTTCCATTAATCCAGAGTTCATAAAACATAAAGCCAGGAATACTGTCCAGCTCTTGCTTGGATGGGCCATCAGCCTCCATGTTTTGTTCTCTTTATACGAGGAGAAAAGATAAATCAGAGAAAGAAAAACAGATATTACCGATCAAATAATGTAACGAAGTTACATCCAAAGCCCTCCAAGCGCTCCTCGCTGCAACCAGTGAATGACAAATTTGGCATCACCAACAATGTGAACTGCATTGCGTGAGCTCTTGATATTCCACTAACTGTTAATATTGCATTCGAGCTATAAAACATCATTGCAATTGGCTGTACGCATGATTAAGTGTCTTTGAAATTCAGAATTCAGCTCTACATGGCCTTGTAGTTCAATTTAGTAGGCTCTGATGTTTAGAATTCAACACTAAGTGACTATGCAGTTCATTTTAGGAGGCTCTGTAATTTAGAACTCAGGTCGGCGTGGTTTTTAAAAAAATAACAAAAAAAATACTAATAGGAATAATAATTAGAAGAATAGAAATGACAAATAAATTTAATTTAATTTGTTAGAGTATAATTTTGTTTTTCTTAATAAAATTACTAACATATATTTATTATCTAATTAAAATAATTTTAAATAATAATATTTTCTAATTATAAATGAGTGTAAACATTTAAATGTTAATTCAATATATGGAGAGATTGTAATGATTATAAATGAGTATAAATATTTGAATATGAGTTTAATATGAAAGAAAGACATGATAATAATAATGATGATGTAGACTTAATTAAAAAAGTAATAAACATAATAAGTTAATTCAATTCAAAAATTATAATAATGTTATTGATATCACAAGATGTATCATTCAACATATATTCAGATGACATTATATATATATATATATATATATATATATATATATATATATATATATATAAAAAAATATTTTGAATGTCAATCATAAATAAAATAATAATATAATTCTATATGCATTTTATATAGAGAAAAATAAATTAGTTGTGTAATTATGTTTTATTTTGATTTATAACATTTCATAAATATTAATAATAAAGTAGAGTTTAATATGCATTATAAATCAATTATTTCACTATGCATGTGTAGTAAACTATTTTACTATCACATATATATAGAAGAGACAGTGAGGTTTTTTATTCGATGAAAAAGTGATTTTTAATTAAATATATAAGGAAGATTTGCAATTTTCTCTGTTTTTAATAATATTTAAAAAAAATTATTACTAAAAATAATTCTTCCTTTTTTTCTTTTTTTTTAATGAAAGAAAGAGAGAGAAGATTAGAGAATGAAGGACTTATATATTTACATTTTTATGTGGAAAATTTGAATCATAAATAAAATATATGAATGTCTACATATCTACTATATAGAACAAGTGAAAGTAATAAATTCTTATTGTTAAATGTTTTTATTAGTGTGCTACTCAAAACCAAAGTATATTTATCTTAATAGTCTATCTACCAAAAATAAAAATAAATCAAATCTTTTGAATTGCAAATTTTATACTAAAAAAAATTGCATATTGAAAAATTTAATCCCTTCCAGAAATTAAATTTATATTGAAATAGACTCAACACTACTTCTTTACTTCACTACACTTTTATAATGTTGTAAACTCATCACTACTTTAATTCACTTTTGCTAGTTATATTGTTATAAGCTCAACCCTACTTTACTTCACTACTATTAAATGCGATGATATTTTTCTTTGGAACCTAAAATTAAATGAACATTTGCTTTAGTAAAATATGTTTAATTATATATTTTTTATTTATAATTAAATTTTATTTTTATTACAAATATATTCAAATTTTTATTCATGAGAGTTTTATCTCATTTATATATATAATTAATTAAGTAATTTGTAATTATGATTAAGTATCTAAGGTATAAATATGATATAATTAACATGAAATATAAAGAGCGTTATAAGGTAGCAAGAATTTTATTCAAAATTACATTTTTTTTTCCAAAAATAAACGATACTTTCATTCATCAAATAATGTTAAAATTACTTCAAATATTAAACAAATGTACTTGTTTAGTGAAGTACATTCTAATAAAGAGAGAAAAAAAATTGAGTACATCTCCAAATAAAGTGCCTAAATTGTGTAATCATCATACAAAAAATTGTCCAAATAGATTTAAAAAATGGTGCTTGGAGTTGACCCTTTTGTGAAGATCGGGAATGGGCCTTTGAAATAAAATAGAAGTGGTGATGTCATTATGTTGTTTGGTGGCCTTTTAGGCTCGGCTAGCATTAACATATTACCTTTAGAAAAGTTTTATTTGTGTTGTTTCTTTTTAGGCCTGGCTGTCATTAACATATCATTTTTGGAAAAGTTTTCTTTGTCCCGCTTCCTTTCTCTTTGATGTAGATTAGTTGCAGAAACATCAGAGTATGCGGGGAACTCTAGAGTTTACACTCTACTCAACCTTATTACTCGCAACGGATTTGTTTTAAAATTTGAAGCTCATTAAGCATACATCCATATGGCACATTCAAAATCAAAACTTAAACAACGCATATAACTCAAAACAGTTCATATGTGACAGATTCCTTACTGGATGTTCCCATGACAAGCTTTACAAATCACTCGCGATCGCATATTGCACAACCTTGCAGTTAACTTCAACAATTAAACTTTAATCCTTGCGAATTGCGAAATTGTGCTGAGCTAACACATGTCTTCCTCCTTTTTGCATCAAAAATAAATTTGTTTACTTTGCGATGTCTTTATGCTTATCTCCTAAATCTTGTGAACCATGAAATCGCTTCCCGGCACTGTGATCTCCATCGTTGGATTAGTCTTGAATCCAACAATTCTCATTGTATCTCCACTCCTCACTTCGCATCGCTAATAAAACAATTTAAATTGCGACTCTTTAACGTTAAATATGGTTTTGTGCGAAGTGTGATGGCTTTCAACTTGAGATGAGATCTCTTCCATTGATCGGGTTCAGACCTATGCCCTCGTCGCACCTGCAATCTGATTGTCCTTCTACTGTATAACTTAATATATATATGATTCAACAGAGTTTAAGAAAATAGTTTGAACAGAGAGCCATATCGATACAATAAACTTGAAAGTTAATAATAAAATAATTTACAGAGCCAAGCCCTTGATCGACTAGTTATTATAATTGTTTATGATCTCTCTCCTCTTACCTCTCGCGCACCTATTTCACACTGTCACACGTTTGCCTCACTCTTCTCCTCTCTCACCCCTATCTCATACATATATATATCTATCTGAAGTGGTCCTTCTCGCCTATAATATATTTCCATTGAACCACTCCTAACAAACAAATGCTACCCTATTTCTAAGATCTTATCCTACTTGGCTCAATCTCCTCACAGGGAGAAACCAATTTCTATTTTATCTACTAATTAATTTAACAAAACCAAATAAACTAACTTCTATCATTTAAAACTAAGTAGAATATTAATGGCTAATGTTTATCCACCTCATGTTAGCCACAAAATGTGAACACACAATCACATTACAGGCTAAGTCTGGATGCTCCTGCATCAGACTCCTAGGGAAGAAAAGATCGATCCATCAATGATTCATGATCTGTACTAAAATTCTGTAACCCTGTTGCTGTCATCCAACATGCATCTTCCACAGGGTGTCCTTTCCATTTAACTAGATACTGATAATAAGTTTGTCTCTGGTCTTCTTTGCTGCTCTTTTCTCCAAAATGGCCTCCACTTCTTTCTTTCTTTTCTTTGGCATCTATTACTTCCAATTCAAAGTCTTATCTTCCTCTTCTATAGAGTCTTATTTTAGCTCTTCCTTTGTTCCTTTGTATAGGTACAAATCTGCAACATAAATATGGGTGATATTCCAATTTTTGTTGGAAATTCAATCTCATATGCATTTGAAGAAAATTTCCTCAAAATTCTACACAGTCCTATCTTCTTCATTTTTAATTTCTTGTAAGTCCTGACACGAAACCTCTCTTTTCTCAAGTACACCATGACTAGGTCACCTACTTGGAATTATTTTTCTTTCCTCTTCATATCAACTCTATGTTTGTGTTTTCCACTGCTTTCCTACAATCTATCTTTGACATATTCATGCGGTTTCTACATCTATTCTGAAAAATATTCAGCTTTTACACTCCTTATCTCTTGTTTTCCTAAATGTCTAAGCTCATACACACCTCTTGGATTCATTCCAAAAACAATCTGGAATTGACTCATCCCATTACTTCAATTGGGAGCATTATTATAAGAAAACTCAGTCTGAGCAAGTGCTAAATTCCACTGCTTAGGATTTTTGTATACTAAGCTCCTTAATATATTTACCAAGCTTCTATTCACTAACTTGGTCTCTCGATCTGTTTAAAGGTGATAAGTTGAACTAAAACTAAGGTTGGTACCTAGTTTCTTCCACAAATTTCTCCAGAAATGTCCAACAAACTTGGTATCCCTGTCAGACACAATACTCATAGGCAGTCCATGTAACCTTACAACTTCTGATAAAAATAGATTATCAATATGTGTTACATCACTAGTTTTATTGCATGCAATGAAATGAGTGACTTTAGAAAACCTACCCACCACAAGATAAATGGAGTCATTTCCTCTTTGATTTTTTGGCAAACCCAAAGAAAAATCCATTCTAACTACATCTCATGGTCGGCTTGGTATAGGTAATGGTTGATAAAATCCTATATTCTAACTTCTCCCCTTAGCATGTTGACAAATCCTACATTTGTAAACAAATATCTTAACATCAGTTTGCATCTTTGGCCAGTAGTTAAAAGAATCTACCTGAGAAAATGTCTTGTCTTATCCAAAGTGTCCAGATAAGCCTCCACTGTGTTTCTCCTTAATTATGTTTTCCCTCATAGAACATTTTGGAATACACAATTTGTTACTTTTGAATAGCAAACCTCCTTGGATAAGATAATCCAACCATTGGCTTCTATTATAAACTATTGGGTTTTGTAGAGCTGCATAAATTTCCTTAAATTATGCATCTTCTTTATACATGTCAACCATTTCTTCAAATCCTACAACACCAACTTGTAATTCTTGCATGATTAAATTTACTCTTCTCAAAGAATCAACAAATTTTTTCAACTTATCGCTTGTATGTTAATCACAAAAGTAAAAATCTAAAAAAATTCTACCCATTTGGCATGTTTCTGGTTTGATTTTTGCTGATTTTTTATAAACTGTAACACATGGTTATCAGAATATAATACAAACACTTTTGGTAATAAATAATGTCTCCATTTTTTTAAGGCTTGCACAACAGCATAAAACTCTTTGTCTTAATATGAGTATTTCTTCTTAGCTTCATTTACGTTCTCACTAAAGAATGTTACTGGCCTTTGTTCTTGACTTAAAACTGCTCCAATTGCAACTCCACTAGCATCAATTTTAACTTGGAAAACTTTTTCAAAATCTGGAAAAGCTAAAATTGAGTTTTCTGTAATTTTTTTCTTCAACAATTTAATGTTTTGGTCTGCTGATTATGTCCACTTGAATGGATGATTAGTTTCCTTGATTTTTTCAATAATGGGTGCACAAATCTAATTGAAGCTTCTAATAAATTTTCTATAGAAACTTGCAAGAAACATATTTACCTCAAATATGTTTCTTGGAGTTGGCCAATTCAAAATTTCTTAGTTTTTTTTTGGATCCATTTTCAAGCCTTATTTAGAAACTACAAACCCAAAATAGACTAGCTCTTCCTTCATAAAACTGCATTTCTTCAAATTTATTAATATCTTATCTTTCTACAAAGTTTTTAGAATCAACCTAAGGTTCTCTAGATGCTCTTCTTTACTTCGACTAAAAATTAGAATATCATCAAGATAAATAATTACAAATTTGCATGTATATTCCTTCAAGAATTCATTCATTGATATCATGAATGTGTTGGGTGCATTAGTGAGCCCAAAATGCATCACTAAGCATTCATAAAAACCACTATTTGTTTTGAAGGAATTCTTCCACTCATCCCCTTCTTTGATCCTTATCTTATGATAACCACTCTTCAAATCTATCTTAGTAAAATATTTTGATCCACTCAAGAAATCCATTAAATCATCCATTCATGGTAAAGGAAAACGATACTTGATGGTGATTTTATTTATGGCTCTCAAATTTTTGTACATGCACCATTCACCTCCTTTCTTTGGACTGAGTATTTTTGCTACAACACATGGAATACGACTCTCTCTTATCAACCCCTTATCCATAAACTCCTACACTTATCTTCAAACTTTTGTATTTTCTTGAGAAGTTAACCTGTATGCTGCTTTGTTCAGCAAAATTTCTCCAAGTATTAGATAAATGTGATGAATAATACTCCTGATTATTGGTAATGCATTTGGAAACTCATCCACAATAATATCAACAAAATCATTCAGGATGTTTTAGATTTCTTCAAATAAATATTCTAAATTTGTGGAAGTTAGAATTACCTTGGGTCTTCCTATAACAAAAAGATGCATCTCCTCATCCTTCTCGACCTCTTTCAGTATTTTTTTCCCACTCATCAGCATAACACTGTTTCTAGGTGCTTCTTTTTCTACTTCATCCTTCAATGGAAGTAGTGTGTGTTTGTTTCCATATTTTTCCAAAGTATAAGTGTTTCTTCTGCCATCATGTATGACTTTCCGATCAAACTACCAAGGTCTTCCCAACAATATATGACATACATCCATTGGCATTACATCACATAATATAACATATTTGTAAGTACCAATCTAAATCTCTACCTTACATTGTTCTGTCACAATAATTTGATTTCCTTTTTGTGACGATGATACCTTATAAGTTGTAGGGTGTATTGTTTTTACCAATCCCAAATTGTCCACCATCTCTGTAGAAACAACAAGGTTATCAGTGCTTCCACTGTCAATTACCACTTTGAAACATTTACCTTTGGACTTTCATATAGTCCTGAATAGATACTTCCTCTGAGCTGGTTCTCCTGCTTCTTTTCTTGCTTTAAGCACTACCCTTTTCAATAACAAGGATTCTCTTACTTCAGGTGGTTCCTCTTTACCTGGAATCTAAGGAATTTCTTCCTTTGTTTCAACAAAATTCACATTTCTCTGGGTTTTTGACTTATAATGAGGATAGTCCCATGACCCATGTCCCCACTCACCACATGTAAAGCACCAAATATCTGTTCCCCAACCTCTACCTCTGGGTACAAACCTTCCTCAACCAGAGTCTCCTCTTTGTGTTGACCTGCTACTCGATCCTCTTGCTTCATTCTAGGAATGTTGAAATCTAGGTTTGAATGTTCCTCTTCCTCTTGCAGAACTCTTTCCTTGATTCCTCTGACTTTGCTTCCTTTGTATCTTCTCTTCTGCTTTTAAGGTTGTCTGGTAAGAATCTTCAATTGTCTACAGATTTAATAGACTGATCTCATCTTGGATATCATACCTCAACCCATTTATATACCTGGCTACTTTCTCAACATCATCCTCTATATGTCCAGCTCTAATATTCACTATATAAAACTCCTCTGTATATTCTTTCACTGTCATTCCTTTTTGTTTCAAATTCTGTAATTGCTTAAAAATATTTGATTAATAATCCTTAGGCTGGAACTTACATTTTAATTTTCTTACCATTTTGTCCAATCGCTCGACTTTGGGCTTTCCTTTTCTCTGTCTGGAAACTAGTAATTCCTCCCACCAAATAGCTACATGACCCTTTAGTCTGGTAGCTGCAAACTTCACTTTCCTTTTGTCTTCAGATTCAAATTCAAACATCTTGTAAAATGAATTGATCCAATCCATTAACTCGTCCATATTGAGATTTCCCTTATACAAAGGTACATCCACCTTTGGTCTTCCAGTTTCCTTAATAAACAGTCATAGCATTTTATCTGTGTCATATTCTACTTCTTCTTCTTCCTCAAAAGTTTCCTCTGTTGTGATGACATCTACTTTTTCACGTGCTCTCCTCTGGGAAACCTTTATTGTCTCCATTCTTGTACAAAGATGTCGAATTTCATTAGCTTTCAGTATTCCATGACCTATGCCAGCTCCTCTCCTAGGTGGCGTCATTACTCCAAATTTCAAGAACAGACTCAATTCTGCTCTAATACCAAATGATGCGGACTAGTTGCAGAAATATTAGAGTATGTGCGGAAATCTAGAGTTTACACTCTACTCAACCTTATTACTCACAGCGGATTCGTTTTAAAATTTGAAGCTTTTTAAACATACATACATATGGCAAGATCAACATGAAAACTTAAACAACGCATATAACCCAAAAAAATTCATATGTGCCAGATTCTTTACCAGAGGTTCTCAAGACAAGCTTGACCAATCACTAGCGATCACAAATCACACAACCTTGTAGTTAACTTCAACACTTAAAATTTAATCCTTGCAAATTGTGAAAATGCGCTAAGCTAACACGTGTCTCCCTCCTTTTCTCATTGTAAATAATTTTTTTTACTTTGCGATGTCTTAACACTTACCTCCTCAATCTTGCGAAGCATGAAATCGCTTCCCGGCACTGTGATCTCCACCGTTGGATTAGTCTTGGGTCTGATGATTCTCATTGTCTCTCCACTCCTAACTTCGCATCGCTGATAAAAAAATTTAACTTGAGACTCTTTAACGTTAAATACAGTTCTGTGTCGATGGCTTTCAACTTGCAATGAGATCTCTCCCGTTGATTTGGTTTAGATCTATGTCCTTGTCACAACTGAAATATGATTGTCCTTCCATCATATAACTTAATATATATATATATATATGATTCAACAGAGTTTAACGACATAGTTTGAACAGAGAGCCTGATTGATACAAAACACTTGAAAATTAATAATAAAATAATTTACAGAGCCAAGCCCTTAATCAGCTGGTTATTACAATTGTTTATTTTATTTGTGCTCTTGCCTCTCGCACACCTATTTCTCACTCTCATACTTTTGCCTCACTCTGCTCCTCTCTAACACCTATCTCATACATATATATATCTAGCTGAAGTGGCCCTTCTCACCTATAATATATTTCTGCTAAACCACTCCTAACAAAAAAATGCTACCCTATTTCTAAGCTCTTATCCTACTTAGCTCAATATCCTCACAGGGAGAAACCAATTTCTATTTTATTTCGTAATTAATTTAGCAAACCCAAACAAGCTAACTTCACTCATTCAAAACTAATTAGAATATTAATGAACAATGTTTATCTACCTCATGTTAGCCATAACATGTGAACATACAATCACATTTCTGGCTAAGTCTAAATGCTCCTGCATCACTCTTTAGATGTGAGAATAAGTGATATAGTTAAAATAACTCATCAACCTCTCATTTGTCTCAAAGAGAGGCATTTGTTTTAAATATAGGCATGGAATAAATGTTCTTGCATATTTGAATTCCATTTAATCAATTGACAAACAACATGGAGTCCCCAAAACTAAGTCGTCCCTAAAACATGGATATGATTATAGCTAGGAGTTCAACCTTGTTACTAGATGTTAGCGAGGCCCTATTTTTGCTTTCAACAAGTGAGAGAGTAAAATAAAGAGGAAAAATCCCCAAGTTAATAGATGCACTATTTTAAAAATCTTATTGGGTAATTATTAACATAACTCCAATCGAAAATATCTAAGAAAACATTTTTTTATATAAGTAACTGAGAATCCTCATCTCAAGATAAGAATGAACTCTAGTGAGCTCATTTTTAAACATTGTCAATGACATTCTCTTTTAATCCAAATATTATGTTGGCATATTTTAGTTGCCTCCTCTCTCTACACTGATTTGCATATCTAAATATATGTTCATCTTTTCAAATTCACCTAATAAAATTATACAACTACATACAAATTATTAAATATAAAATGTTGTCTTATGAATATATGTTTATCTATTCACATTTCTCTAATTCATTTATGAAATTATGATGCAAATTATCAAATAAAAAAGAACATCATGTGAATACATGTTTAATTTTAATATTTTTTTAATGGAATTATGAAATTACAATGAAAATTAGCAATAATAAATTCCATTATGTGCTAAAGCCACTAATTTAAAAAGGAGAAATTGATTCTCATCAACCTATTTCATAGACATGGTTATGCTAATTAAATGAGATGTTCAATAATTCTTAATATTATGAATTGAAATAATTCATTGGTTTTTGTGATAGAAAAAATATAAAAACATAAAAGCACCCTTACAGTGCCTTGCATATGTAACCACTGCTTTAGCGGTAACAAATGATTAACTCTTATTAGTTAAGAGTTAAATTATGATTAAATTTTTTATCTGTTAAGTGAATATTAGAAAAAATCAATTTTGGATATTAAATAAAGAGTTACTGTGAAATTAGTTTCCTGAGTAAATTTGATGGTAAAAGTAAATCAAGAACTGGAGTTAGTTTAACAGAAAAACTGTCCCACAGTTACCCAGAAGGAAAAAAACTCTGGAATAACGGAGGATTTCCAAGGGGAGTTTGGGGGTTCTTCTTCCTGGAAAAGGAAGAAAAGAGAGACGCTCTGTTTTGACTGAAAGGAGAGAAAACTGTTTACTGGGTTGGAGAGTTGGACCGGATTGTCTAAGTTCTCCCCAGAATTATGCCCCACTGGAGTTGGAGAGTGGACCGGATAGTCCCGAATCTCTCCTCCAGAACTGTGTAGGACGCTCCAGACTTGAAGCTCGGGGGAGAGTGGTGGGACGTAATCGCCCAGCTCGCGGAAGGGAGGAATCGAGTACCATCAGTCAAATCTAATTTAAAGTGAGTAAGACTCTCTTAACCTTTGTCTTCTGCATGGTAGGGAAGGAAAATGTTATTTCAGCTATTCTACAATACTGTTATGATTGAACTGTGTAAATGGAATTGTTTTATTTCTGTTTACTGGACTAGCTGGGTTAACGAATAAACTGTTAGGTTCTGGAAACAAAACTGTAGATAACTGAAGATTTAATACAGCAGCTAGAGAAGTAACCAGGAATACTCTAGAATCCATTTTATTGTTTCTGGGTTGTTAGTTCGGTAAATCAGGAAATATTAAGAAGGAGAGCTTGAAAGTAAATTAATTCGAAAAGACCGTTAACCCCAAGCCGGAGGACCAGAGCTTCGAGATAGGTCGTCTTTTCTCCTATGATACTTACACAGACGATGGGCGGTCCGGACGCCATACAAATGACAAGAAAACTTCTACTGAACAGGAAAATTATGAACAAGTTCTAGAAGTCAAAATTCCAGATAACCATTGTAATCATTACAGCAAACAGTAGTCCAACCCTGGAGATTCGTCGATATACAGATGAACAGAAATATGAAACTAACAACTGCAGAACATGAACATTGAAGCAAACAGACCATAGGCCAGCCAGTAAAAACCGAGAGACACATATAAACAATCTCGTTACAATTCAACTACAACACAGCATTTGATATCCGAGACGAAATTGACTGCAAAATTACCACATAACAGGTATTTAAATAAACTCATCCTTAGTTAAGGAAAATAGAAAAGCGACAGAGTATTCCTCCATGCGTTACCACAGACTTAATATTTACGTAAAGAAAAGAGTATACCGACTGTTCAATAGGCATTTATGCCATCAATAAATAACTATGTAAGCAGATAGAAAAACCCCATTAGACCAGGGGTATGTTTTTATACATTAAGGGCGCGGGTGGAACTAGACCCGGCCATATAGTTCCAGTAGCAAATTTACACATAGCACTGTCTAATTTAAACTGAAAACCCTGAAACAGTATAAAAGCCACTCGAGGGTGCTTGCCACATCCCGTCGGCCTGAGGCCATGGACCGTGGCTAACCTGAATAATTACAAATGACAGGGTTTCAGACTCTACCCTGCATTATATTTTCAATCACAATAGGAAAGAGGGTAAGTCCTCTTCCATTATCGTGTGTACCTGTAAGCTCACGCAAGAATCAGGCCGCCTAGCCATTGAATGCAGGAAGAAACCGGAACGTTTCAAGCACGTAACTGGAGCAACGACTGAACCTATTCACATAGGAAAGACCCCGTTAGCAAAGGAAAATAAGCCGTAAAGAAAAAACAAAGAAAAACGGAAACGTGAAAGACTGGTTACCTGTAGTGCTTTTGAACAGTAGAATTTGATATTTTATAGCACCATGTCGCCAGCAAGCCCAAACAAACATGTAGCAAGTAGAAGAGCGAATAAAAAACTGTGTCAGAGACAGACCTCACAAGAGGAGCGGAAAAACCAAATAAACAGCGAAAAAACCATAACACAAGAAAATATCAATTGACCGAATCCCAAATACAACACTGAGGGAACAAGATTTTCCGCATAGGAACTCGGTAATGGAGGAAAGCAGAGGCATTTCATGTACCTGTTGCAGGAAAAGGACCATTTGGGGTCACTCTGCATCAACCTTTGATGGAGGCGGACATAGCCAAGCCTACTTCCTGTCGCAGCAACCCGACCACCTCCAGAACCCTCGGTGAAAGTGAAACAATGAATGGCAGAGACGGTTATGACCCCAAGGTCATAGCAAACCCTAAAACTCGTGCACCGTAGGATCAAAATACATCGACGGCCGATCTCATGCCACGATTGGATGGGTCATAAATATAGTTTATCCAAATTAAATGCGCATATCAACATCCCATAAATTCCGAGAAAGTATAATGTGAAGGGTTAAGGGTTATTCGATAGGTTTGAGCATGGTATGATAATCAAAATTTGGAAGGACATTATAATCAACAGAGATATTAAACAAAAAAACCCAGATTCGTAGCACGGTAATAATCCAAACCATAGATTATCCGGTGTAGTACATATGTGATCTGACAAGTACCGCAGCTCAGAAAAATAGATTGTTATTATATTTTTATGGTAATAACATAGATTTCAATCTAATATAGTATGATGGTAATTTTTTTTATTTTTATTTTCATAGTGATGACTGTGACAAGTGGTATCAGAGAAGCGTTACAACGCTAGGCCCTATTGGGTCAACTGACGTTACAAATTGTATGATTTCATGCAAGACAAATAACTAATGGAACGACAACCAAGATGGACACCTTCGCAACAGCAACAGCGAAATGTAGGGGAAATTCAAACTCCACCAGAAGGAAACCCCGAAATGTGGGTTCAGCTGGGGATAGAGCAGCATCAGCGGTCCAACAGACTGATTGAGGAAAAACAACATCAGACTCGCATTTTGTTGCACACAGTGCAACAGTTACGGGAAGAAATGGAGAGAGTACGCAAGGAGAATGCAAGGATGATGCAGGATCAAGAAAGGATCTTGAAGAGCCTCTCTGATAAACAAAATCAAAGGGTCGAAAAACCCAGTGCTGACAGAGAATTTCAAGAAACAAATGAACAGCGATCAGAGGAACAAGATACTGGTCGAAGGGAAAGAAGTGTGTCCCAGCGAAGTCACCCAAACAAAAATTTTAATGAGGCTGAATCTGAGAACGAAACTGAACGGAAGGTAAACAAAAAGCAGAGGGTGGAGCTGCACAGAGAATTCAGAAAGATAAAGCCACCTACGTTCGATGGTGAAAAAGACGAAGTGGCTGAGGCATGGTTGATTAATATGAACAAATAATTTCAGGTGTATGATTATGACAGTGGTCTTAAAGCACGGCTAGCCATCTATCAGCTAAAAGACAAAGCCACCTTATGGTGGGAAGAAGTGAAGAATGTGCGGGGAATAGAAGATCAAGATGTGACATGGGAAAAGTTTCAACAGTACTTCAAGGATAAGTATTTGACTGAGCACTTCTATGATGAAAAGGCTCGAGAATTCCATGAATTAAGGCTAGGAAAACTGACCATGGATGAGTTCATTGCCAAGTTTACATCATTACTGCGCTATGTACCGTATTTAAGGGAGGAGAAGGCCAAAGTTCAAAGATTTCTAAGTAGTTTACCTGTCCACATGAAAGAGCGTATTGAGTTTGAAAATCCTAAGACAATGGATGAGGCTGTTAGAAAGGCAAGGCTGTGTTATCAGCAAGCGAAAAACAAGATAGACCAAGGAAAAGGATGACAAACAAAGAAGGATAACAGAAACAACGTTGGATTCAAGAAAGGCAAAACTAGCAATTTCAGAGGTACCACTAGAACCTCAATCAACAAGCAATTCGGTAGGAACCATCAGCGGATTAGATGGCCTGGGGAAGACAAAACGGTGGAAGCTTCCAGTAAACTTGAGCAGCCACAAAACCAGAGGCCACCTCTGCAGTGTTGGGGCTACGGGGCAGCGCACTACTACCGAGATTTCCCACAGCGGGGTAAAACCAATGCAGTAAATAATTTGCTGGAAGCCTCTACTGTGGGAGATGTTGCTCGAAACATACCCAGAATTAACGCAGCATTGGAGGACCGACAAGCCGATTTTCAGCCTACCATGATAGAACTGGAAGGTAATTTATTATCCCAAACTGTTCCTGTTTTGGTAGATCCGGGAGCCAGTTTAAGTTACATAAGTCCTAAATTAGTAGAAAAATGTAAATTGCCAAGTCAAAAGTTTAAAAAGACATGGTTGGTCCAGTTAGCTACAGGGGCTAAACAAAGCGTTGTTGCCAAAATACCAGACTGTGCACTGCAAATCGGTGGACAACAGCTAGTAGTGGACTTAAATATTCTGCCTTTGGAATCTTATGATGTACTGTTGGGTATGGATTGGTTGGAAAAGCACTGGACTCTTATAGACTGTAAGGAGAAGATATTTTATTACAGGGATCATAATGGTATTCTCCAAGAGATTCAAGGCATAAGGAAGCCTGTACATCTGCGCCCAATTACAGCTTCCCAAATGGGGAAATGCATAAGGAAGGGATGCCAACTGTACACTATACAAGTGGGACTATCTGAATCTAAGAGTAAAACTGCTGCATTAGAAAATATACCTGTAATACAAGAATTTAAGGATGTATTTCCTGAAGAAGTGCCAGGATTACCCCCAAAAAGAGAAGTTGACTTTACAATAGAATTGTTGCCAGGAGCCTCACCAATCTCGCGAACTCCCTATCGTATGAGTGTGCCAGAATTGACCGAGCTGAAAATGCAGCTTTAGGAATTATTGGATAAGGGGTACATACGACCCAGTGTGTCACCCTAGGGAGCACTTGTATTATTCGTTAGGAAAAAGGATGGAACCATGCGCATGTGCATGGATTATCGACAGTTAAATAAGCTGACTGTTAAGAACAGGTATCCCCTACCCCGTATTGATGACCTGTTTGATCAGGTAAGGGGAGCTACTGTGTTCTCAAAGATTGATTTGCGGTCTGGTTATCATCAGATCAGAATTAAGGATGAAGATATACACAAAACTGCTTTTCGCACAAGGTACGGCCACTATGAATTCGTGGTATTACCTTTTGGTTTAACTAATGCACCAACCACTTTCATGAGACTGATGCATAGTGTTTTTCACCCCTATCTGGACAATTTCGTGCTAATCTTTATTGATGACATACTGATTTATTCAAAGAATGTGAAGGAACACAGGGAGCATCTGCGAATGGTACTGGAATTTTTAAGGAAGCATCAGCTATATGAAAAATTCAGTAAATGCAACTTCTTGAAAGAAGAAATACAGTATCTTGGACATGTAATATCTAAGAAGGGTATAGCGGTAGACCCAGAGAAAATAAAAACTATCATGGAATGGAAGGTGCCACAGAGTGTGGCTGATATTAGATCGTTTATGGGCCTCTCCAGCTATTATCAGTGATTTATAAAAGGATTTTTGAAGATAGCCTTCCCCATTACTTCTTTACAAAGAAAAGGGAAAATTTTCAAATGGAGAAAAGAATGTCAGGAGAGTTTCGAAAGATTGAAGCAGTTATTGACACCAGCACCTGTGTTAAGTGTAGCAAATCCGGATAAGGAATTCGAGGTTTGTACAGACGCATGCAAGGAAGGAGTTGGGGTGGTATTATCACAAGAAGGGAAGGTTGTTTCATACGAATCCCGCAAGCTAAAAGATCATGAGCAGCGATATTCAGCTTACGATTTGGAGCTGACCGCAGTTGTGCACGCTCTCCGAGTATGGAGACACTATTTACTGGGAAAGAGATTTGTATTGAAGACTGATCATAGTAGTTTAACCAACTATTTTAAACAAGCTTATTTGAACTCCCGACAAGCAAGATGGAATGCTTTCCTCAGCGAGTTTGATATAGATTTGCAGCATGTAAAGGGTAAAGAGAACAGGGTAGCAGATGCATTGAGCAGAAAACTGCACGGCGTTTATGAGTTATATGTTAATCAATTGAGACCAGATTTTGGGATCAAATCAGAATGGAAGCAGACAAGGATCCTGAATATAAATATTTGTGGTAGCAAACACAAGCACCTGAAGGCCAAGGTGGACATGGAGAATATGAGATCAACCAGGATGGGTTGCTGGTTTTCAAGAAGAGGATAGTTATTCCAAACCGAATGGAATTAAAAACCATGATACTAGATGAATATCATAGAAGCAATTATGCGGGAGACCCGGGATATCAAAAGATGCTGACGGCTATAAGGAAGGACTACTGCTGGCCGGGAATGAGGAAGGATATTGCAAGCTATCTAACCAAGTGTTTAGAATGCCAGCAAGTGAAAGTAGAACATAGGCACCCAGCATGCTTAATGCATCCTATACCCATTCCTGAATGGAAATGGGAGCTGATTTCATTGGATTTTATCACCGGATTACCAAAATCGAAATGAGTTAATGATTCCATAATGGTAGTTGTGGATAGACTAAGTAAGTCAGCACATTTCATACTTGTCCAATCCACCTATAAGACAGTGCAGATAGCAGATTTATTTATGCGTGAGATTTTCAGACTGCATGGCATTCCTAAGACCGTTATCTCAGACAGAGATGTAAAATTTACATCAGCTTTCTGGAAAGTGTTGTTTACAGGATTAGGAACGCAGGTACATTTTAGTACTGCATATCACCTGCAAACGGAGGGTCAAACCGAACGAGTAAATCAAATACTGGAAGACATGCTAAGAATGTATGTCATGCAGCAACCAGTTAAATGGGAGAAGTATCTACACCTGATAGAGTTTGCCTACAATAACGGTTACCAAGAATCGTTAAGGATGAGTCCGTTTGAGGCACTATATGGGTGGCAGTGCAGGACTCCCATTAATTGGAGCAGTCCCGAGAATAGACTCATGTTAGGACCGGATATGTTAGTAGAAATGGAGGCAGAAGTGAAGAAGATTCGACAGAATTTGAAGGCAGCACAGGATAGGCAGAAAGTGTATGCGGATAAAAAGAGGTCATATCAGGAATATGAAGTTGGAGACCACGTGTATGTCAGAATTAAGCCAAGGAAGAGTACATTGAGATGGACATCGTGTGCGAAGTTGGCACCCCGATTCTGTGGTCCCTTCCAAATATTGGAAAGAGTAGGACCAGTGGCATACCGCCTAGCTCTTCCTAATCACATTCGGGTGCATAACTTCTTTCATGTATCGTTATTGAAACGATATATTCATGATCCAAGACATATTATTCACTGGCAGAACATACAGGTAGTGGGTAAGCATAAGGTTAAATAGCATGAAGTTAAAAGATTTATAAAATTAACAGAAGCCTTTTGTGTGCAGGTAGAACCGGATGGAGAATTTCTGGTCGAGCCTCACAGCATAATCGACCGGAGGGAAATCATGCTCCGAAAACGAGCTATCGTCTAGGTTAAAGTGCAATGGAGGCACTTCGGACCAGAGGAGGCCACCTGGGAGGACGAGAGTTTTGTCCGTGAATCATATCCTGAATTTTTTGCTAAATAAAGTAAGAACACCAGGGACGGTGTTCTCTTCCAGAGGGGGAAAACTGTAACCACTTCTTTAGCGGTAACAAATGATTAACTCTTATTAGTTAAGAGTTAAATTATGATTAATTGTTTTATCTGTTAAGTGAATATTAGAACAAATCAATTTTGGATATTAAATAAAGAGTTACTGTGAAATTAGTTTCCTGAGTAAATTTGATGGTAAAAGTAAATCAAGAACTGGAGTTAGTTTAATAGAAAAACTGTCCCACAGTTACCTAGAAGGAAAAAAACTCTGGAATAAAGGAGGATTTCCAAGGGGAGTTTGGGGGTTCTTCTTCCTGGAAAAGGAAGAAAAGAGAGACACTCTGTTTTGACTGAAAGGAGAGAAAACTGTTTACTGGGTTGGAGAGTTGGACCAGATTTTCTAAGTTCTCCCCAGAATTATGCCCCACTGGAGTTGGAGAGTGGACCGGATAGTCCTGAATCTCTCCTCCAGAACTGTGTAGGACGATCCAGACTTGCAGCTCGGGGGAGAGTGGTGGGACGTAATCGCCCATCTCGCGGAAGGAAGGAATCGAGTACCATCAGTCAAATCTAATTTAAAGCGAGTAAGACTCTGTTAACCTTTGTCTTCTACAAGGTAGGGAAGGAAACTATTATTTCAGCTATTCTACAATACTGTTATGATTGAACTGTCTAAATGGAATTGTTTTATTTCCGTTTACTGGACTAGTTGGGTTAACGAATAAACTGTTAGGTTCTGGAAGCAAAACTGTAGATAACTGAAGATTTAATACAGCAGCTAGAGAAGTAACCAGGAATACCCTAGAATCCATTTTATTGTTTCTGGGTTGTTAGTTCGGTAAAGCAGAAAATATTAAGAAAGAGAGCTTGAAATTAAATTAATTCGAAAAGACCGTTAACCCCAAGCCGAAGGACCAGAGCTTCGAGGTAGGTCGTCTTTTCTCCTATGATACTTACACGGACGATGGGCGGTCTGGACGCCATACAAATGACAAGAAAAATTCTACTGAACAGGAAAATTATGAACAAGTTCTAGAAGTCAAAATTCCAGATAACCATTGTAATCATTACAAGAAACAGTAGTCCAACCCTGGAGATTTGTCGATATACAGACGAACAGAAATATGAAACTAACAACTGCAGAACACGAACATTGAAGCAAACAGACCATAGGCCAGCCAGTAAAAACCGAGAGACACATATAAACAATCTCGTTACAATTCAACTACAACACAACATTTGATATCCGAGACAAAATTGATTGCAAAATTACCACATAACAGGTATTTAAATAAACTTGTCCTTAGTTAAGGAAAATAGAAAAGCGACAGAGTATTCCTCCATGCGTTACCACAGACTTAATAGTTACGTAAAGAAAAGAGTATACCGACTGTTCAACAGGCAGTTTTGCCATCAATAAATAACTATGTAAGCAGATAGAAAAACAACATTAGACTGGGGGTATGTTTTTATACATTAAGGGCGCGGGCGGAACTAGACCCGGCCATATAGTTCCAGTAGAAAATTTACACATAGCACTGTCTAATTTAAACTGAAAACCCTGAAACAATATAAAAGCCACTCGAGGGTGCTTGCCACATCCCGTCGGCCTGAGCCCGTGGACCGTGGCTAACCTGAACAATTACAAATGACAGGGTTTCAGACTCTACCCTGCATTATATTTTCAATCACAATAGGAAAGAGGGCAAGTCCTCTTCCATTATCGTGTGTACCTGTAAGCTCACGCAAGAATCAGGCCGTCTAGCCATTGAATGTAGGAAGAAACCAAAATGTTCCAAGCGCGTAACTGGAGCAACGGTCGAACCTATTCACATAGGAAAGACCCTGTTAGCAAAATAAAATAAGCCGTAAAGAAAAAACAGAGAAAAACGGCAACGCAAAAGACTGGTTACCTGTAGTGCTTGTGAACAGTAGAATTTGATATTTTCCGGCACCATGTCGCCAGCAAGCCCAAACAAACATGTAGCGAGTAGAAGAGTGAATAAAAAACTGTGTCAGAGACAGACCTCACAAGAGGAGCGGAAAAACCAAATAAACAGCGAACAAACCCTAACACAAGAAAATATCAATTGACCGAATCCCAAATCCAACACTGAGGGAACAAGATTTTCCGCATAGGAACTCGGTAATGGAGGAAAGCAGAGGCATTTCATGTACCTGTTGCAAGAAAAGGACCATTTGGGGTCACTCTGCATCAACCTTCGATGGAGGCGGACATAGCCAAGCCTACTTCCTGTCGCAGCAATCCAACCGCCTCCAGAACCCTCGGTGAAAGTGAAACAATGAATGGCGGAGACGGTTATGACCGCAAGGTCATAGCAAACCCTAAAACTCGTGCACCATAGGATCAAAATACATCGACGACCGATCTCATGCCACGATTGGATGGGTCATAAATATAGTTTATCCAAATTAAATGCGCATATCAACATCCCATAAATTTCGAGAAAGTATAATGTGAAGGGTTAAGGGTTATTCGATAGGTTTGAGCATGGTATGATAATCAAAATTTGGAAGGACATTATAATCAACAGAGATATTAAACAAAAAAACCCAGATTCGTAGCACGGTAATAATCCAAACCATAGATTATCCGGTGTAGTACATATGTGATCTGACAAGTACCGCAGATCAGAAAAATAGATTTTTATTATATTTTTATGGTAATAACATAGATTGCAATCTAATATAGTATGATGGTAAATTTTTTTTTTTTTTTTTTCATAGTGATGACTGTGACAGCATATGACCATGATAGCATATTAACTTTGAAATCTATAAAAACATAACTAATTTAAAATTTAAAAATGTGAAATTAATTAAAAAACATAAAATAAATATAAATAAAATATAAATTTAATTTTGTAATTTTTAAATCTATCAAAATTAAATTTTACACTTTAAAAATACCAATTTTGCATATAAATTTCAATCGCATTTAATTCATATCAATAAAATTCTTATTAATATGATATACCGCCATTACAATACTGAAAGTTCATATCTTCATATTTATAAATTTTTCGAAGAGTATGATTTTTTTTATTTTTCATCATGTCTAAATTACTATCCTCTGAGGCTCTCACAAGAATAATATTTCTCTATTAAAAATACCATTAAATGATCTCAAAAGAATTATTGTGTTTCATAATTTTAGTGTGATTTTGATAAAAAGGTAATTTATTAAAATAAATAAATAAATATATATATATATATATATATATATATATATATATATATATATATATATATATAAAAGTTTATACCTATTGTACTTTTAGGAATTAAAATTTAATATTTTGTCTTTATTTTAGAATAAGGTTTTTTAAATTTAAATTTAATTATTAATAATTATTAGATTGATTTTCAAATTTTCATTTTAATTATTAATAAGTGTTAAGTGGATAGTAATGATTTAAGTTTCATTAAATATTTTAAAATATTTGTATAGTACATGCAAATTAATATTGATATTTATTTCCAAAGTAATTATGTCTTTTTTTCTCTATTCATAAATTATAAAAACATATGTCAGATAAATAAGTCTTATATGATGTGAGTTATGATTTTGGATGTGTTATTGATAAGATACTGTATTGTAGCAAAGAAAATTTACACTTAAAGAATCTCCATAGTAAATTATGCACAACCATGTCTATGAAATAGGTTGATGAGAATCTCATAGAATTTTTAATTTTAGCAATAGAATTTTGTTCCATGTTATTTTCATGCTATTTTAAAGTTTCATATGTTATCTTATATATTTATTTTATTAATTATTTTTATTAATAATTTAAAATATAAATATAAATTAGTTAGTGTTTATGACTTTTTAATTTTAGCTATGTAAGATCATACACAAAGAGTTTTGATGCTTATTAAGGATTGATATATATTTAATTTTACCACCTATTTAATTCATATGTGGGGTAGTTATTTTTTGTTTAAATAAATATATTGTAAAAATATCAAAAATCTCTTTGAATTTTCAACTGTAATTAAATATTAAAACAACTTATTAATCATATTAAACATTCTCACATATTAAAAATGTTTTCCTATACTTTAACTTACATTATTTAATATAGTTTCAATTTATATTATTTAATTTAGTTTGAAGTTATCTAGAGTAAATCCCATATCACCTCCATTGAAATGGAAAAAACCTGGCCACAACCATTGTGTCACAACATCATAATCATGCTTATTTCCCAAAATTTATTAAACGACTGATTCCAAATAGATGTAAACAAGAAAATAGTTTAATTCATTAATTGTAAATGTGTAACATGCAAAAAAAAAAAAAAAAAAAAATGATTTTTTTTTAATTATATATGAATATTATTATTTTCCGGTGTATTAACTAGTATAGCTTTAGTGTATTAACTAGTATAGCTTCAGATATATCGTGGTATTATAAATATTGCAAATTATTTCACTTTCGAAGTTTATAAAATGATGATGAACATGGACATATGATGACTATGATAAGACAAGCGGAAAAAGGTAAGGAAGTCTAAAGAGTTTCTTTATTTCTTGTATTTATCCTAATTAATTTCTTTTGTATTTATCATACTTCTAATTTTTAGCTGATTAAAACTATCAGGAGTGAAGAAAACCAGTTTCTAAAGCTAAGTCGTCATATTTAACAAAATATTTATATTCCTGGAATACAAATATTTACTGCGACAAAAGTATGCATAGAAAATTCAAATAAAAGGACAAAAGTTGCCCAAAAAAAATCGAAGAAAGTTCTGAAAGTAAGAAGAGAAAAAAAAAAACACTCGATACAAAATAGAGAAGATCACCATGGAAATAAGTGCATGTACTTGCTGAAAAAGCTATTATAACGTTTGGTCGCTTAAAATTGTGGAGTTCTACTGAATATAATGTTCAATTAAGATACTAGTAAGAAAAGGTGTCAACTCCATGAACTTCACAAACATTTTTCTCTGGAAACCCTTTATATTTTCGATATATTAATTTGTACAGTTCAATCTTGAAAAATGCTTACTCTCGAGTAATGTGCACCTCCATAAACTTCACAAATGATTTTTTCTTGAGAGACTTTATATCTTCATTATATTAATTTCAATCTCGATGTATGTGAATGTTACTGGACAATATCTCCGAACTTTTTTTTCATGAGGTCCACCCAATCTAATTGATGGGAGAGAACAAACAAATGGCACAATCGGTACGAGGATTTTGAGAAAGCAATGAAGGAAAGTTGTTTTGGATGGAAGGTTTCCAGAGAAACTACCAGGGTGTCATACGTGATGATTTCCTTCAATATGTGGAATGAGGTAGGAATATAAGTATTTGGTAGATCGTTTTATAGTTGAATATAGAAGTATAAATTTCAAAATCCATAGAGTTTAAGATGTGAAAGATAAGTAAGAGTAAAATATATTATTACATTTGAAGGTGTTATATAATCTAATATTTATATGCATGAGATGGTGTAGAAAAAGGCTAGAATGTGAAATGTTAAATATTATAATAATAATATTAATAATGAAAATTGAAAAAATAAAAAAAATAGTAAAAATAGTAAAAGTATTAATCATAAAAAATAACTTATTCAATTTAATTGGTTATATTAGAATTTTATTTTTATTATAAAATATAAATAATTTTTTGAAAAAAATATAATTAATATGCATATTAATTAAAAGAAAATTAAATAATAATGATTTATATCTTCAAATTTTATAACTTGATTTTCAAATTTAGTTAATAAACACACACACATATATATATATATGTATATATAATCTACTTCATCTTAAAAGACTTAAAAAATCACCCACAATGGGGGTCGACAAAGGTTAAATTGGTGGCCCTTGGGGTTATCCCTCTCCACCATGTGGCACACATGTCCATCTTTATGAGCGGTTTCATAATTAAGTACACACATTGGGAGGAGAATCCAGAAGGAACTTCAGTGATGTTGAGAAGGAAAGTGGAATTCATTTCTCTTGAGATTCAACAACATGATGATCGTAGTGAAAATTAAACACCTTCACTAGGTGGGGCCCGTAGGCTATTTTTAAGTGTATGTCTATTTTTACAATGGTGAACATATTCTAAAATTAGCAGGATGCTGATCTAGATGGTTGAGAAAATTCTATCTTTGAGTGAACTTCTATTTTTAGAAGATGGGAAAAGTCTATTTATAGATTGCTAATCTAAAAATAGAATGCATGACGATTATTATTAGCCCTTAATAATAATCAGACAACAAATAGTAACTTATTCTCTTGGAGCACTTTATTTTAGTGAACAGATGTGGCACATCAGTGGGCTGAAGGGATTATGCAATTCCTAGGGTGGTTGGTAACTCATGCATGTAGGGCTTCATTATAACTGATAATGGAAAGTTGTAACACAGTTGGAAGAGTAGTTATGTGAGTTGTTATTTAGTTTAACTCATTTAAGTGAGTTAAACTTAGTTGTGCTCGTTGTAACTAAAGATACACCAGTAAAAGACGAGTGAATTAATTATTTAATTAATTCACAAGTAGTGTCTTACTTGCAACTGAAAAAATGCAACAGTTAACTACTTGCATGTCAGATCTAGTGGAGACCTAGTGGAGAGATAGGTGAAAGGGTGAGATGGATTATCAATTGTGACTATAGTGATGCATTCAATGCATCTACACAGACATTGGAGATGCCAATGAGGATTGCGCATGTTGGGCAATGAAAGAGGTATGAAATTGCTATGTATTTGTCCATTCTTTTACCATAGATATACTCCTATTTTCCTTGGAAAGGTAATTTATTATAGGAATTGCAATTAAATTGGAAAGGTTTATGTTTAGCATAGAAAGATGACTAAAGGTTGTTTTTATTGGCAAAACAGGAATTCGAAGAGGTGAGCAGCTGTATCAAAGGCATGGCTGAGAATAATCTAACTGCTACTCCATCTGTGAAGAACCATATCCAGCTAAAGCCAAGAAGATCTAAACGAATCGCCCAGAAAAGGCAAGGGACAGCTCGGCCTTGAACAGAGTGAACAGAACGATGACAAAACAAGAGAGGAGCGAATCCCTCAGGATTGAAAGATCTTGAGGGATCGCTATTCAACCTTATCATAGTTCTTGATTTATCCATCAAAGAATTAAATATAAGGCAGTGATCTTTAGCGACAGAGGGATGGTGGTTATTGTGAAGGAGATTTTACCTAAAAGACTTTTACATTCCTTTTGTAATATAAAGTTTGTTCACTCTCGGTCGTGAGAGAACTCTATCTGTAATGCGTTTCGATTTAATATAAGACACAGGTTTCATCCATTTTCCAAGAGTTCTGAGCTAGCCCAGCGGTATTTCACTGGCGCTAAGGGCTCGACTCTGGTGGAATTACTATGTTGTTGTATTATTAATCTTTGTCTGTTGATGTGTGAAGTGTGTTTAGTATTTATCTTTGTTACAGAATTGTTTCATTGTTGATTCAAGCGCAGAGCCATTGCTGTTTCGTTCTTTACCACAATTACATTTATTGATTAGTTATCTTGTTATTATCTTCTGGCTTTGCTGTTTTGTAATTACAGTGAGTTGTTGTTCCATTAATCCATGGTTTGTTATTAGATCATGATTGGATGTCGACCGGCTTGAGTGTGAAGATTTATCTATTTGAATTGCATTATACTTGTAATCACTATTTCTTCTATGTTATTGTTCATTTTCTAGATTTCATTTCCTTTAAGTTGCTTTAATTGAATCTGCGTTTGTTTCAATTGCTTTAAGATCTCCAAATTGTAGAGGATATAGGTATTCACTCCAAGTCCCCAGATTTGGTCATCTTACATCGATTTCTAGGGGAAATAGTTACTACTACTGCATCCCTGATCAATGTTCAGCAAGATTGCTGTAGTTTAGTCTTTTCATTCCTGTCATTGTAATTAGGTTTCTTTCCAAGCATTTGTTACTTTTGACATTCTATGCTACATATTTACAAGCATTGCTCTTAGATAATTGCAGCCTCAGATAGAGTACACTCTTGAGATAAAAAGACACTCCCGGATTGATGATTAATGTAGGCTAGTTAGGTGTTCAAAAGATACCTTTTTATGGTCCAACATTTTGGCACCGTTGCCGGCGAGAGTGTATGCCATTTTACAGGAGTAATGCACAGCTGATTTTCTTCTGCTTGCAGAGAATTGGGTATTAAAGACTGAAGGTAAGAACCTGCGCACTGGGAAAGAAACACACTTGCTCGCAGCTCGCTTCACAGCATAAGTAAGTAAGCTTTTCTTTTGGGTAGGAATGAAGGATTGTTTCTTTGAATGAATAAACCAATTAAGCGAAAAAAAATTCCTCCTAAAACTGAAAAACCTAAGGGACCGATGACCCTTGGGTGCATGACCTTTATTGACGAAATCCTTAAAAGAACGGAATCTCAGCTATCTGTAGGATTTAAAAGAACTACTTCTAGACAGCCTACTAGTTCCCTTCAGGCTACATAGTCACCATCTGAGGCCTTCATTGAGATACACAGTCAAACACAGGGAATTAAGCAAGATTCCCAAGAAATTGAGAATCCTTGCATAAATTTCCTTCAAGAAGGGAACTCCAGCAATCTCCGAGAAGGAGAAGGGGAAACAAGAGAAACCACAGACTCACAATCTCCTATTAGAATTGCCCAAACAATAAACAGCCCAAACAAGGGAAGTGCTGTTCAATTTATTGAAAACCAAGGTCCTGAATCACCTCAAAGGATAGGACAACAGGGAATACTTATTCCAAACAGAGGGAGTGTTGTTAAGCCTATTTCTACCCCTGCTTGTCAACCTAGAAATTCATTGGAAATCCCAGAGGGGTATTGGCATATCTTCGAGCAAATGGCCCAGAACCAAAATCAGAACTAGCAGACCTCTACGCTGCAATATCCTATAGTAGATACTGCAGTCAACGCACCCATGAAAGCTATTCCTCTTCAACATCTTCCCACATTTCATGATTTGACATCAGAAGACCCAGATGCATTTCTGTTTGAATTTGACGTGCTGTGTAGAGGATATGATTACACCACCGATGCCCATAAACTAAAACTATTCCCTTCTACATTAAAAGGAGCAGCCTTATGATGGTTTATGGGATTAGGTGGGGCTGTCATAACTGATTGGGATCATATGAAGGCTGCATTTTCAAAGAAATATCAAGATTATTGCAGATCTCTGGAATTAAAAGATGAAATATTTCAGATGACAGCAAAACCAAGTGAGACATTGGAAGAGTATGTGGAACGATTCCAATATAATCTTCAAAGATCCCCTTATGCATCTGCACCCTTACCTGATAACGTTTTGAAAACTGGATTAATTAGGGGAATGAAAGATCAATGGGTTGAAACATTGAATCTTATGGGAAAAGGTGATATATATCAAGAAAGATATTCTGACATCGTTAATTTTTGTATCAGGTGCTCAAGGGGTAATACAAGGTTGAAATCGACAGAACGTGACATAAGTACAAGGGAAAATAAGGCCTCTAACGAAGGTGTGACTCGTGCAGAGATCGGAAATCTCCTAGAAGACTCTAAGACAGACATACTGGGGACTCTAACAACACAGTTTGACATCATACAAGCCAAACAAAGGCAGGCAGAAGCAGAGCAAAACTTCGCAATATTTTGCCCCAGATGCAGGAAGAAACATAGTCACAAAGAATGTCTGTTGGATGTGGTTAAACTCTGCACCATTTGCGCGAAAGATCACCCTACAGAAGGATGCCCATCGCTTCCTGGCCTAAAAGCAGTTTATAAGGAGGCAGAAGAAGAATCAGAAGTGGTATGTCTGCTTAACCAGTGCCGACAATGGCAGCCACGACCATCAGGTATGCCAAATGATTCATTCTCTTTTCAGCCTCCTCAATATAATGCTCAACAATATAGTGGGATGTGGCAGAATCAACTACCTTTTCCTAATTGGTCACAACAGCCATTTCCTCCCACATCTTGGCCCAATCAAAAAAACCAAAATAACTGGCCTAGCTTTCCTTTCTATCCACCTTTTTGGCCTACACAATGGTTCCCTTCTACTTCTTAGAATCAGGCCTGGCAGTCAAACTGGAAAAAACCTCCAAATCAGCCAGCTGGATCAATTCCTCTCTCTCAACCTACACTGCCAGCACCCTATCCAAACCCCCAGACTAACCTAAGACCGCAACTTCCAGCCCAGCCCAACCCAAACCCAAACAATAGACCAGTTCAGACTATCCAAATAATGGAACCTCTAGAAACAGAAACTGAACTCAGGGAGTGCAATGATCTTCAATTAAGGTCTGGGCATATAGTTGAAACAAAGAGAAACAATGATGATCGAATTGAAGACCCGTTACCTGAAGAACAAATGGAACAAAATGAGAGGGAAGTTCAACAACAAAATCAACAACAAAATCAGCAACAAGTGACAAATTCCTCTCCACCATTCCCAGAGCGATTAATTATCCCTCATCCATTAGAACAACCAAATTTTGATCTTCTGGGAGAGTTAAAAAAATTATGTATAAAAATCCCTCATCTCCAAGCTATTCAGGATATTCCTATATATGGAAAAACCATTAAGGAATTATGTATAAAGAAGCCAAAGAGGAGAACAAAAACCAATCCTACTGTCCAAATAGTCGGTACCTTATCTGACTTATTATCAGGAATGGAAACACCTATCAAATATGAAGATCCAAGAAATCCTATAGTGACAGTACAGATCAATGGCTAATCATTCGCAAATGCCTTAGTCGATTTAGGGGTAGCAATTAACATTTTAACAACCACTACCTGTCAGAAACTGGGCATTACATCACTTGAACCAACAACAACCTTGTTGGAATTGGCTGACCGATCAGTATTCAAACCAGAACGTACATTACAAGATGTAATGGTATCTATAGATTCCTGGGAGTACCCTGCTGACTTCCTGGTTATCAATCCCAAGAACCGACTAGATGGACATCCATTAATTCTAGGCAGACCTTGGTTGGCAACTGCCAATGCTTATATTGGATGCCGACAAGGAAATATGACCATAACAAGGGGAAATTATGTCAAGAATTTAGCTTTATATCCCCCAACCCAGCCAAGTCTATCAATAATCAGAACAAGAAAGCCACCTGCATCATATCTTATGGAAAATATGAGGTCACCTCTAACTATAGAAAATGCTCTTGATTTTAAAGATCAAATAGAGGATGATATCATTAATAATTTTATTAATAAACCACAAACCAAATCTCAATTGCAATGTCACATGATTAAGGCAGCATTCAATAATAAAGCAGAAGAATATCCTTTTAAAGATATTCATGATCAGGAAATACCTACTACCTTTGTAAATAACACCAAGGTTGTAGAAATTGAACCGGGTAAAACTTTAAACATTAACAAGAATCTCACTGCTGAACAAGAAGAGAGATTGCTCCAATTACTGCGAAAATACAAAGCAGCCTTTGCATGGGATTACCCCGATATGAAAGGAATTGACCCTCAATTATGTACTCACCACATTTATATTGAAAAATATGCAAGACCCATTCGTCAACCTCAAAGGAGACTAAATCATCATATTAAAGACATTGTGAAAGATGAATTACAAAAACTATTGGATGTTAATTTCATCTACCCAATATCTGATAGCAAGTGGGTCTCTCCATTAGTGGTGGTACTAAAAAAGAATTGAAAGTGGAGGATATGTGTAGATTATCATGAAATTAACAAAGCAACACAGAAAGACCACTTTCCCCTTCCTTTCATTGACCATGTATTGGACACATTGGCAGGAAATAAATTCTTTTCATTCCTGGATGGCTTTAGTGGGTACAACCAAATCCAGATTTCCCCTGAAGACCAGGACAAGACTACTTTTACCTGCCCATGGGGTACATTTTCCTACCGAGTCTTACCTTTTGGGCTATGCAATGCCCCTGCCACATTTCAAAGAGAAATTCTCAGCATCTTTGCAGACTTAATAAATGAAGGTCTCGAAGTATATATGGACGATTTCACACCTTATGGGGATGAATTTCAGCCTGCATTGCAAAATCTAGAAAAAGTATTGCAAATATGTATTGACACTAGGCTTTGCTTAAGCAATGAAAAATGTCTTATGATGATGACCGAGGGAGTTATCTTAGGGCATTATGTTTCAGCAGCTGGAATCCAAGTGGACCCAGCCAAAATTCAAATACTCTTGTTAATTCCCACACCCACCACACAAATCGAGGTACGTAGCTTTCTTGGATTTTCTGGTTACTATAGAAGATTTATAGAACATTATTCTTGAATAGCTGCACCTTTATATGCACTGACTGGAAATACTGATTTTGTTTGGATAGATAAATGTGACAATGACTTTAATGATCTGAAGAAGCTTGTTGCAACAGCCCCAGTGCTGAGGAGCCCAAACTGGAATTTTTCGTTCCAAAATTCATCTGATGCCTCAGACACAGCAATTGGAGCAGTACTTGGGCAGGAGGAAGACAAAAAGCCATATGAAATTTAATACATTAGCAAAAATCTAACCCTTGCTGAATTAAATTATACTTTGACTGAGAAAGAATTTTTAGCTATAGTTCATGCTATAAACAAATTTAGACACTACATAAATGGGTATCCTGTAGTACTCTATACAGATCACTCTGCCACTAGGTTTTTAGTAAATAAACCTGTTACAAATGGAAGAGTGACAAGATGGTTGATTTTACTGCAGGAATTTGATATGACGATCAAATATCAACCGGGCAAAGAAAACCCTATAGTTGACTTTCTGTCAAGAATGCCAAAGCCAACAAACACAGAAGCAGTTGAAGACCACTTTCCGGATGAACATCTCTTCGCTGTTACTACCAGAACACCATGGTAAGATAATATAGCAAACTATTTGGCAATAGGTAAATTACCTAAACATCTATCCCTTAATGAACGAAAGAAAATAGTACACCGTAGTACCTATTTTTCCTAGATTGGGGGGTACTTATTTTATACAGGTGCAGATATGCAAATAAGAAGATGCGTAAGGGAAGATGAGGGATTCGACATTTTGAAAGCATGCCATGATGGACAGTGTGGCGGACATTTTGCAGATCGTAGAACTGCCCATAAAGTTTTACGAACAGGCTATTATTGGCATACTATCTTTAAATATGCTAAAAAATTCATGCAGGCATGTGATAGCTGTCAAAGGGCAGGTCGCCCTGGGCAGTCTGATGAAATGCCCTTGAACCCTCAACTAGTGATTCAACTGTTTGAACGTTCGGCCCTTGACTTTGTTGGTCCTATTAGCCCCCCATCAAACCAAAAAAAATGTATCCTAGTTGCAACTGAATACGTTACCAAATGGGTTGAAGCAGAGCCTCTTTCCAAAGCTACAGAGGATTCTGTAATACAGTTTCTTTTCCAAATCTTTGTACACTATGGCCTCCCAAGAGACATAATCACAGATGGAGGGCCACAGTTTGTAGGTAACAAATTAGCTGAAACATTGCAACATTATCATATTCAGCAAAAAATTACAACTCCATACCACCCACAGGCCAATGGCCAAGTCAAAAGCACGAACAAGGTAATTGAATCTATATTGACAAAAATCGTCGCTTCACATAGACGATATTGGGCCTACAGATTGCCAGAAACATTGTGGGCGTATCGAACAACATGGAGACCTTCCACAGGATATTCACCATACCAATTGGTATTCAGAAAAGAACCCATCTTTCCTATCGAATTTGAAATTCAAACATTAAGAACAGCTCAAAAGGTGGGTCTGAATTTAGATGAAGCCCAGGCTAAAAGACTGCAGCAAATTAATGAACTTGATGAACTTAGGCTCTCTGCTCTTCAGCACACAGCATTAATTCAGCAATAGAGAGCCAAATGGCATGACGCCCATATCAAAGAAAAGATCTTCCATGAAGGAGATTGGGCACTCCTATATGATTCACGGTTTCAGGATTTCCCCGGAAAGCTCCAAACGAGATGGCTTGGACCCTATGAAATACAGAAAGTGCATGATAACAAAACTCTCACATTAGTTACCATTGATGGTTCTGGAAATTCCTTTAAGGTAAACATTCATCGTGTCTGATTGTATCACAAGCCACTTACTCAAGAATCCTTTTACTAGCAGCTCCGGGAAGATTCTACCATGGAAGTTCTCGCTGAAGGGGAGAATTCCTCCTCGATACCAGTTTGATAAATTTTTCCTTTTCAATTTTGTACATAAAGCATTTTTTTTTGTTTTTGATTGTTGGAATTCATTTTTTTCTATTAATATTTCTGTATTTCTTTATCGTTTGATTCATTAAGTTTGTTTTTTCTTTAAATAAAAAATGAAAAAAATGAAAAAAGTTTTGTTTTTTTCACATTGTTGTTCCTTTCTAAAGGAACAACACTTCTACTGTTCCTTTTGAAAGGAACAATAGCTTCTTGCAGTATTTTTGCTATTCCTTTCGAAAGGAACAACATTTCTGCAGAGTGTTTCTTTGTAGAACAGCAGTTTCACAGATTGTTTTTGCTGTTCCTTTTAAAAGGAACAACACTTTTTCGAGTATTTTTTTTTTTTTTTTTTAAGCTAGCATTTTGAATTTTTGATCACTTTTCTAAGGGAAAATATATCATTCATATACAATCATACAAATTAAATATTATTGTAGTCAGCAAATCAAAATAAATCGTCATTTTTTAAGGAAATTGTCTAGTAATGAAAAAGGAGGAAAAAAGGGGCATGATCAATAACATAACATTGCTATTTTATTACCATTAAATTAATCTGATCGATTATTTTGATTGGTTCTTTCCCATATCCTATAAATTTCTTTGATATTTATCTTTGAAATGGAAATAAGGGTATATTTTTTTCTATTGAGATGTTCAGACTTCTTCCACCATTCCTACTCTTAAGGAGTGTTGAGCCATCCCTTATGAATAACTGAAGAAAAGTGTTGTTTAAAAAAAGAAAAAAAAAGAAAAAATACTTACATATTTCAATAATTTTGTAGATGGATGATAGGGGGTCTCATTAAGAGCCAGCCTACCGTGATCATAGAGAAGGCAGTGAAGTGGCATTCCCATCATGGCCACCAAACCAGGGAAATGGTCCAATAGACAATTGAAAATCAAGAAGTCCTTGGAACAGGAGGTCTCATCACGAGCCGGTCTGCCCACTTTTCACTTCTTCCCGGTGAACGACATTGTGGTTTATCTGGTCACCAAGCCAGCACAATGGACTCCGTCTTGCTATTCAAGAAAAAATATAAAGAAAGAAAAAGAAGCACTTCCTCAGTATGAATAAAGGACAATGGTTCTGTGGGTAAGAAAGCAACTCTGTCAAGGTTATGGACACCTATGGGAAACAAAGATCTGTTGATGGTATTGAAGTCATACTTATACACATCAATATTTATATTTAACCCTTTTCCTATACCATTACTCAATATCAAATGAAAAGCATGAATTCCTTACTTCTATTTCTAAACCTATTATACATGAAAATTATTATGAATCGATAATATTAATTTATATGGTAAATAATGCAATTGTATTTATGTCAACCTTATGCTATCCCTTCCCTCGTATTTGAATCATTACAACTCAATTTCCTATTCATTACCTATTTATCTCATGCATCGATTTCAGTGATCAGTATAATTTGATTGATTGTATCATAATTACGGCTGTTTTTTTTTTGCTGTCCTATTGTTGTGCCACACATGCCACCTTCAATTGACGGTCGAGGACGACCTATCATTCATTTGGGGGGTGCGGATATCTGCATGTAGATCAAACTCTGAGTTTCTCTTTACCTGTATATGAACTAAATCTCCGCATTTGATTTCTTTACTGTGTATGGACTGAATCCCTGAATTTTTAGGAAATAATAAGTTTTAACAAATTGTGTTGTGCTGTTCCATTGAAATTACTATGTGTTGTGAAGAATTAATAGAGCGCAGATATGGGAGGATGCCCAATTCGTAGCAAACCACATGTGTTAATCGTCTCTGATGCTGCACGAGAAATTTTAGAAAGACTGTGGCGGATTACATATTTCATGAGAATGCAGCGACCCCATGAAGTAGTGGCCACCGAATTTTTGTTAAACATGGAGAAAGGAACCTCCACAGTCAGAGGAAGGCAAATAGATGTGTCCGATGAGATAATTGCAGAAGTGTCCAGCATTCCCGCGCAAGGGACTATTTGGACTCAGAAAAAGATTAGGATTCGGGAAGCCATGTAATTTTTTCAAGATGACGAACAGACGCTAGTTGTCAAAGGTAAGGCAGTCCAGCCAGCGTCATTAGGAGAAATTCGTTACTCAGACGAAGAAGAAGTAAGTCATCATACCAGTAGTGAAAAACAACCCAGTACAGAGGAATTGGAAGGAGAAATTCGTTATTCAGATGAAGAAGAGATCGAGGGAAATTCAGAGGAAGAAGAAGTTGAAGGAGAAATTTGGTATTCAGATGAGGAGGAAGGAAGTTATCACACCTGTGATGAAGCTGAGGATCATCATAACAGCAATAAGGACGAAACTGAGCCCATTGAAAATGTCAATGTAAGCCCTTTACAGGAAGACCAATTGGCCCAGATTTTGGCCAACATGAGCAATTACACCTGGTCTCATAGCCTCTTGGACCGCAATATTGACATTAATCAATTACCAGAATACTCTTCCATTGATGAAGGAACGACTACAGAAAATATTGATGAAACATCAAACCCTAGCGAAGCTAGGGTTGCTTCTCCTGAGAGGTGTGAATAGGACAATGAAAACTTTGAACCAGTATCTCGACCTGGAAGCCCCCTGGAAATCGCAGAGTCAACTGAGAAGATGATTCCTGAGGAATCTACCCAAGAGCATGAGAGCATGGAAGAAGAACCCCAAGAAGAAGAGCAGGAAGAAGATTTCACTGAAAACACGGCTGATATAAATCAAAACCCTATTGAGAAAATGGGTTGGGATGAACAAGCCGCTGTTCCTTTAAGAAAGAAGAAGAAAACAACAGAGATTGAGAAGCTTCACAGGGAAAGGAAAAAAGCTTCATAAACTGATAGAACAGCTCAAGCAAACGATTAGGGTTCTAAGAATGAAACAGACATCTAAGCGAGCCCCTAAAAGAAGAAGCATTGCTGTTAAGATAAGATAAAAAAGGAGAAGGGTAACTGCTAATAAGAACCCCCAAGTAGTAGAAGAAACCATGTTTGAACCTAACTATGAGGATGTGGAGCAGCAAACGGCTGTTCCAACACCAGCTGTTCCAGAGGAACTTGCTCTAAACGAAAATACCCAATCTAGCAGTCAACACACTTTTAGTGATCCAGCACTAGTCAGACTG
Source organism: Pinus albicaulis (assembly GCA_034641835.2). NCBI lineage: Eukaryota > Viridiplantae > Streptophyta > Pinopsida > Pinales > Pinaceae > Pinus > Pinus albicaulis. The sequence continues at coordinate 1,145,081,992 of CM076578.1, read as the reverse complement.
CAAGAGGAATTGACACAAGCCCGAATCGAAAGACAGAAATTGGAAGAAGATACTATCCCAAGGAAGAAATATCAGGAATTGTAGCAACAAATGAAAATTATTCATGAGGCAGAAGCTGAAGCTCATGAAAAACATCGGGAAGTAGAGGTAAAAGCTGATAAGGTACGGAACCAATTAAAATTAGCACATAATCAAATGGACACTCTCTACTCCTTATATACTGATGTCTTAGCCTGTAGGTGCCCTGCCAAAAACTATGCTTTATTTTTGTTAGAAAGATATTTACAATTAAAGATCAAAGCAGTTAGGGCTGGGAAATCAATAGAGCTAATAACCATATACGACCTGGTATCATGCTGCAAGCTTTATGGGGACAAAGTACATCGCCTGTTATGTGATTTTTATTTGCATAATCTAATACTTGAAAAAGACTGTGAATCAAACCCTAGCCCTTTTATTGGAGATGTTCAATTTCAGACATTCATTTCCTTTGCCATAAATCAATTAAAGTGGCTTAAAGCCTACAATGCGTTTCAAAGGCAGGAAAATGAATTGGATCTATGGGTCAGAAGTGAACCACAGGACCCACTTCAATTATGGGCTAGTCAGAAACGTCTAATGACAAAGGAAGGTGTTACCCAAACTTTGGGGCCTATCCATAAGTCAATTATTTTGAAAGGGACAAATTATTTTTCATCCATTAGAAACCAAGCATATGTAGCAGCTAAGATACGGTGGAGAACCTCAAATCAGAATGTACAAAATAGGGAGCCATTTAATTATAGGAATTTTGGGCTAGCTGCAGATCGTTTCATTGCCTATAGCCATCTTGTTTTAAAAGAAGGACCATACTGGTTAGGATGTAGGTTCCGCAACCCTATTGCATGGTACCCTGCTTTGGACTATAAAGCTATTTATGAGCTTCTCGAAGGGCAGACAGAACACACTTTTGAGGAGTTAGCTGCATGTCATGGTTTTAGGCCTTTTAATGAAAAACCTTATCTGGCTTATTCTTTTACTACTCTCCATGTGAACTATAGTTTTCATGAGGACATGAAAAAGGTTAAGCAGGGGGGTATGTTGGGCAGTGAAAGAGGTATGAAATTGCTATGTATTTTTCCATTCTTTTACCATAGATATACTCCTATTTGCCTTGGAAAGGTAATTTATTATAAGAATTGAAATTAAATTGGAAAGGTTTATGTTTAGCATAGAAAGATGACTAAAGGTTGTTTTTATTGGCAAAACAGGAATTCTAAGAGGTGAGCAGTTGTATCAAAGGCGTGGCTGAGAATAATCTAACTGCTGCTCCATCCGTGAAGAACCATATCCAGCTGAAGCCAAGAAGATCTAAACGAATCGCCCAGAAAAGGCAGGGGACAGATTGGCCTTGAACAGAGTGAATAGAATGATGAAAAAACAAGAGAGGAGTGAATCCCTCAGGATCGGAAGATCCTGAGGGATCGCTATTCAACCTTATCATAGTTCTTGATTTATCCGTCAAAGAATTAAATATAAGGAAATGATCTTTAGCGACAGAGGGATGGTGCTTATTGTGAAGGAGAGTTTACCTGAAAGACTTTTACATTCCTTTTGTAATCTAATTTTTGTTGAATCTCGGTCGTGAGAGAACTCTATCTGTAATGCTTTTCGATTTAATATAAGACACATGTTTCATCCATTTTCCAAGAGTTCTGAGTTAGCCCAGCGGTATTTCACTGGCGCTAAGGGCCTGGCTCTGGTGGAATTACCATGCTGTTGTATTATTAATCATTGTTTGTTGATGCGTGAAGTGTGCTTAGTATTTATCTTTGTTACAGAATTGTTTCATTGTTGATTCAAGTGCAGAGCCATTGCTGTTTCGTTCTTTACCGCAATTACATTTATTGATTAGTTATCTTATTATTATCTTCTGGTTTTGCTGTTCTGTAATTACAGTGAGTTGTTGTTCCATTAATCCATGGTTTGTTATTATATCATGATTGACTGTCGACAGGCTTGAGTGTGAAGATTTATTTATTTGAATTGCATTAGACTTGTAATCGCTGTTTCTTCTATGCTGCAGTTACTTTTCTAGATTTCATTTCCTTTAAGTTGCTTTAATTGAAACTGCGTTTGTTTCAATTGATTTAAGATATCCAAACTGTAGAGGATAGAGGTATTCACTCCAAGTTCCCAGATTTGGTCATCTTACATCGATTTCTATGGGAAAGAGTTACTGCTACTGCATCCTTGATCAATGTTCAGCAAGATTGTTGTAGTTTAGTATTTTCATTCCTGTCATTGTAATTATGTTTCTTTCCGAGAATTTGTTACTTTTGACATTCTATGCTACATATTTACAAGCATTGATCTTAGATAATTGCAGCCTCAGATAGAGTACACTCTTGAGATAAAAAGACGCTCCCGGATTGATGATTAATGTAGGCTAATTAGGTGTTCAAAAGATACCTTTGGTCCAACATTTTAGCACCGTTGCCGGGGAGAGTGTATGAAATTTTACAGGAGTAATGCATAGCTGATTTTCTTCTGCTTGCAGAGATTTGGGTATTAAAGACGGAAGGTAAGAACCTGCGCACTGGGCAAGAAACACACTTGCTCGCGGCTCGCTTCATAGCAGAAGTAAGTAAGCTTTTATTTTGGGTAGGAATGAAGGATTGTTTCATTGAATGAATAAACCAATTAAGCAAAACAAAATTCCTCCTAAAACTGAAAAACCTACGGGACCGGTGACCCTTGGGTGCATGACCTTTATTGACGAAATCCTTAAAAGAACGGAATCTCAGCCATCTATAGGATTTAAAAGAACTACTTCTAGACAGCCTACTAGTTCCCTTCAGGCTACAGAGTCACCATCTGAGGCCTTCGCTGAGATACATAGTCAAACAGAGGGAAGTAAGCAAGATTCCCAAGAAATTGAGAATCCTTGCATAAATTTACTTCAAGAAGGGAACTCTAGCAATCTCCGAGAAGGAGAAGGGGAAACGAGAGAAACCACAGACTCACAATCTCCTATTAGAATTTCCCAAACAATAAAAAACCCAAACAAGGGAAGTGATGTTCAATTTATTCAAAACCAAGGTCCTGAATCACCTCAAACGTTAGGGACAACAGGGAAGTGTTGTTTTGCAATTGGCGATTTAATTTCTGTAAGGAATTAAGTGGAAGGATTTTATACTTAGCATATGATTAATTAGTTAGATTAAGAGAATCTGGAAATACATTATTGTGCTTATAAATTTCTACATGGTATCAGAGCTGTGTTGATCACTAGAGATTGTGATATTGAAGCAGTGATGAATTTTGTATTGGTGGACAATTCAAATTTCTTGCAAGAATTTCTTGGTTCGATAGTTGAGTAAACATTGAAATGGATTTCAATGGGTTGCAGTTGGAGTATGCACTCAATTCCAGCTCAAACTACATAGCCTGGAAGGAGAGGATGGAGGTCGTGCTTCAAGATAATGTCTTGAAGGACTTCATCGATATCGATGTTTCTAAACCCACTTCGACAGATGTTGCATTACTTTACGCTTGGAAAAAGAAAGCAACGAAGACGGGAAGAATTCTATTGGAAGGTGTGAAAGACCACATTGTGTCAAGCCTTCACAGGAAATCCACTCCATTTTCAATGTGGAACGCTTTGACAGTTTTTTTCCAAAGCAGCAGCGACCATAGGAAGTTGGTGCTGAAAGATAAACTCAGAAAATCAAAATGGAGAAGGGAAATAGTTTTCCAAAGTATCTCACGAAGTTTGTCTAATGTAGGGATGAGCTGGGGAGTGTTGGAATTACAATTACTGACGATGACTTGGTGAGTTTGGCTCTCCTTGGGCTTCCGAAGAGTTGGCACAATTATCAAGACTCTGTTAATGGGCGAGAGAAACTACCAGATGGGGAGTGACTTTGGTTTGATCTAGTGCAGGAGGAGATAAGGTAGTGTACCAGGGATGGATCTTCATCAAAGGATGATGATGAAGAGGATTGTGATTTGGCTTCCAAATCGAGGAAAGGGAAGGGGAAGAAATCCCATCCAAAATCCAAGGCTAAAGGCAAGAAGCTGGATTTGTCCAAGGTGAAGTATTTTCACTGTCACGAACATGGGCATCTCGCCACTAAATGCCCATAGAAAAAAAAGAATAGGAAGGTTGTTGGAGCTATAGTTGGTGAGGCCCTAGCCCCACAATTCGAACTTGATTTCTCTTTGATCGCATGCTTGGTTTAAAGTGTAATGGGATTGATGTGGTATCTTCATAATGGTGCTTCCTTCCACATGACGGGAGATAAGGAGTTTTTTAGTGACTTGGAGGAGAAATATCTCCAAATTCATATAGATATGGGTGATGATGGATGATACAGTGTGACCAAAATTAGTACCATTACCTTTGAGAGGGATTTAGGTAAACCATTTTTGTTGAAATATGTTATGCATGCTCCAAGTCTGAAGAAGAACTTGGCCGCAGTCACGATGTTGGAGGACATAGGTTATGACATTGTTTTCAGTGACAAAAAATATTTACTGCGACATAAAAAAATGGGTCAAACCAAGAGGATAGGGATTCGAGTTAAGAATCTCTACAAGTTGGAGGTAGATGGCTGCACTGGAATGGTGGGCAAAAAAGAAGAAGTGGTGAGCCAGGATGAGGGTGAATAATGGCACAGGAGGTTTGGCCATATTCACCATGGCGCTCTGAAGATTTTACAAAATATTTCTACTAGACTTCCTAAGGTTACACTTGCGCGGATACATCAGTGCAAGGGATTTAATATGGGTAAGTTTGTGAAGACCACCTTTCATGAAAATGAGGATCGTGCTTCCGTGATCCTGGAGAAAATTCACACATACGTGTGTGGACCATTCTCGGTTGCTTCAACAGCAAAACACAGGTATTATGTTATTTTTGTTGATGACTATTCTCATCAATTCTAGAATTTATTTATGCAGAAAAAGGATCAAACATTCTCAAAGTTTTGTGAGTTTAAAGCATTGGTGGAGAAAGAGTCAGGGAAGAAAGTGAAGGTTCTCCAGAGTGATAATGGTGGTGAATATATCTCAAACAAATTCAAATACTTTTGTAGAAAAGAAAGATTTCGAAGAGAACTTATAGAGCCTCATAACCCACAACAGAATGGGGTCATGGAGAGGAAGAACAAAATGATCGTGGGTGCTACACGAGCTATGCTGCATGATGAGGTCCTATTAATGCACTTGTGGGAGGAAGCATGCAACACTGCAGTTTATGTTCAAAACCGTTGTCCTCATAGAGTACTTCTCATGAGTATAACTGAAGAAGATTTTACTAGTAAGAAGCTAGATGTTTCTCATTTAAATATTTTTGGCTCATCAGTTTATGTTCATGTGACCAAGAATGCCCAGAAGAAGCTGAAACCGACTACAGAAGTTGGGATATTTGTGGGGTACACAGAAACACCCCATAATTATCGTGTGTATTTTCCAAATAGTCAGATGACTGTGGTGCAATGGCATATAAAATTTAATGAGGAGAAAGCCATGAAGTTCTCGTTTGAGAGGGAGCTACACTTGCATGTAGAGGAGGAACTGCTTGTTCCCAAAGATGAGCCTCAAGATGTGGATCATCCATGGAAGGAGGATCATGGAGTGGAGGAGTCCACTCATGTAGAGCTAAACATTAGAACTATCAGAAGGCGTACCACAAAAGCTAAGAGGTTGAAGCTTGATGCGGCAGAGAATGTAGGAGTCCCTACTTCATAGGGCAGACAGAGACAATCACCTGACTGATAGATCAGATACATGGCTCTCATGAGCAATTCTATCATGACAGAGCCATCTTCCTTTTAGGAAGCAACACACGAGCCCGTATGGGTAGATGCCATGGTGGAGAAGTATGACTCCATTGTCAAAAAAAATGCTTGGGAAATTGTTCCAATGACAGTCGGTAAATCAGTGGTAGGTTGAAGATGGATCTATAAGGTAAAAAAGCTACTGATGGGAACGTGGAGAAGTGTAAGGAAAGATTTTTTTCCGGAGGCTTGTCACTCATCGAGGGGATTTATTATGAAGAAACCTTTGCACCTGTAGCATGGTATTCTTTCACAAGGACCATCCTTTCTCTCTCAGTGCATATGGGTGGGCACATCCATATGATGGATGTGAAGACTACGTTCCTTAATGGGATCATTGAGGAAGAAGTGTACATTGAGCAACCTGAAGGATTCGAGACATTTAGCAGTGAGTCACATGTGTGCAGACTCAAAAGAGCATTGTATGGGCTGAAGCAAGCATCCTGTGCTTGGTACACTTAGATTGATAACTATTTCAGTGGACTTCGTTTCACCAAGAGTGAGGCGGATGAAAACCTATACGAGATTGTGGTGGAGGGTAAGTTTTTAAACATTGTTCTTTATGTTGATGATTTAATACTGACTGATGATGAGCAGCTGATACACTCATGCAAGGAAGATATTGCAAAGGAGTTCGAGATAAAGGATATGGGTCTCCTTCATTATTTCCTTGGATTATAAATATGGTAACGAGAAGGTGAACTGTTTGTGTCTCAAGGCGAGTATGCTCCGGAGATACTCGGTAAGTTTCACATGGAGGACTACAAACCCATAAATACTCCTCTTCCAAGAAACTGGAGGAAATAGGATGCTACATCAACAGAGGTAGTGGATGCTATTGTCTATCGATAGTTGGTGGGTTTGCTCATGTATTTTGTTAATACAAGACCAGGCATATGTTATGTAGTGAACCAACTTAGAAGAGCGATGGTTAAGCCTACCAAGTTCTTTTGGAAGGCGGGAAAGCATGTCCTGAGATATCCCAGGGGCACATATGAGTATGGCTTATGGTATAGACAGACGGATGAGGTGAAGTTGCATGGCTTCACAGATGTAGATTGGGCAGGCAGCCCAATGGAAAGAAAGAGAAAATCAGGAGGGGTTTTCAGTATGGGATCTATAGTTGTTTCTTGGTAGAGCAGGAAAGAGAGATCTATGGCACTTAGTTCAGTGGAAGCGAAATACATGGCAGCAAGGCAAGCTTCATGTGAGGCTATCTGGATGAGGAAGATCCTGGTCGGTTTGTTTGGTTCTCATTTATATCCTACAATGATTCATTATGATATTTAGAGTTGCATTAAACTCTCAATTAATCCTATGTTTCATGATAGATCTAAGCATATAGATATCTGGTATCATTATATCAGACATTGTGTGCAGCGGAAGATCATGTTGCTTCAGTACATTCCTACGGAAGATCAAGATGCAGATATTGTGATGAAGGCACACTCACCAGGAGAAAATTTCAATACCATAGAGACAGGATCGGGGTCAAGGATAATCCCCATCTTGTTGAGATGGAGTGTTGAGATTCAACAAGATGATGATCCTAGTGAAAATTAAGCACCTTCACTAGGTGGGGCTCACAGGCTATTTTTAGGTGTATTTATATTTTTAGAATGGTGAGCATATTCTAAAATTAGTAGGATGTTGATTCTAGATGGTTGAGAAAATTCTATCTTTGGATGAATTTATATTTTTAGAAGATGGCCGAAGTCTATTTATAGATCTCTAATCTAGAAATATAATGCATGTCGATTATTATTATCCCTTAATAATAATGAGACAATAAATAGTGACTTATTCTCTTGGAGCACTTTATTTCAGTGAACACATGCGGCACATCAGTGGGCTGAAGAAATTACAGAATTCCTAGGGTGGTTGGTGACTCATGCATGGAGGATTTCATTATAACTGATAGTGGCAACTTGTAACAGAGTTGGAAGAGTAGTTATGTGAGTTGTTATTTAGTTTAACTCAGTTATGTGAGTTGAACTCAGTTGTGCTAGTTGAAACTAAAGATACACTAGCGAAAAATGAGTGAATTAATTATTTAATTAATTCAAAAGTAGTGTCTTACTTGCAACTGAATAAATGCAATAGTTAACTACTTGCATGTCAGATCCAGTGGAGACCCAGTGGAGAGATAGGTGAAAGGGTGAGATGGACTATAAGTTGTGACTATATTGATGCATTTAATGCATCTACACTGAAATTGGATATGACAATGAGGGTTGTGTAGTGCAAGCAAGGAAAAATCAAATTCATTCAGGGATGTTCTTCAACAGGGATTGCGCAGTGGAGGCGAGCTGTCAGGAGGCAAGAAATTGGTGCATAGATATGAAAATTTTTGCATGATAGTGTGTGATCATTGTAAATTTTACTGAGAGATCTATGAGCTGAGCTTTGTATGATATTTTTACATGATTCCATGATATGCATAATATATATGATATTTGGGGCTTTTAGCTTTAAGCTTTCCCAGTAAAACATCTTGTTATGTGTGATTGATTTTTCTTCATATGTGTTTTGCAAATGGCGATTTAATTTCTGCAAAGAATTAAGTGGAAGGATTATGTATTTAATATAAGATTAATTTGTTAGGTCAGGAGAATTTGGAAATACATTATTGTGTTTATAAATTTGTACAATTTCATGGTTGGAAATTCACATGATGAATTATGGTAGGATGGAGCATTGTAGAGAGTGGGACGAGGACCATAAGTGCTCACTAGGGTGTTGGCTCTGTAGGCATAGCATAGTGGAAGACTGGCTCATGGAATATTGGAGTGAGTTTGGCTCTCAGACATGTATATAGGACCCTCAATCCTAAGCAACGAATTTGTTCTTGTGTTAGTGTTTGGATGGAATCTTCAACATCCTCGCCCAAGCTCGATTACTTGTTTCAAGTTAGTCTTCTCTTAGGACGTTGAGAAGTTAACCCTTCCGCACTAGTTCCTTAGGTCATGATGGTTTGTATTTTGTCCCCCAAGAAAACTATATGAGTTATGTGATGGGGATTCTTTTGAATTCTAGTGGTTTTGCCTCAAATTTTGTGTTTTTGTTGTTAGTTTCAGTCATGGGTGGCTCTTGTTGGTTCTCTATTTTTGGCATGTCTTTAGTGGTCACCCACATATGTTGCTCTACAAAGAGGTCATTTGTTTGTCATTTAAGTGCTTTCATTCATTTGAATTGTTGTTTTTCCTAGGATAGTGTCTCGTGGGTTTGCTATCAGACCACTAGGGTGGTCGAAATTTTAAATTTTGGGTCTATGGGCTTAAATGAGGTGTATTTTCTAGGAATGTTTTTGGTATTGGGGAAGCCCCTCTTAGCCTATTTTAGAACCTAACCTGGTGGGGATTCTATCATTCTTAGGACTAGAAAGTCTTCTTGTGCTTCTGATGTTTTTTCTCTCTTCTATTCTGGTAGGAGTTTTGAGGGGTTCTAAAATACCCCAAGGGTCGGTTCCTCATATTTGAAAGCAATTCCATGCCAGAGAGGAAGGACTTGCCATGTGGGTGGTCATCATTTCAATGTTGGTCATCCAAATCATAGCCAAAACTTTTCTTCTGGAAATTATCTAAGCTTGGAATGTGAGGGCGAAGTGTCTCACACTCCAAACGACTCTCGAGGGTGCATAGTTTCTCAAATGTCTTTGGAGTCCATTGCAGAGAAGCTAAGAGGTATCCAGGTCAATATGGACATCATTTATGATCAAAGGTATGAATACGGCATTGAATTGGCTACTTATATTAATGATATAAAATTCTACTAGAACGAGACACTGGAACAACTAGATAACCACCGACAGAGCCATCTTTGAACAAATTTTCACCTCCACAATCCGAAAGCCCAGGTGGAACATATTGATTTCCATATGCATGAACGTGCTGGTTATTTCGTATCTCCTCCCATACTCCCTCCCCATCCCCCTCCTTTATAGGTTGTTGTTATATTTTGTGATTTTTTTTCTTCCTTAAGAGATGTATGCCTTCTATTCCTCGTAGAAATGAGGCGTGTTTAGGCTTATCTCTGACATCCTCCAGCCCCCAGTTCCAACAAGTCTTGTAGGAATGAGCAAAAAGGGGTCGTTGATACATCTTTTGTAAACTTTGTTTTTATGGAAATCTAATGAAAAAAACTTGAGTGACAAAAAAAATGACTTTAAAATTTAATTTATAAAATGTGTCAAAGAAAAAGAAATTGTATTATAAGTGTCCTAATCAAATCAAAAATAAAAATATCTAGATATATATCAATATTTTCAATTTATATATAGTTCAGCTATATAAATAGCTTGTAAATGAAAATAAGGTCAATTCATTAGAAAAATTTTAAAAAATTATGATACATCTGACATTTCCAAGGAAAAACAAAAGTTATAAAAGTTAAATCTCGAACAGGAATCTACCATCCTCCTAAAGGGATCAAATCCCTTCATATGAAATACGATTTTAGGAAGCATAACTTGAAAAAAATGTTTGTATTGTGGTTAATTCACACACACACACACACATATACATAGACACACAAAAGCACACACACTCATAGACACACACACCAAGTGTAATTTTTCATTGTTTGAATGACATTTTGAATGCATAAATGGATAAAATACCTTCAAAGTTTCCTTGGAAACTTGAATTGTATAGAATACACAACTAAAATTTGCAATTTCAATGATTCTTTTGATGATTTTAGAATAAATTAATATTTAGATATAATTGGAAAATGACCAAAATATAAAATAGTAAGAAATGTTCTATAATGCTTTACCGATATTTAAAAATATTTTGTTTATGGAGAACATTTTCCATATTAAAAAGTTTTGTTTTTACTAATATCATTTTGAATACATGTCAATTTTACTTTAAATTCCAAGGTGACCATTTTGTTTATGAACCACATTGAATAATTTCATTATCATCAATATTTTTAAAAGTGAGTTATTAATTTTATATTGAAAATCTAATAACTTACACATATTTATCTTATTAGGAGATAAATGAATTATTTTACTTGTTATTACTTCTTAAATGAATTATTTTCATATGGTCTTTTATCACTTCTTTATTGAAAATTTTCATATGGTCAAAACATGCACACACTCTTCATATTGAAATATATTAAGCTATATGCATATTTAAACACTTTTCATAGGTACAATGTGTCGACACTATCAACCTCCATCATGTCACTTGGGGACCTAGATGGGGATGATTCCATTACTTCCTCCCACACCTGGGATAACATCAATTGAAAAAAAATAATTAATGTATAAATTAGGCATAGAGACACATTTAAAAAAACATGTATTTACTCATTTAATGATGCAATATATTATCAATGGCACATGTTCAAGAAACCATAAGTGGATTCATGACACTACTAAGAATATTATAAAATATTTGAGATTAAATCCCTAAAATCACTTAATAATTGTTCATAATTATGTTAAAATTTAGGAAGCACTATTCCAAAATAGAAATTCCTCTTAGACATAATAATACAAATGAAATTACCAAAAACTAACATGAATTAATTTTAACTTTGAGAGGAATCAAATATTTCTAAGTTCAAATCTTTCTTTAAAGTTTGAACAAAAAGAGAAATTTAAAAATTTAAAATAAAAATGAATATATGCTAATAATTTTCAAATTTAATGATAATTTTATGAATATTACACTCGTATATATCAATCTTAATGAGGCACCTAACAAGTAGAGAGATCAAATTTCTTGATATTCAAACCCCTTGTAGGTACCTCAACTAATTTGATCCCTCTCAAGTTTTGCTACATCCATGATATATATATATATATATATATATATATATATATATATATATATATATATACATATATATATATATATATATTAAAGAGACTACTTAAAATGTTTATGTTAATAATATATGTTTAACTAGAAATTACACCAAAAGTTGCAAAGGAAATGCCCTAAGGCATAAATTCGAGAGGCATTGTGACATATAAATTTGAGAAACATTGTGAAATAGATGAGTCCTATCTTTTCACAATTTAAGATTAATATTATGATTTTTATGGAACATAACCATACCAATTTTCACCATACAAAAACTGAGAATCTCGATTTTGGCGACTAGATATGGTATCTCCTTCCCAAACATTGTGAAAAGAAATTATAGGTATATCTAGACTGAAACTAGAGTTAGAAGCTAGTGTTTTACATGCAAAATAGTTTTCCAGTGTTTGATTCAGCACTGGACTAACCCCTACCAGTTCAAGCATCTGTGAGCGATCCTTATCATCAACATCACCATTAATTTGACTTGAACCATTGTAATCACACATAATATTCAAAAAACCATGATACTCACCACTGGTAAAGTAAGTAAATGGTTGAATACTTAAGATAATTGTGAATTTATTACCATTCGAAAAGGGAGTAAACAATGTTGAAGGCATAGTACTAGGAGTTGGTGAAGATGAAAGATCAAAGGAGTGAAGTGAAAAACTATAAAGGGCATCATCTACCTTCAATGAGTGTTCTGTTTTCTAGGAAAATTGATATTTTTCATCAGTAATAGAGCTCAGACAATTTTCCAAAATACAGTTTTCATGAATGGCAGCGAAAATGTCTAAATTATTTTCAAAATATTTTTTTTGTTCAATTTTTGGAATCATCTTCTTCTTCTTTAGCATATAACCTACAGGTTGGCAGGAAAAGGGTTGCAAGAATTAAAGAAAATCCCCAAACAATGACTAGGGGAGATCAATAGATGAATATGGTTTTGTAGAATGATAATTTTAACGTACTGCAACTGAACTCGGTGATTGTAATCCACCATAAACCATATGAAATGTGGAAGATGGAGAAGGCCGAGAGGGTTGAGTAGTAGCTGGTGATGATAACCCTAAATATAAATAATTTTTCCTTTCCACGTCATCTCTTGCTGCCAATTCAGTATGATTCATTATTTTCTTAAGTTCCATGCATTCTCCCTCGAATGGAATGTAGTGCCTCCTTACGATTTTTTCCTTTCCACCTCATCTCCCATAGCCAATTCAGTATGATTCATTACTTTCTTAAGTTGCACTCGTTTTCCCTAGAATGGAATTTACTTCCTCCTTGTGGCTTCATCTATATCTTTCTACTTTTAATATACAACAAAACCATAATCCCTCATGTTCGTCATACCCATAAATCACAGTAGCATCAATAAATTTAACAAATTCTCCTTCCATAAACTCCTGAAGCTCCCTACCATTTACATAAGGTGGAAAATTTCCAATAAATACCTTTAGAGAATTCATATCATCAAATGCCTCATTGGAATAAGATAGTAGAGAAGATGTAGTTGAAGGTCGAGTTCCAAGTCTTGCACCTGATAGAGGGCTTGATGAAAATAATAAAGGCCTAAGATCATTGTTTCCATGGGAAAATTTTCACTTCAACCAATTCGGGAAGGTTAGATTTTTCTCATAATTCATGCACAACTTGATTTTATAATTCTTTACCCCATTGGAAATGTTGGAACTTATTGCACTTCCATGATGTGTTTCTACTTTCTAGCCAAAAAGAGAAAAAACTTGTTGACCCTTCCAAATTATTCACCATATTGCAAAATAGTAGAAGTGAAAAGGAAACAATTTCACATTTATGTCTCACAAAAAACAAACTTGAAAAAAAAAAAAATATTAAGTGGAGAGATTAACTATAAATTATCAATCTAACAAATAAGAAATATGACAAAATGGTTCTTAGGTTGAATTTCAAGGCTAAATTTGCATTAGTATATACATTATTAACACCATAACATTACAAACATTATATCAGATAATGATAGAAATACTCTATGTTCATTCAACTTTGTAAATAATTGTGAATGCTTTCTTTGTGAATGCTTCATGAATGGTGATATTTGAGTGCAGCACATCTTGACAATAACCTCCTAAATAAAACTATAACTATTATCTTCCTCAACAAAATATAACTATTATATTTATCATTTATTTAACCTAACATATTGCTATTATATCTTCTTTACGTGTAGGGTAGGGCAACTCGATTTGTCCATATAGTCCTTCCTCCCATTCATTTACAAGAAATTAAACCATTTCATGTAAATAACCGCACTATGTCATGCGTATATAACCTTTCAAACTCATTTTAATTGGATGTTTCCAAAACAAAATAAAATGATAATTTAAGTAGACTTAGAGGAAGAGGGATGCGTTTAGAAAATGGCATTTTTCTTTTAAGAAATTTTAGCAATGTTATATCTATTATAGAGTAAGTTTTTTTATTTCTGACATGGATTGTTGTCTATCAATATTTACCAATCATTTAAAAATAAATCTAAACTTTTTATGTATATATTATATGAAAAATCTTTTAAAATATTTTAAGAGATTAAATTCCTTCTATTTACTCAATAACTATTAATAATTAAATTAAATTTTCATAACATAACAAGTTTCAAAATAAATATGCCTTTACACATAATTGTATCAAAATAAATATGCCTATACACATAATTGTAATAATAGAAAAAATTTAAATAAAGATTTCTAACATTGAAAAAAAATTAAATTCCTAAAAAGAAATTTCTATAGATATCAGAAAAATTATAAATAAATATTTACAACCATGAAAAATCGGCGTGTTTATGATGAGCACGCATATCTATAAATCGTAGATGGCCGAATCAAAACTACCAACTACTCGCTCTATATGTGTTTGCAAAACTCTTCAGCAGAGAATTTATCACAGTCCCCAGCTTTAACCGATAAATCTAAGTCTTTTATTTGATTCAAAATCCAAAATTGTTCATTGAAAATGGAAACAAAAAGGGAAAATCGGGAGGAGTGATCAATGTGGTGGTCTTAATTGCTGAGCAATTTCAAGGATAACACATTGTCATGTTTTTCTGCGGAAAAGTTATGTAGATACTGCGGTGTCTTTAAATAGTGGAATGCCCTCCTTTCATCTGCACTTTTTCTCCGTAATGATTGGGTTGCTGCACCACCCAACAAGAAATCATGGCTTTTGCTATGGATTGAGATCGCTTTGAGCTTACTTCTTCTTCACAAACACCTCGAAAATAATATCCTTTGCCTACTTACTGGAAAAATATGACATGAGTTGGTTACGCATCAGTTGGTCAGCCAGAGGCCTTTTCTAGGCATCCGTCGCATCTTTGCAACATAGTGAATTCAGGCACATTGTCTCCAATCGTCTTACAAACACATTTTTAGAACTTCCTAGAATTAGGGGTGATAGTGTTATTTGGGTAATGACCATCGTGGCAAGGGAGGGACCAATGTGATAGCAATAACTGGGAATGAAATTAGAGTAGAAATATACAATTCACATCTAAAGTCGTGGGCTACAGTGGGAGGCCTGCCATAGGTAAAAGCCTAAAAACCGCAAACAGCCTTGTTGCAGAGCTCGAATCCAAGAATTTTATCTGCAAATGAATGGACTGAGTGGAAGATAGGAAATTGAGACGGTCTGGGGGAAACGTTTAGGAATATTTTGTGGAAATGAATGAGATGAATGGCGTACTTCCCTTCCAGACAGTCTGGGGAAATGTTTTCTCGAAATATAACAATCATATAGCACTTCTTTCTAGCTCAGTCTCAGTATCAGGCTCGTAACAAATACCTATAAGGATGAATCTATGGCTCTCTATTGTTAGTATGGTTTCTGAGGTTGTATATCATACAAAGGTGGAAGAAATTCTTAGGGATTAGAGAATTAGTTAGGTTCTTAGGTTAAATGAAGGAGGGGTGGACCGAATGGCTTAAAACATATCGGATGGTGCAGACATGTACACAGTGGCAATTAGGGGAGTTGTTTTCAAGTAAGAATGCCTTACAACGTAAATATACATCAATATTTTATTTTTATAAGCTAAAGGTTGTATTACTTGAAAATATCATGTTGGCACATATATCCATGAAGTGTCATCAAGAGACATGTCATTAGGTAGGTGGTCTCAATTTTCCCAATGGAAAAATAGATATTTATTATCACATACAAATCAAGTAATTTGCCCAAAAATTAAAAAGTATCATTAATTATAGAATCACTAATGTCTCTATAATACTACTTGAAAAGAAACAACTTCACATAAAAAAAATCAGTCTCCAAAATATGAGGAAGTGATTGGAGTTGAATCTCTAGTATTGGAACCTGAAGGAGCATGCAGTGTAGGTTCATATTGAAAATGTTGTAATTTGTGTAACATCATTCCTGTCTAAAAACACCTAATGGTGGACTATTTTTACATCTTCCAAGATGGAAAACTTATTACAATTTTTTACTTTCTTATCCTTCAGCTCCCACCCCAAAAGTGTCTTCATTATCAGTATAAAGCTGTAGATAATAAATCGTGTTTCCTTCTTCCCCAAATGGTCCCAAGTCAAGAATCCATGGTGATATGTTCTCCATAATTTCAGAATATGATAGGCTTGTCTATATTAAAAATTAAGCATCTTCAACTAGAAGTCTGAATTTCGAGGGGAACCACAACATGGTAAGTGGCAGAACTGCCTGGAAATGTTATTGACATTGCTTGTGGCCCCATGACATCCCCGTCACCTATTATGCATGCCATTATGATGCATGTTTCTTTGATAAAAATAACACCTGGAGTATTGGCTCATAAAGGTTCCAAGAGACGAATTACAGGTAAATGACAGAGTCATGAAATGGGAAAGGGAGAAAAGAATTTTGATAAAATGACCACACCCAGATAGGCTATTCCAAGTAGAGTAGGTTGACAGTACCCACCTTGGTGTGCTTCAAAAGTAAACCCTTGATGCCAAGACAACCAGAAAACCCAAGGGTGGCAAAAAGATAGTAGAGTAATAGCCATAAAATTTAAGAGGATGACCAAGACCTATAAGGTGCCTCGAGAAAGGAATAATACGGATAATTAAATTAGTTTCACCTCCCATATTTCGAGCTAGAGCCACACTCAAAGACATTATGGATATTACTGAGACCAAAAAAAAAAATCTCAGTCTGAGCAACATCAAACAAAGATTTTTTTTTTAAAATTCCATGAAAAGGAATGTAGATATTACAAGCAAGAGTAGTTACCCTAGGGCTACTAGCCAAAATGTGTGACAGCCTCATTAAGAGTTAGTTAACATGAATAAACTGAAAGACAAGTTGTTTATTTTATTATTTTGTTTAAATTACTTTTGGTATGGGAAATTCAAAAAACACATGTTACTTGGAATTACTGAGTTGGAAAATAAATAAAAAAGAATCTCTTAAAACTGTTGGTAAAAAGTATCCCAGAATGGGTGGTTGGGAATAGTTAGAAGACAGTTACCTACCCTCCAGGGATAAAAGAAAATCCCAGGAGAGGGATAGGGGTTCTGTAAGTTTTTGGAGAAAATGGTTAGTGCAGGATTCTCTAGAGCTGGGTGAGAGACCAGTGGAGAAGCAGTCACTGAAAGACCATAAGACTAGATCTGTCTGTGACTGGAAAGGCCATCCAGAGGTCATGACAGAAGCTTATTCTCTGTTCCCGTGGCACTGACTGACATTCTGGAGCTAGGGGGCAAGTGGAGGACGTTACTGCCTCCCTTGAAGGTTGGGAGGACCACAGTGTTTAAGAGTTAATGTGCTTCTGTCAGATAAGTAACACAGTCATACCTAGACTTTAAGTATTAATATTCTGTTGATGTTCTGGTTATGTATTAATATTCTGTTGATGATTTGGTTATGTATAGCACATGATCAAAGAATAGAAATTTCAGATCTTCCGCTATCATAGGAGTAATGTAAAACTCGTAGGTACAATAGTTTAAATACTGTTATTATAATGCTGGAAATCCTACAGTCCATTAGCATTAAACAGTAAAGACGATATCTTACATGAGAGGAAAATTCTTTACGCACAATACATAGTATAACATTGAAAGATCAAGAAAATATCAATGCTTCATAATCAATCTATGTAGACATCGAAACAAATTAACTGGGACTGTATCTAGTGTTAAGAGGAAACAGAAGTATATATATATATAAATGAACCGAAATTTCAAGTTACAGCAGTGAGTAAATCGAAGAGACATAGGTATCGACATGCAATGGTAGTAACCAATGGTGAGCCCTGGATAAAGATAGTACACAACATTTAGTACTTACATATATAATCTTTTCCTGTAACAGTCGAATGAGATATTGATGGATGAACTTGTAGAGCTGGGCAGGGTGGAACCCTACCTTACCCCCCCTGTTCTTTTAATCTTACCTACCTATACGCGGCCGAGATAATGGCGGCCGGAACTGTGACGCACCATAAAACCCTTAACCCAAGCAATCTACTGCTACGTATGATTGCATGAAGTAGAAAAGACTAAAATGCATTTAGAAGCATTTTAGACATGAGTAAACTCGCGGTCTATAGAATAAAGCCAAGAAACCAGTAGAAAGAAATAAAACACAGTATTCTGTCGTAAACAGTAAATAACCATTGGAATTCCAAATCCAGGGTAAAGCCGAGAGCGGCTTCCCTGTGTAAAAACCCAGACTATTGCTCAAAGTGGTACAGTTATTGAATAACAGAACATGCACATAAATAAACCTGCAATAGTACTTAAATAAAAACCCTTAGAGGTAACTTGTCAGCAACAGAAGTAAGTCAGGTAAATTACGACATACATAGGGAACATACAGCGTAATGTTGTTCCGATCAAAACCATAATTTGCGATAATAGAGACAACAGAGGTTGCCATCATAACATAAGAGTCAGAATGTTCCACGGAAATTGCAATAAAACTTCTGAGACAAACTTCGGCAAGGAATAAATAAAACCCTAGTGAGATTCTCTACACCTAGCTTGAATGACACGGTGATGCCGAGAGTGTGCACCCCATAGACCAAGCATTAGCCTCATGCACGGAAGATTTGTAGGGTACCTGGGAAAAGAAGCGTTTCTTAGTCTTTACTTCGACTCAGCAAATGGCAAGACCAACTTCATATCGAAAGGGTCAGCGAGGGTTTCCCTCACCTGTTCCTGCAAGGCAGACGAGAGAGACAGTTGTTAAATTAAACGCAAAAGACATCAGACTAGTGGACAAGCGAGACGGGAAGTGAACTCACCTGACAGGCGGATTTCGACTTGCCAAATAAAACCCCGACTGCAAAAAAAAATCAACAGGAGAGTTAGAACATAAGATGCTTTCACCATTAAACATCTGGTAATATGTGAACGAAGGACTCACCTAGTGAAACCCTGTGGCGGGGTGGATCTGGTGTAAACCTCCGGGAAGAAGCATCGAACCTGGAAGTGAGGAACCGGCAAGAGAACCTAAAACAAACTCGGAGTTAGAGAAGAGGAATAACCATTATGCTGAGACATGCATGAGACGAGTAAAAGAGGAATCGGAAGGGTACATATAAGAGCTGTAACTGGTAGTCATCTGGAGCAGGACGAGATAAGCTCACCTAAAAGCATGGGAGGTCGATTAAACCGGAGGAACGCCAGTGATACGCGAGCCATGGATCCGAACAGCTGAAGGTGGAGCAACTATAAAACGAAAAGCTGTGTTTACCGAAGAACCTATCCTCCCGATACCGAGAAAGAATGGAATGATGGCTTATCCGTTCCCGCCATTAACCTCATGTACCATAGTAAAACCTCAAGCCGACACCTGTATACAATGCGTGGATTCGGAAGCCATTTGGCTGATGGAATTTACTGTTAGGTGATAAGAATTTAAGTTATGACAGCGTTGGGAATCGAGGAGATCTCCTCAACGGATCTCCTATGAACCCAAGTTTCCCATCATTAAATGCCAGCATACCTTTGTACAGTGAGAATATAATGTATGTATTCGCGGACATATAAACCATGGGTTACCATAACTTAACGCCCAAATATATGTATAATAATAACTCTGCTCATTGTAATATAAACGAGAATTGTATTTTAAGCCTCGTGAATTTTATATGCTATGTTAGATTTAAAAACTGTGTTATTTATAATAATTTGATAATTGTTATGATATGTGAAGTTTCAGTACCATGGATAAATAATTTTTTTATTTATGGTAAGTTTGAAATGGTAATTTTTAGTTAAGATGTGACAAAATGAACTCTGCATTTAGGTCTGAGGAAGCTTCACTAATATACGTAGAGACTAGAAAGCAAGGACTGATGATTAAGGTAATGTTATCATTTGAACCTTTTCCTTCGTGTCCCTGGTAAATTGGCTCCACCATAGATAAAACACTTAAAAAATACGAGATGACCCAAACAATTGTGCTCTTAATAGAAATTAAGACACATCTCCTTTATCTAATCATAGGCCAACGTTTCTTCAAACAATTAGCACTAGACTTGCCTACCAACCTGCTCTCAAAAAGAGAGAGATCAGGTTGGATCCTCTTGAAGATTCTCAAAACACCAGAACTGTTATTCATAAGCTACATTCTTACTAAATTCCTTATCATTTTCATACCTTCACACACATATAGTTGCATTCAAGGTGGTGCCTACACAACCCCCTATTAACTCCTTAACTCTTTTCATTTTATCAACATGGGTGGCACACTCATCCAGCCGATTACCATTCTCCAAATTCACCGCATTGTGGGTAAATATAATATTGAAATATTGTAATTATTATTCAAGTTGAATTTATTATTATTATTATTACTATTATTATTTTGAAATTTTACATATTAATTAATTGAATGGTATATTTTTACTTATTTTTCTTAATAATTGAAATTTTTATTTTAATAATATTTTTTTCTAGTACTCAAATATTTTATTGTGTTCAATATTAAAATATTTTTTTTCTTTTTAATTGGTTTGTATATTTATATAAAAAGTTGATATTGAAATAAATTAATTAACATAGATATTCACATAATTATAAAACAAATTTAAAATTAATTAATTAACATAGATATTCAAATATTTTATTTAATTAACAATTTTGTATTGAAATATTCTTAAAAAGTATAACAATTATATATCTAAGTTAAAATATAAAATTTTCATTATTTCAATTACTTTATCTCATTTTAAGTGTATACAAAGTTATGCTATTTCATATGAACATTTAAATATTTTATTTATGTGAAGAAAAATGTTTCTGTAATAATCACATATGAAGAATATGGTCAAAGCGTTTCTAACAAAATATTGTGTTAAATATGGTTGAAGGGTTTCAAACAAAATATTGTGTTTGGTTCATCTTCAAGACTAGATGAGATCACATATCAAACCAGTCATGCAGATAGGATCAAACCATTTGTTATAGTGTAATGACTATTTTAGCTAGATTAAGAGGAAAATTAATTAAGTACTTACCTAAAGAGAAATTTAAATCATTTTTATTTATTAATAAAGAAAAAATAATGGTTATTATTAAAAATAAGCTGATTTTTTTTATTTTTAATATATATGTATAGATTAAAAAAAAAAATGTAACACTTGGATTTAATCATTAAACATTTTTTCTTTTCATTTTTTGAAGAATCATGCATTTAATTTTTAAATGGGATTAACAAGTAAAGTTAATCTAGTGATGAACATGATTTATTTATTTTATTTGAATAAATAATTATTTATGGAATGGTTTCCATAAAAGTGATGGTAAAGTATTCCAATATTCTAGAGTAGTTGGGCAAAAGCAGTTAAAGACAATTACCTTTTCCTAGTGAGGAAAAGGGGTTCTGTGAAGTAAGAGGAGAGTGGGGAGGCTTGACAGTGGGAGTAATCTAGAGATGGTTGGAACAATTGGAACACTGCAACCTAAATCTGGAGGAGGAGACTGGACAAAGGGTGTTAAGGTCTACTCCAAAAATACTGCTATCCAAGTCCTAGTGCGGAGCACTGGGGGAGTTGAGGACGTATTTTCCTCTCTCATCGTTGGGAGGCTATCATGGTTGGAAGGATATTACCAGCTTACTAAAGTGAGATGAGTAACTTAATTTGGTGTTAAAAAAGGTATGAGAGTCTTGTTGTGATTACTAGTTAGATAAATGGTTGTCTATGTAACTGAGAAAATAGAGAACAGTAGATCCTGTCTATGCATTATCTTCTTTAGAAATAATAAATTATTGTATACAGTAGTGAAAGGAAATTCATTTAATTCAGTCCTTGCAAGAAAAAGGAATTTGATCAATAAAGAAAAAGGAATTTGATCAATAAACAAAGTAAATATTCCAAATATTGAAAATATTGTACATACCCTTATTGTGCCGAGTGTTAAATGTTTTTTCTTGCCTGAATAGACCACATCAGAGGAAGACTTCTAGGCTTCTCTATAGAAGTAAGTTGAAACCTAAAATCGAGCCTGCAGACCTGGAATATAACACCAAAACTCAGTTAAAACTTTCAGCTCTTAACCTTGTTACATTTTGGAACCATAACTGTGAACTAAAAGCTTTCAAAACGAGAATATTGCAAACAACATTCCCCACAGCAAGATTAGGATTGAGGGATAAACAACTGTTGTTACCTTCCATTGTTTGGGACTCCAAATGAAGGTATCAGGAGCAACCCGATAGTCATATATGTCTGGTACCGTATGTAGAATGGTGTTGGCGCATGAGTTACAAACTTGTAGAGCTTGAAGTGCTCCCGCACATTTGAAAAATGCACAGACAATTAGGGTTGAGGGATAGGTCAGTACCCTAACCCAACCTATACATTATCAAAACGGTCAATTAGGAGAGGGAAGATCCAATGGCATTGATCATGGCATTTACTAGCCTCACGATTGCATAAAACCACGAATAATATGAGCAGAGATATGATGGGAGTACCATTTGGGATTGAATTTGATGCAGGAGCATCTAGCCAGCAATGTGATGAAATGATCACATGTTGTGGCTAATACAAGTTTGGAGGAAGACTTGGGTGTTAATTTTGTATTAATTTCAATTAAATGTAATTAGTTAAGAGTGGCCTAATTCAAAACAGAAATTGGGAATAAATGGTAAGTGATCCTCTGTGCGTGGAGATCAAGCCAAGTAGTCTAGTTTGTTTAGATTAGGATAGGGTGTGAATTCTAAATATATAAATTATTCCTCCAAATGTGGAGGAGATGGTTAATTTAGATATATATTTCCTTTGTTTTAAAAAGGAGAGAGCGAGGGATTCTTTTGTGGAAAAAAGTTAGATTAGAATAGTTTTGTGTGGAGCGAGAAGCTCAGAGTGTGTTGATGGATTATATCTTAGTGTGTGCGCAACAGTAGTTGGTCTTTGTGTAATTGGCAATGTGAATTATGTCTTGTTATATATTTTGAGTAAATTTAATGTTTATGACTCAATATATAATGAGTTGTATGGATTGATGTGTTGTTCCTTGATAATTACAGTTTTATTATGATCTGATTTGCGCAGACTTTGTAATTGCTTGAAGAGAGGTTTGATTTGTGTTTAAAACTGGAAGAATTCTGTGTTTAATGGAAATATGGCTTTGTAGAAGTTGTGAACTGAGAGAAGTCTTTAATACCAAGAAATGGCTTTACAAAGATTCTGTGGATCGTTTTAAGGGAATCGGATTAATATACATATTAGTTCTAAACCAGTCGGTTCCGTGGACATCAAAAAATATACATTGTTGGTATCAATTCTGTGAAATTATCGCAGCGGAGCGGGGAAGATTGCCATATCACACCAGATTGCAATAAACTCGGACGCGAAGCATTATCAATTGTGTTAAGGATATATTGGGTCCAATAATCCATCAGATCAAATTGACTGTGTTTAAAATCGTATTTCACAGAGAATCGTTCCATATCATTATAAATCGGACGCAAATTGCTATAAGTGAGGTTGAAAATTAAAGCGGATCCGGGAACTTTGCATCGGAGTTTGGAAGCTGGCAAATGTTGGTGGTGATATTAAATACAGAAATTTACAATCGCCGATTATATATCACATCAGCGCAGATGAAAGTGGAGCGTATTTGGAGTTGAGAGGTTGTAGGGACATCGCATTGGAACTGTCAAACCTATCGACAGCTGGTGATACATTTGAATTTCCAACCTATGAATTGATGTGAGCTGTAGGATTGATCAGATCTGTGGAGCAGAGATACCCATAGAATATTTTGTTCAATCGAGCGTTCAACGCTGTCAGATTGGGAGCGGTTTCATATTGTTATATTCTGGTTAAATGTTGATTGGTATGAGTTAAATGTGCAGAGATTGTTTAACAGCATTGAATAAGGTGAAAGACTTCATAAAAAGCGTTGAATGGAGTTGAACGTTTAACTGTGAGCCCAACACTTGTTTTTTTAAAGCCTGAGTTCTGTAATTGCGAAGGTTGAATGGAGAATTGAAACACTCTAGCATTGTTGGCGAAATCGACTATGGTTAAGTCAATAGTTGTGTCGAATGAGTTGATATTTGACTTTAATCAAATTCTGTACACATATATAATAGGCATAACGAAATTTGAAGTGGGAGAGCGTTGGAGAGGGCGCACCCTAGTTTGCGTAGATATTCATGGATAAGGATTTTTATATTTACTGTAGCCAGATCTATTGTAATGTTGAATGGAATGAGCAAATGCAGAGGCGGAATTGAGGGTACTGAGAATCCTCCGATTTAGAATTGCCTTTGCAGAAGTAAGAAAGTCGTTGCAGCGTTCTGAATTTAAGAGGGGTGTAATTTGCCAGTTTGAGTTTAAATGCAAGGCGCATTTTGTTTTATTGTATTCTGAGATGATGGGCGCATTATGCCAATTGAAGTATGTGTTTAAATGAATGAAGAGTTTGATTATTGGGTTTATGGATTTGAAACATATGATGAAGATAGCTTTCGCATGATAAGGGCAGTGGGTAAATTTCCATGGTATTGAAATTTTGATGCTGAGATGCATGTGAATTTGCATGATAGATAAGATTTGGGGTATTGCAGGTTCAGCCTGCATCAATTTTTGGTATCAGAGCTTGCCTCTGTTGAAAGAATGAAGACTGCAGCAATATAGACCAAAAGAAGCTGTGAGAGAAGAACCAGATGTGCTCTTAAAAGCAGAATAAGGAAAGTCCTTAGAAGTGGCAGTGAACTTGAAGAATCCAACAAGAGATTGGACAGAGAGGACCATTGAAGTGTCTTCGAAAGAGAGAGTGAGAGATTTCAGAAGCCTAGAGGGAGCAAAGGTGTTGCTCAGGAGAAGATTCCAGATAAGGGATCGTGCTTACCAAAAGACTGAGTGAGGAGAGCTTAGTGAGGTAAGGTTGTAGTAAGGAGGACTTACTGTTGCAAAGGCTTGTTGCAGAGGAATAAGGAGCTCATGGAAAGAGAGCAGCAGAAAATGACTACAGATAGTCATAGCAGAAGTTCACAAAGAAGCCACAGCAGAAGGGAAGATGCCAAGGCAAAAGGCATGAGGATGAGTCAAGAAGAGTTTGACCGAGAGAAAGCTGAGATAGATTTCCATATTGGAATATTGATGAAGATGCTGCAGAAAAGTGTTTGGACCATGAGGAAAAGAGTAAAATGGCAAAGACTACAGGAAAGGAGAAATCAACAAGTGAAGTCAGAGATAGTAGAAGAATTGAGAAAGATTGAGCAGATATTGAATGCTCAAGAGGAATCAGAGAAACTCAGAGAAGCAGAGGTAGGATTGGAAGTTTCCATTTGCAGACCAGAACAAGGTGAAATGTTAGGGGAAGAGGATAATGAGAGGTCAGTTGAATATCTCATGGATAATTGGTAGAGTTCAGAACAATTCAAAGATATGTTGACAAAGGAAACAAATGAGGCGATGAAGCCTTGTGATTTTGATTCTTATAGTTTGTGTATGTTTGCAGGATATGCAGAGGATGATGGACAACCTGATGAAATTGTCACAACTAGGAATGAAGCTCTTGAGGTAAAGTATGATGGAGAATCCCTTTTAGAGTAAGAAGGCGTTGATCTATTGAAACAGAAGGAATTCATAGATGAAATCTTGTTTGGTGTGAAACAGTCAGATGAGGTTGATATAGGCCAGAAGTCTAATGACAATTCCATAGTGGTACTACAAGAAGGTAAACCAATCAATTTGTTTAATGGAATTGATGAAAGATGCTTGCAATATGATAATGTGGAAAATAGGTCAACTCAGAAGGATTGCCAAGAAAAGAATGAAGCTGAGGATGGAAATTGTGATGATCTACTGGAGAGATTTCACAAGGAGATAGAATTCTTGGAAAGATTACTCGAGGAACCCAAAGGAAAAACGAAGCTTACAGAACCTGATGGAGGAAAAGGTGTGGAAGACAACATTAATAAATATGATGCTGAAATCAGAGAAATTGAGCGGCGATTATTTGAAGGTGAGATGCAAGATCAGAAGCAACAAAGGAGTTATGTCCTCAGAGGCATGAAGGAGACAGAAATATTAACTCAGCAAGATGAATATGGAAGTAACCAGAAATTTGGAAGGAATGATCAGCTACATGAGAGTGAATTTGAGGAAAGCATCAAATTGCAGAAGTATAGAAGCTGGCAGTAGAATGAAGAACCAGAAATTGATATGGAAGTACAAAGAAAGATAAGTAAAGCCCGAAGATACAGATGGAGACTGAAGAAAAGGGTGAAGTGGAAGCTATTGCAACAGAGGTTGAATGGCAAGCTAATGAACGAGTTCAGGAAATTTGAACAAATTCATATTGATTTGAAGTCACTGCAAGAAGGATCCGTTGAAATCCAAAAGATATATGATGGATGATTGGTGCTTGAAGCATCAAAAGAAAATGGAAGGTATTGTATTTTGAAAACTGAAGGTTGTTGTGTGTTTGCAGGTCATATCGATTTGAAGAAAGACAAACAGTTATTGAAGACTGTTGAAGAAATGACTACTCATAGTCATATGCAGAATAAGGAGGATGGAAAAAGAATTATTGAAATCAAAGGATACACTGAGTCATTGAGGATAATTGACCTTGAAGAAAGCTAGAGTAAAGAAGGATTAAAGACAAATATTGCGGACAATGCAGTTAGTGAAGATTATGTAGAACTTTTGAGAGAACTTCCAGATAAGATGGCAGATTTGTGGTATAAGTCGAATTTTTTGATGATGAAGCCAGGTAAATCATTTGAGTTTATTGAGCTGATTAATTTTGATGAAGATTTACATGCAGGAAAAAGGCAATGTGAAGTCAATCTGAACCAAGAAGTTAATTCGGAAGAACAGATCAGATTAATGGAAGGTAAGATCAGAAAACTGCAAAATGAAGAAATAGTGGTGAATTTATGGTATGGAAGACTGCGAATTAGAGTAAGCAAAACAACAGCAGTAACTAAGGACAGACTACCAAACCAAGTATGGGATCTAGGAGGACACAGACATGAAGTGCATGATCAGGAGATCATGGTTAATTTAAACTTTGGGAGTCTGATGCATGAGCATCTAGACCTAGCCAGCAATGTGATGAAATGATCACATGTTGTGGCTAATACAAGTTTGGAGGAAGACTTGGGTGTTAATTTTGTATTAATTTCAATTAAATGTAAGTAGTTAAGAGTGGCCTAATTCAAAACAGAAATTGGGAATAAATGGTAAGTGATCCTCCCTGCGTGGAGATAAAGCCAAGTAGTCTAGTTTGTTTAGATTAGGATAGGGTGTGAATTCTAAATATATAAATTATTCCTCCAAATGTGGAGGAGATGGTTAATTTAGATATATATTTCCTTTGTTTTAAAAAGGAGAGAGCGAGGGATTCTTTTGTGGAAAAAAGTTAGATTAGAATAGTTTTGTGTGGAGCGAGAAGCTCAGAGTGTGTTGATGGATTATATCTTAGTGTGTGCGCAACAGTAGTTGGTCTTTGTGTAATTGGCAATGTGAATTCTGTCTTGTTCTATATTTTGAATAAATTTAATGTTCATGACTCAATATATAATGAGTTGTATGGATTGAGGTGTTCTTCCTTGATAATTACAGTTTTATTATGATCTGAGTTGCGCAGACTTTGTAATTGCTTGAAGAGAGGTTTGATTTGTGTTTAAAACCAGAAGAATTCTATGTTTAATGGAAATATGGCTTTGCAGAAGTTGTGAACTGAGAGAAGTCTTTAATACCAAGAAATGGCTTTAAAAATATTCTGTGGATCGTTTTAAGGGAATCGAATTAATATACATATTAGTTCTAAACCAGTCGGTTTTGTGGACATCACAAAATATACATTGTTGGTATCGATTCTGTGTAATTATCGCAGCAGAGCGGGGAAGATTGCCATATCACACCAGATTGCAATAAACTCGGACGTGAAGCATTATCAACTGTGTTAAGGATATATCGGGTCCAATAATCCATCAGATCAAATTGACTGTGTTTAAAATCGTATTGCACAGAGAATTGTTCCATATCATTATAAATCAGACTCAAATTGCTATAAGTCAGGTTGCAAATTAAAGCGGATCCGGGAACTTCGCATCGGAGTTTGGAAGATGGCAAATGTTGGTGGTGATATTAAATATAGCAATTTACAATCACCGATTATATATCACATCAGCGCAGATGAAAGTGGAGCGTATTTGGAGTTGAGAGGTTGTAGGGACATCGCATTGGAACTGTCAAACCTATCGACAGCTGGTGATACATTTGAATTGCCAACCTACGAATTGATGTGAGCTGTAGGATCGATCAGATTTGTGGAGCAGAGATACCCATAGAATATTTTGTTCGATCGGGCGTTCAACGCTGTCAGATTGGGAGTGGTTTCATATTGTTATATTCTGGTTAAATGTTGATTGGTATGAGTTAAATGTAAAGAGATTGTTTAACAGCATTGAATAAGGTGAAAGACTTCGGCAAAAGCATTGAATGCAGTTGAACGTTTAACTGTGAGCCCAGCACTTGTTTTTTTAAAGCCTGAGTTCTGTAATTGCGAAGGTCGAATGGAGAATTGAAACACTCTGGCATTGTTGGCAAAATCGACTATGGTTAAGTCAATATTTGTGTCGAATGAGTTGATATTTGACTTTAATCAAATTCTGTACATGTATATAATAGGCATAACGAAAGTTGAAGTGGGAGAGCGTTGGAGAGGGCGCACCCTAGTTTGCGTAGATATTCAAGGGAAAGGATTTTTATATTTACTGTAGCCAAATCTATTGTAATGTTGAATGGAATGAGCAAATGCAGAGGCAGAATTGAGGGTACTGAGAATCCTCCGATTTAGAATTGCCTTTGCAGAAGTAAGAAAGTCGTTGCAGCGTTCTGAATTTAAGAGGGGTGTAATTTGCCAGTTTGAGTTTAAATGCAAGGCACATTTTGTTTTATTGTATTCTGAGATGATGGGCGCATTGTGCCAATTGAAGTATGTGTTTAAATGAATGAAAAGTTTGATTATTGGGTTTATGGATT
This sequence comes from Pinus albicaulis, assembly GCA_034641835.2. Classification (NCBI taxonomy): domain Eukaryota; kingdom Viridiplantae; phylum Streptophyta; class Pinopsida; order Pinales; family Pinaceae; genus Pinus; species Pinus albicaulis. Next base: position 1,145,052,845 of record CM076578.1, on the reverse strand, counting down.
TGAAACATATGATGAAGATAGCTTCCGCATGATAAGGGCAGTGGGTAAATTTGCATGGTATTGAAATTTTGATGCTGAGATGCATGTGAATTTGCATGATAAATAAGATTCTGGGTATTGCAGGTTCAGCGTGCAACAGAATTATATAATAATGAACTTTAATTCGTATATAAATGAATTTTATTACATTTCGCATTACAATCAAACAAATCACCATTGAAATTATTGTGTCGTGGGCAACGATACCAAATCCATTAAATCAAGTAGATAAATGGTACCGAGATTGGAATCGAGATTTAATTCATGGGAAAGTGTTGTATTAGGATGCTATAAACTGACTATAGTATAGAATGATCAATATAAAGGTTAATGGTTTTAACCCACTTTTAATTAACATGTCTAATAAAATATTTGTTACATTCAATTGTGCCATTGTGTTAAACAAAAAAAAAATAAGCATGTGGAATTATTAGTATTAAAGATAGTAAAGTAAAAATAATTTTTTTTTAATGCGAATGGAATAAAATAATAATAATAAATTAATTAAATTTAAAAATTATTAAAAAAATAAAAAAAACAAAGCCCCTGAAAAAATCTTTAATAAATTAATTAATTATTAAATTTAAAAATATAAAAATAAAATAAAAAAATAAAATCTTAGATGAATTAAAATAGGTTTAAAAAAATAAGAGGATAAGCAGGATGCAGCACTCGCTAATGCTTTAACTATCATCTCTATTCAGATTCACCATTTTTTTTTCAATTTCTAAGGCCTCCCTTAATTTAAGATGATGAAAATGATCAATCCTAGCAATGACATGATGAAAATGATCAATCCTAGAAATGAATTTGGATTCTTGGATGGAGATGTTATAGTTAGTCTTTTTGAGCAGTTTCATGATTGAGAGTGAAGTGAAATGTTTTTACCACATCTCCCCATATTAGTGAGATTATTAATATTTTATGATAGTTTTAAATAAAACAGATGAAACACACACACACACGTATATACATATAGTTTTTACCAAAAAATATATAATATTCAAATTAATATATAATTCAAAACAAATATATACATTTGAAGAAGAATGAAACAAGATTATTACTTTCATAAAGATTCTTAATATATAAAAAGACTTCATTACAATACCATGGCTTATTCTACTACATCCCAAAAAAACAATAATTGATTTAATATGATACTTATTAATATCACTTTTTTTTTAAATTAATCAATTAATTAAATAAAAATACAAAAATAATATAAATTAATTAATTAAAAATAATATAAGATGAAGATTCTTAATATTTCAAAAAATAATTTATTACAATACCATGACTTATTCTACTACATCCCAAAAACAATAATTTATTTAATATAATATTTATTAATATCACTTTTTTTTAATTAATTAAATAAAAAACAAAAATAATATAAATTAATTAATTAAAAAATATATATAACTACTTTACACATATATTATATTATTAAAAACATTTTAAAATATTAAAAATCATATTCCAAAATACATTTCTAAAAATTACTCAATTACATAATCAATCTCTAAAAATTACTCAATTACATAAAAATGTGGCTTGAAAATCATTGAAATTCCTGAAAAATTTTAAGAAAATCTGGCAGAGAATTTTGTAAATCTACATTATAACTATCAAACTTTAATATTTTGAGTGCCCTAGAGATTTTTGATAGTGTTGAATCCATTTCCACTATCAAAATCATGATTCAAACACTGTTAAGATAAGATCTTTTATTTTTTTGTTGCCCAAATTCCAACCAATTTTAGCCATTCAGAAAATTCCTGAGTCTCATTAAACAACTCCCATAACAACAATGTAACCTATTATTAAGGATACTTTTTCTATTCGCGGAAACCTAGTCATTCTAAATTAGAACTTTGGAAAGTTACTGTGTACAATAAGTCGCGCGATCAAACACCTTGCAATGAATACAAAATGCCAAAAATATTCAACGCTTGCTATTTGTGAAAACGAAAACCTTTGTGAGTGTTGTAGGCGAGAAGTGGTGGAGAACACCTCGCACATCGATGAAAATGATAGCACAGCCCTCTCATCTATTGTTTTTCCCCTGCAATTCATAGTATTACCAGGCCATAGACAAAATTAATGGAATTGTTTCCCATAATATGCCCCACTCCTGCTCCCGCTCTACGATTCTCTGTATGTAACCCACCACGGATCTCTCTGACACTTTTGCTCCTTTCCTATCGCCTTCAACAGGTGACCCTGTGGAATTGGCCATCTATTAATAATCTCCCACACACAGATCTCTGGAATCCAATGACATCATCTCTCTGCGATCATGGAGGACACGGGTAAGCATCTGGGTGGTAATTGAATCTGGGCACTACGCTGCCAGACAATATTTATTTGCATGAAGATGAAATTTCCGTTGTATTCAATTGGGATCTGTTCATCATAATGAAGTCGCCCTGCTTCTCGATATTGAAGAGAAGTTGCAGGAGGAGTCGTGTTGCAGACGAGAACATGGTGAATCTGAGCAATGAGAATGGGAATAGGGGATACTCAGGTGGTTTCAGCTACTTATGGTCGCTCATCAAGGCTTTTCTGATTAATAACGACTTGCGGCCTTCCTCAAACAGCGGGGAAGGAGACGATGGAGGAAGAATTAACAGAGAAATATATGGAGAGAGGACCAGAAATATAAGGTTTGCCAACGATCCTACCATAGCGGAGAGGAACTATCTTGCTGTTCAGAGCAGCATGAGATATGTTATTTACATGTACACTGCATCGCCTCACTGATTAATATTCAGGGAATGTTAACATGTCCGCTTTCACCACAACATACTGCATTCGATTTAGAAAACATCAATCCAATATGGTATGCATGTATCCGCTTTCTCTTTGAAATTCAGAATTCAGCTCTCTATCTCTTTGTAGGTCAGTTTACGAGGCTCTGTAATTTTGAGTTCGGTCTACACGGCTTTGCAGTTCAGTTGAGAGGGTTTGAAATATACGATTCAGCTCTATATGGCTTTGCTGTTGAGTTCAACTGGTTTCCGTTGTAGTTTGATTGGCATTTTGCCTCTTTTTAGAAGAAAAATTTCCCATTATTATTATAGTTTATATAAGAAGTATATGAAAGAAATTTAATTGGACCATTTATTTATAATTTGTGTAGAAATTATATAATGGAAATTTAATAGGACTATTTATTTTTTCATTTTTAAGATATATTTTTTAAAATACAATGATTTTGTTTTACAATGATTATGTTTTTCTTAAATGAAATATGTTGGCATATTCTCATTGTCTCTATTACATTTATGGATAAAATTTCAAATATTAACTAGATTGCATCTCTAGATATATGTTTACCTTTTCCCATTTTCTTAATATAATAATGAAATTATCATGCAAATTATCAAATTACAAACCACATCATGTGAATACTTTGGTTTATAAAATGAATGGTTGCCCTAGAGCCATCAATTTTCAATGGTTGATCATGCATGAAATAGATTCACATATTCTCATTGTCTCCTCTATATCCATAAATAAAAGTTCAAATATTAACTAGATTGCATCTCTAATATATGTTTGCCTCTTTTCATTTTCCTAATATAATTAGGAAATTACCATGCAAATTATCAAGTTACAAATGACATCATGTGAATACCTAGGTTTATGAAATGAGAAATTGTGCTAGAGCCATGGAATTTGAAAGGGGGAAATTATGCTAATCAACTTATCTCAACAACATTTACCATTATGGTTGTGCATTTAAATTGAATGTGTGGCTTAAGGGCAAACTTATTATTATGTTATTTTATTTTAAAAGAGACTAAACATTCATTTTGTTGAGAATAGGTTATGAATGATGAACATAAATTAATTATGTTTCTTTTTTGAGACAAAAATTTAACTATGGAATAGTGCTTCCATAAAAAGTTAAAAAAAAAAAAAACTCATGATAAAATTATTCCAAGAAATGAGAGTGGTTGAACAGAAAACAGTTAAAGACAATTACCTTTCCTCTGGGGATAAAAGCACATCCCATTGAGGAAAAGGGGTTTCGTTCTGTGACAAAGATAAGAGGAAGAGAGTGAAAATTCCTGAGCTGGTGGTAACCAGTGGAAAAAACTAAGTGTTCTTGCACCTTGGAAAGGGAGAGTACTCGACTAGGGGTCCTGAGGTCTCTTCTGAGTTAACTATCAAACTACTCATCTATGGTGTGGAGCACAGGGGAAGATGAGGACATAATCCCTCTTTGATGGTAGGGAGTACATCATCAGCAAATTGTGGAGCGAGATAAGTATACAGACTGCAAAATAGTAAGAACTAGAATTTTCTATTTAGACATAATTCTTTAATACATAAAATGTTTCTTGAAAATTATGGAATGTAGAACTTTATTACATAGTAAATGTTGTAGATAAATAATATTTGTAATTCTGGAAAAGTATTCAAAACATTATAGTAGAATTGTAATATATGTGTGAGTTATGTAACAAATGAATATATTGAAGGTATTATCTGTCTCAAGTAAGAAAGTAGTGTGAACCGTAACTATTTTACCAGGTTAAACTAATACAGAAATAGCTACTAGTTTAATGAGCCAGGGAAACTGTTAGTTCAGGGTCCATGGTCGAAACCCAAACCCCCGAATTGGTCGTTAACCTGAATTCTATGATATACACGAATAGTGAATTTGTAGGTAAACAACCAAACACTCATATGGTATGGACATCTTTATTAAAACTAAAAACAAGAGCAAAAAAGGAAAATAAAAAGAGTATTATTGTGTTTGTCCAGAAGGAATGGAATAAAAGTATCTATATTAATGGAATATGTGACAAACTCTGGAAAAATAATGTGAAGAGGAAACCTAGAAATACAATAGCTACATGCAAAACATATTCCACATAGAAAACCTTCTATCTGTAAAAACTATTGCAGAAAAATAAAGGATTAATTTATGTCACTGGAAAGAATGATAACAAGCTCTTAGAGCAACCGTTAAGTTCAATTTGAGAGTCCAGAAAATTAAGGACATAAAACATTATAGTCATTTATATAAAAGCATATACAGAAAACAAAGGACGTGGAAATTTCTATTCAAATTAAGAAGCCAAAATTTTGAAGAATGCATTAGCACCAAATAATTTCAGGGACAAATAAACATCTACAATATAGACACATATATAACATTTAAGAAAATACTATTGCATAGAGGAAAACCCCTCTTAGGCCAAGCCTTGTGCTCGACCGTCAATCATAAACGACCATTAAAATTACAATGAGATCTCAAAACATTGCATATAGTTAGCTGAATGCAGGGAAAAGCCCAACTAATCCCTGAAACTTATAACACGACGAGTCACCACAGTGCCAATTCTGGAGGGCTTACTCCAAGAGCCTAAATTATAACGGAGGAGCTAGTACTTGATAAGGGACGACAAAATTGATAATGAAAAATGAAGCGCACTGTTGAAATGACAACGCATTATGAAAACCCTCTTCATCCATTTGTGTAGTTACCTGCCCAAAACAAGCTACAAAAGAATCGAAAATCTATATCTCATATTCATTGAATGGATGTCACAAGAAAGTGAAGACAATAGTATATTACCTTAATAGAAATGGGTCCGCAGGGTATATACGAATGACTACAAGAAGAAATAGCAGGGGTAAGATTTAGAAATACAAGGCTATCGAAAGGGAAGCCAAGCTAGTGAGTAGCAAGCATATAGATTGAATTTGTGAAGGGATTATCATTCGGAGAGAATGGGCATATGTCATTGAACGACAATGGCACAAGTTTGAGACCCTACCATAAACCAATGTAGGCTACCCCAGCCGTAGAGCCGAACCTTGTGACCTGCAAACACCTGCAAAACTGCTAAACCAAGAAAATTTCATAAAACTTATAATCGAAAACAGTTATGCCATAACATATAAATCTCTCAAGACTGTATCAGTGGTCCCGCATAACTGCTGAGGTGCCATGGTGGTCCAGCTGTGTGGAGATCGACGTTGGACGAACAAGGATGGAGGTAGCAAGGTGCAGAGGAACAACGCTACCGGAGCCAAACAAATGAGAAAATTCATTTAGGGTTAGGAAAGTCATTACCCTAAACGGGTATTAGGGGATCATGATCATAGATCTCTGACCGTGAGATCCAACAGTGGCCAGCAGAGCATGTGTCATCCCAAAAACACGATTTTCCATGTAACCTAAATGAAAAAATACGACAAATAATATGATGATTGAAATCTAAAATATCGTGATTCCGCCAATCTTCGCATGTCCCTTCGAGGTTAATTATCCACGAAATAATTTCCACTATAATAATTTTCCATCATAATATATTTAATTATATGGAAAGATAAACCATCATAACATTGCGTTGCAAGTTCCAATTGGAAATAGAGGTTAGGATTATAAGTAAGTTATATAGTTTAAGGAATAAAGTTCCGTGTGATGAATTATGTATAAGGAAATTATTATATAGCCACAGTTAAAAGAGGTATGGTGCATAATTACTATGGTGAACAAGATAATTATGGATGTAAATAATATGTATTTATATCTAGGTATAAGGAATGCAAAGTAATTTTTTTTTCTTTTTATGGTTGATTTTTTGCATACGTTACGAGTGGTATGAGAGGAGATTTCATACGTTGGGACCAAATGGGTCACCTAACGTGATAAAATGTTGTGTGTAAATGGTGCACATAAACAAAAATAACATAGTAGAAGACAAATGAGGAGGGGATCGACACAGCAAACACCCCAGAATGTAGGAGAACCTACACCCCTATCCCATCCAAAAATGAATCCATAAATGTGGATTCAGCTGAGTGAGGATCAGCACCAACAAACCAGTAGACTGCATGAACAACAACAACATCAAACCAGTATACTGTTAAGCACTGTGTAGAAGTTACAGGAATAAATGGTTCGAGTTAGGATTGATAATGAGCGCTTCATGCAATAGCAGGAAAGGATACTCAAAAGCCTTTATAACAACCATAATAAAGGAGTGTTACGACCCAGTCCCGACAGAGATACACAAGAAGAAAATGAACGAAAAGCTAAGGACCAAACAAGTGATAGAGTGGAAAGAAACCATTCACAACAAAGTAACAAGAATAGAAATTATAATGAGGCTGAGTCTGGTAATGTATCAGAACAATAAGAAATTAAGAAACAAAAAGTGGAGTTACAAGGTGAATTCTGAAATATTAAGCCAAATATGTTTGACGGAGAAGCGTAGGAGCTAGCTGAAGCTTGGTTGATTAACATGAACAAATAATTTCAATTTTATGATTACAAAAACAATATTAACACCAGGTTGGCCATCTATCAGTTGAGAGAAAAGGCAACCCTGTGGTGGGAGGAAGTCGAGAATGTCCATAGCATTGAAGACTAGGACATGACATGGAATGAGTTTCAGCAATACTTTAAGGAAAATATTTAGCAAAATGTTTCTACGATGAAAATTCTAAAGAATTCCATGAATTGAGATTGGGTCAAATGAAAATGGATGAATACATAACCAAGTTCACTTCATTATTAAGATATGTTCCTCATTTAAGGGATGAAAAGGATAAGGTTCAGCGGTTCATGATTATTTTTCCGATCCACATGAAATAAAAAATTGAGTTCATTAATCGAAGGACCATGGATGAAGCAATTCGAAAAGCGAGAATGTGTTACCAGTAGTCCAAGGCAAAAGGAGATATAGGCAAAAATCGGCAGCCAAGAAAAGGGCAAAAAAGCAGTTCAAATTACAAAAATGATAAGACCAATAAATTTAAGAATTTTGCAAGAAATTCAGTGAGAAAACAGTTCGAAAGAAACCATTAAAGAAATCGGTGGCCTACGAAAGAAAATCCTATGGAGGCTTCCAGCAAGCGAAAACATGGACCGAACCAAAAACCACCTCTACAGTGTTAGGGGTGTGGCGAGGCTCACTATTATAAGAATTTACCATAGCAGGGAAGAAATTCTATAGTAGCTAATATACAAAAAGCCTCTATAATGGGAGATGTAGCCTGGAATATACCCAAAATTAACGCAACTTTGGAGGATCAACAGGTCGATTATCAACCAATGATGTAGAACTGGAAGGTAAGTTACTTTCACAACCTGTTTCTATTTTGGTTGACCCAGGGGCCAGTTTAAGTTATGTAAAACCCAGAATAGTAGAAATCTGTAAATTACAAAGTCCTAAATTTAAAAATCCCTAGATGGTACAGCTAGCCACTAGGGAAAAAAGAAAATTCTGTGCAAATATTCCAAAACTGTACATTGGAAATTGGAAACCAACAGTTAAATGTGGATCTAAGTGTAGTGCCTTTGGGATCCTATGATGAACTACTAGGCATGGATTGGTTGGAGAAAGATTGGACACTGGTAGATTGTAAAGAGAATATTATATATTACAGAATGCAATATGGAACTTGTCAAGAGAAACAAGGAATCAAGAAACCCTTACAGCTATATCCTATCACAGATTCTCGAATGAGTAAGTGTACTAGAAAAGGATGTCAATTATATGCCATTTAGGTGGGTTTTACTAATTCTAAGGAGAAGACCCCTATTCTTGAAAGCATACCAATAGTATAAGATTTCATGGACGTGTTTCAAGAAGATGTACCAGGTTTACCTCTAAGTAGGGACATCAATTTCACCATTGAGTTGACGCGAGGAGAATCACCAATTTCAAGGGCACCATATTGAATGAGTGTACCAGAGCTAACTGAATTGAGAATGAAGCTGCAAGAGTTGTTGGACAAAGGGTACATTTCACCGAGTGTGTATCCTTGGGGAGCACCAATGTTGTTTGTAAAGCGAAAGAACAGAAGCATGCGAATGTGTATGGATTATAGACAACCCAATAAATTGATAATCAAGAATAAGTATCCATTGCCATGGATTGATGACTTGCTTGATCAGGTGAAGGGGGAAAGTATATTCCCAAAGATAGACTTAAGATCTAGGTATCAACAGATCCAAATTAAATACGAGGATATCTACAAGACTGAATTTCGTACCTGATATGGACATTATGAGTTTGTGGTATTATAATTTGGTTTAACTAATGCAGCGGAAAAATTTATGAGGCTGATGCATGGCCTATTTCACTCCTTTTTGGAAAAAAAATTTCTAATATTCATTGGTAATATTTTAATTTATTAAAAAATCATAGAAGAGCACAAGGAGCACTAAAGGATAGTCTTTTATATGTTACGAAGACATCAGTTGTACACCAAGTTTAGCATTTGTGACTTTTTCAAAGAATAGATCTAGTATCTAGGCCACGCCATTTTTGCTGATGGAATAATGGTCGATCCAGAGAAAATTAAAACTATTATGGAGTGGTGAGTACCCCAAAATGTGGCGGATGTTCGTTCCTTTATGGGGTTGGATGGATACTATCGACAGTTCATTAAAGGATTCTCAAATATTTCCTTTCCAATTACATCTTTACAGGGAAAGGGGAAAATATTTAAATGGACTAGTGAGTGTCAGAATAGTTTCGAGAAGTTGAAACATTTACTAACTGCTGCCCCAGTGTTGAGGGTAGCTGACCCCAATAAAGAATTTGAGGTTTGTACCGATGCTCGTGAGGAAGGTGTTGGGGTTATTTTAGCACGAGAAAGAAGATTCGTTGCCTATGAGTCGAGAAAATTAAAGGAGCATGAACAATGATATTTAGCCTATGATTTAGAGTCGACAACAATATTTCATGCACTCTAGGTATGGAGGCACTACTTGCTAGTAAAAATATTTGTGTTAAAAACCGATCACAACATCCTAACCAACTATTTTAAGCAAGCCGATTTAAATGCTCGACACACAAGGTGCAATGCCTTCCTAAGCAAATTTGATTTCAATATAAAGCATGTAAAAGGAAAAATAAAATCGTGTGGCGGATGCCTTAAGAAGAAAATTGTGTTGTGTCTACGAACTTTGCTATAATCGAATCAAATATATTTTTTTAGATCACATAAAAGAGGAAGCCGAGAAGGATCGTGAATATCGATTTTTATGGCAGGAAGTGGAGGAAGTCGAAAGACAAGAAAATCCTTATGAATATGGAATTAACAAGGATCAATTGTTAACCTTCAAAGAAAAGTTATATATCCCAAATCAAATGAATTTAAAAGACTTGATTATGGATGGATGAGTATCACCACAGTAATTACTCAAGACACCCAAGATACAAGAAAATGCCGACAACAATTAGAAAATTCTATTCTTGCCATGGTATGCAAAGAAATATTGCAGAATACTTAAACAAATATCTGGAGTGTCAACAGGTTAAGGTGGAACCTCAACACCCAGCCGGATTGTTGCAACCTATACCAGTAGCTTAATTGAAGTGGGAAGTTATATCCCTATATTCAATTACTGGTTTACCAAGGTCAAAGAAGCACAATGACTCCATTATTGTGGTAGTTGATAGATTTAGTAAATCAACACATTTCATACCCATACATTCTACCTACAAAACTGTGCAAATACAAGATATCTTCATGATATATATTTTTAGACTACATGGCATTCCAAATTCTATTATATCAGATAGGGATGTGAAGTTTACTTCAACATTTTGGAAGTCCTTATTTACAGGTTTGGGAACTCAAATAAATTTTAGCACCACTTATCATCCCTAGAAGGATAGACAAACTGAGCGAATGAACCAAATCCTGGAAGATATGTTGTGCATGTACGTGATGCAACAACCAATGAAATGGGAAGAATATCTACACTTGGTAGAATTTGCATACAATAATGGTTACCAAGAGTCCCTTAAGATAACCCTCTTTGAAGATTTGTATGGGTGACAATGTCATACTCCCATCAATTGGAGCAGCCCTGAAACCAAGTTGATGCTTGGACAAGAAATGTTGGCTGAGATGGAATTAGAAGTACAAAAGATCAGACAAAATTTGAAAGCAGCTCAAGATAAGAAGAAGGTATATGCAGATCAATGTAGGTGGTGATTTCTAATACAATTTGATTACTTTCACTGAATTTGTTGATTTCAATTTAGATGTCGATTTATATTTATATTTGATTACTTGAACTAGATGAATTGATTTCAATGTAGACGATTTCTAATCCTATTTGATTGCTTGCACTAAAAGCATTGATTTAAGTGTAGATGGTGATTTCTAATCCTATTTTATATCTTTGAGTAAAGGCATTGATTTCAATGTAGATGTTGGTTTCTGGAGAGAGAGAGAGTGAGTGAAAAGGGAAGATGGAGAGAGAGGGAGAGAGGACAAAAGGAGGAATGTGAGATATTAGCGGGGAAGAGGGAGAGAAGGGGAAGATAGAGATATAGATGGAAGGTGAAGAGAGGGAAGAAGAGAGAGATGGAGAGAGGGGGTGATTGACAAAGAGATTGATATATATGGAGTGCGAGAGCGTGTTTGTTTAAGGGGGTGAGATAGAGAGACAAAAAATAATAGATGGAGGGGGGTATAGATATGGATGGAGGGTGGAGAGAGGGAGGAATATTTATCGCACTAGATGGATTTATATAAGTGGAGATGGTGATTTCTAATCTTATTTGATTATTTGCACTAGATGCCTTGATTTTAGTGTAGATATTTATTTCTAATGATATTTGATTACTTGCACTAAGTGCATTGATTTCAGTGTAGGTAGTAATTTCTAATATGATTTTATTTCTTGCACTGAAAGTGTTGATTTCAATTTAGATGTCAATTTATAATTATATTTGATTACTTGCACTAAATGAATTGATTTCAATGTAGATGATTTCAATGGAGTGCGATAGTGTGTCTGTTTAGGGGGGTGAGATAGAGGGACAAAAAACAATAGATGGAGGGGGATATGGATATGGGTGGAGGGTGGAGAGAGGAAAGAATATTTCTTGCACTAGATGGATTGATTTAAGTAGAGATGGTGATTTATAATCCTATTTGATTATTTTCACTAGATGCATCTATTTTAGTGTAGATATTTATTTCTAATGATATTTGATTACTTGCACTAGATGCATTGATTTCAGTGTAGGTGGTGATTTCTAATACTATTTTATTGGTTGCACTCAATGTGTTGATTTCAATTTAGAGGTCGATTTATAATTATATTTGATTTCTTTCACTAGAAGCATTGATTTCAATGTAGATTATTTCTAATCCTATTTGATTGTTTGCACTAAATGCATTGATTTCAGTGTAGATGGCGATTTCTAATTGTATTTGATTTCTTTGATTAAATGCATTGATTTCAGTGTAGATGTTGGTTTCTAGAGAGAGAGAGAGTGATAAGGAAGATGGAGAGAGAGGGAGAGAGGAAAAAAGGAGGAAAGAGAAATATTAGTGGGGGAGAGGGAGAGAAGGGGAAGATAGAGATATAGAAGGAGGGTGAAGATAGGGAAGAAGAGAAAGATGGGGAGAGGGGGTGATTGACAAAGAGAATGATATATATGGAGTGCGATAGTGTGTGTGTTTAGGGGGGTGAGATAGAGAGACAAAAAACAATAGATGAAGGGGGATATGGATATGGATGGAGGGTGGAGAGAGGGAAGAATATTTATTGCATTAGATGGATTGATTTAAGTGGAGATGGTGATTTATAATCCTATTTGATTATTTGCACTAGATGCATCGATTTTAGTGTAGATATTTATTTATAATGATATTTGATTACTTGCACTAGATGCATTGATTTCCGTGTAGGTAGTGATTTCTAATACTATTTGATTTCTTGCACTCGATGTGTTCATTTCAATTTAGAGGCCGATTTATAATTATATTTGATTGCTTTCACTAGAAGCATTGATTTCACTATAGATTATTTCTAATCCTATTTGATTGTTTGCACTAAATGCATTGATTTCAGTGTAGATGGTGATTTCTAATCCTATTTGATTGCTTTGAGTAAATGCATTGATTTTAGTGTAGAGGTTGTTTTCTAATCTTATTTGATTGCTTGCATTAGGTGCATTCATTTCAATGTAGAAGTTATTTTCTAATCTTATTTGATTGCTTGCATTAAATGCATTGATTTCAATGTATATCTTGATTTATGATTTGATGTAATTGGATATCTGATTTTTGTGTTATAGAAATTTAACCTATTAATATTGGAGAGCAAGAGAGACAAGGTATCATGTTTACTACAATAGCTCGAGCTAAAGATTTAAATGGTTTACGATTTAATTTTTTTTTTTCATATAATCGATATGAAAATATAACAAAAATAACAAGGGTGGCAATAAGAATAGTAGAAGAAAATAGTTTGAGATTGATCACAAAGAAGACTATTTGTAACATGAGTACATTTTTATTATTCACATTTTCTATCTTTCAACACTATTATTGTCACTTTGCACTCAAAAAAAGTATTTTATCATTTTTCATCATTATAGTTATTAATAATATTTATCATCTCAATGAACTAAGGTAACTAAGAAAATTTAAAATTAAAATGACCAAGTTAATCTCAGAAATATTTAGCATATTAAAATGATTATTTTAATATTTAATATATTTACATATTATTGATAAAATTAATTATATCTTCGATAGATTTTCCTTGGCAGCACACGACTGAAACTAGCCTAGATCCATCTTAACTTTGGATTTATCAAGCGCCGAGAGGGATCAAATCTCTCAAGGTGTAAACCTTTCATAAATTTTTGCACTCAAAAAAGAGGCTTTCATCTCGAGAGATTAGATCCCTCTCGATGCTTGTTAGATCGAGAGTTAAGATGAATTAAGGCTGGTTTGGTATTGAATCGACGTATTGTAGGATGTTGGAAACTCTGAGAGAAGTATGATTAGAAAGAGAATATAAAGTGGTGATTCCCATACATTAGTTAATCAATCACCCAATAAGGTAACATAATATCTTTTCTTTCCTATGAAGATTTTTTCAATTTGATTTTTTCATAGTTGACCTTTTTATTTTCTGTCGTTGATTCAGGTAAACAACTGTCACACTGTCCACCATTGGATTTGTATAATAATGGAGATGGAGAGTCAAGTAATGTCTTGATGTTCCTCATTAAAACAAGAAACTTTACAATTACTCTCTCTGCCATTTTAACAACTCCGTTATCCCAACGTACATATTACATACCATAAAAGAATCCTGTCATGTTGCAAACTTAGAAGTTGGAGAATATTTGCAATTTCCCCACTTACTAAAAAAATAACTTACAGTTACTTTTTCTTCCATTGCCACAGTTGTGCTATAAAAAGAGTTGCTACTTCTAGCATAACAATGAAAAACAAATCTTTCCAAATCTCGACGATATGAATTACCTTCAATGTATATTTACACCTTTAGGGACAATTGCTAGTATTATCCCTATCGCAAACATGTGATAATACATTTGGTATCCACTAATTCTTATTTAATTAAAAATTAAACAACAATCTACAAAATTATTTAACTAAAAATTAAACAACAATTTATAAAAATGATATTATAAAAAAAAATTATAAATATTTTAGATTTATTTTCTTACATTCGTATTGGTTATCTCAGTTTTGTTCTTATTTTAGATGATAATTATGTACGATCCGCAATCATCATTTCGTAAATAAGAATGTATGGACATAGTTATTCGAATTTTACATAAGAAGTGATATGACTGCTGAAGAAGGCGTCAATCAATAAAATATGAACCATCGAGAAACATATTACTTCTACTATTGACATCCATTTTTTAGTATAGAACTTAAACAAAAATATTCAATTAGTGGAAAATTAAAATTTGATTGTTTTTTTAATGATTTTCATTTAGAAAAATACAAAGTAATTGTTTATGTGAAAGGCATTCTAATTTTTGTTAGAAATTAATGGAGAAAGTTCAGTTAGGATAGGATTGAGATTCTATTTCTAGATCTCAGATCCTAATATTCAGGGAGTGGTTCAAACCACCCGATTATGAGAAAGCCCATATGTACTAGGTTGTTCTCTTGATTCATGTATCATATTGTGTGAGTGTGTTTGTACACTCTCCATGTTCTCACCTAGAAATCCATTTCATTGATTTTATCATGGTATCGGAGCATCAGGTCGAATCGCTAAAGGGACCTGTGTGTAGAGATCTGAGTGTGGAGCTTCGGTGTGATCGATCTCTATCATGAAAGTCCTCATAGATCGGAGGCTCCGTATTGTTTGAAAGTAGGGGGAATGGAGCTGTTGACTGCTAATGCTGCAAGCTACCTGGTCATGGAATATCGACATGAAGGTCAATTGGTAGATGTGTGGGGACACGGTGTGGCGCAGAGGAGGTGGAAGAAACTCTGCAGATGAGACGAAATAACCGACACGGTTGTAGGCTTCCACGTTCAGTGCTGGATCTGAACAAGGTAGCGAATATCAGGTGAGTTTTTTGTTGCGTTTGATTGCTAGTGGGTAGGCTACGACATTTAATCAGCGTGGATCTGCTGCACAAATCAGATCTTCAATCCCATCTGATCGCTGAAAGATCTTTGATTTTGAGGGCTCGGTCGTGTGTGGGCACGTGGAGTCCACCCTGTCATCATACTCTGTTTTGGATCGGGCCATCCCCCCTTTGCTTTGCGTGTCTGTTAACGCAGGCATAAACCAATAAATTGTCGCTGGCATGCTTGTTTTTTGAAATGTAAATGAAGTGAGTGCTTGCTTCAAGAAGATCAGACATGTGCCTCGTGTCAATTGCTTAAATCGTCAGTTCACTGGTTTATTTATTTATACTCCTCGTGTGGAAAGGAAGCTTTGTATTGAAGGAATAACAAACAATATGTTCTGATCTAATATATGCCTATAGGGATTCTGGTATATCAATGCGGCCTTAACAGTACCAACATTCGAAACAAAAAAATTCAAAATCTCTTGTCGATCGGTAGGCCGTAATTAGGTTTCCATTACGGCTGAGACTGAAGGTAATTATGGGATCTCTTATGCATATATTTCGGTGGTCTTATAGCAAGGCCATTTTTTAATATTACAGACGCGTTGGCACACAAAACCATCCCAGATCTTGCTTGTTCAAGCAGAAATCCTTGTATCTACAAAATTGAAAAAAGATAACGCGTTCAGGAGAATTATGCGCGTAATCCAATCCCGGATTGGATCTCGGGTTTTGTGGGCATCGTATGCTGAGGTGTCTAGGAGTGGCATGGTAGAATATTTTTCGAGGGATAAAACGAGTAATCTCGCAAGGTATTCCAAGAGGAAAGCATTCATTAATAAAAAATATTAATTGATTTGCTGCGTTTTTTTTTTTCGGAAATATGTATCATTAGAGATCACATACATTAGAATTGGATGGCGATATCATTTCCAGTATTTTGAGAGGTCATTTGCTACTCGTCACAAGAGCTGAGGGCACTAAGCCCTGCGTGGCATAGAAGCCACAGTCTACAAGGTTCTACTGTTGAAGAGCTGCCAAAGGGAGGATTCCCGCCTACGTGGTAACGAGGTTGTTGGAGCTCGTAAGAGGACCGAGTGGAGTCGAAATCTGGAAGCAAGACAAAACCAGATAAGCTGGACCTTTTTAACAACATGTCTACTTTTTTAGATATTTTTTCTGATGATGATGATGATGATGATATTCTCATGTTGGCATTTGGAGGCTTTAGCATGAGTAGTATTTTTAAGTATGGAATTTTTTCAGAAAAACAATGTGGTTTTGTTGATGACCACGAGAAACAAGAGGCACAATCCATTGTGCAAGATCTTGATATTAAAGAGTCACGAGTTGATCTTCAGGAAGAATGTAAAGAGGACAAAAGTGCTGAAGATCAATACGACGAGCCACATGAAGCTGATGGCAAAGACGTGGCAGAAGAATACAGAGCTAGAGAGAATTTAAAATGTGATAATCTCATCAATATTTATGTGTGTGCAGATGACAACATTTCTGAAATTTACATGCGGGACACCAGAAATGGTGAGAGAAAATAGTTTCCTATTAAGTCTGTCATAACTTTCAAAAGGGCGAGGATAAGCGTTCAAGCTTTCCATCACTGGGGAAGAAATGAGGCAAAGATACATCACTATCTCTTGACAAAGAAAGTGAAGATGAAGCCTCATCCACGAATGAACAAATCTGGTCTCACAAGCATAAAGACCAAAATGAAAACTCTGTTACCAAGTTTTTATGTCTTTTTACCATTGTAAGCCTACTTGAGACTAGACCAATAGGCGTATGTTATCATATGTTATTGTTTTATACCCTTTCTCCATTAAGGGGGAGTGTTAGAAATTAATGGAAAAAGTTCAGTTAGGATAAGATTCAGATTCTATTTCGAGATCTCAGATCCTAATATTCGGGGAGTGGTTCAAACCACCCGATTTTGAGAAAGCCTATATGTACTAGGCTATTCTCTTGATTCATGTATCAAATTGTGTGAATGTGTTTGTACACTCTCTAAGTTCTCACCTAAGGAGCCATTTCATTGATTTTATCAATTTTGAGTTATATTATTATACCATCTACTTCTTCTTTAAGCTTCCATATATACATCAGTGGCTTCCCAATTCACGTCATTTTGTTTTCAAATCCTTTCCCAACTATGATATTCTTAGTCAACAGAGAATAGTTGTGTTCACATGTCATTTTTACCAAAATCATAAATGTGCCGGAAAAAACGTTTTCTTCACTAGTATCAAAATTTTCGCCCTATTTCGATTTTCTCTTTCAACAAAAGAGAACCCATTATCCTTTTTATTATAATACACGTATGGCCCATAGTCCCTAGATTATTAACTTAGTTCACACTTATTATAAAGCTAACGTATGCCAAGATCACATTTATGGGTAGCGTGTAGATGTATATTACGAATCAATGATAAAATTAACACATTTCTATATATTGTAATTAAAAGTAAAATATTTAAAAATAATATATATTTTAATTTAAAAATATTTAAATTAAGTGATAATATTAGGTAATATGTAACACTTGTTATTATTTTATTTCATCATACTGGTCGGTCGAACATTTTTCTTGGAGGGTTTGAAAGATATAATTACTATCAAATTATAAATTGTTCGTACAATGTCACCTTATCCACGTTTTTAAGCTTTTAACCTAATGCATAGAAATTCACTAGGAAAATATACTTATTTTTCCGTGAATGTGTAATAATCATCCTCGATCCCACAAGGATGTCATTTTGCATAATAGTTATTCAAGTCATGTATTATGACATGATAAGCATAATGATATTAATAAATATTTTTATTTCAGGTTAAGTGTTTTTTTTTGGGTGGTAAAAGTAATTATATGATATTTCTAAATCTATCACATTAATATGTTTAAATCTATCACATTAATATGTTCAGCGGAGGTTTCTAGTTAGCAAATGTGGCCCATCATCAAGATATTGGTAAGAAATCTGATCAAAATTTAGAAGATAAATAGGTAAGATATGAGGGATACAAAATAGAAAATGTATGTGGCGTTAGTTAAACATAAAAGGAATAAATTAAATAAATAATAATATTAAGATTGATAAATAAATTAAATAAATACATTAATTAATATTAAGATTTAGAAGGTTATAATAATTAATTAATATCAAGATATGAAAAATAAAAAATAAAAACTATTAATATAGGGAAAAATATATTAATAAAGAAGAGAATTCTAATCAGAAGTAGAAATATTAAATGCCTAAATATATTAAATGAAAAAATCTATTAGTAATAAAATCATTAATATAAGGAAGCAAGTGAAGAGAAAGTGATTGCATGGTCACAAATATTAATTAATACAATAAAATTATATGTGTGTGTGTGTGTGTGTTTATTCAGTGTTGGAAGAAACAATTCCAA
This sequence comes from Pinus albicaulis, assembly GCA_034641835.2. Taxonomy (NCBI): domain Eukaryota; kingdom Viridiplantae; phylum Streptophyta; class Pinopsida; order Pinales; family Pinaceae; genus Pinus; species Pinus albicaulis. The sequence continues at coordinate 1,145,034,012 of CM076578.1, read as the reverse complement.
AGCTCGTACATCCAAAAGTGATGTTGCATTTCGGGCGTGGTCGTGGGGAGTAAGCACTATAGGGCTATTTTACAAACACCTTCACCCTCTGACTCGGGGATGACACGGTTAAAAAGTCTTAAGGGAACTAAAATATTTGGATGATAATATTCCTCTGCGCTAGAGTAATATATCATTTCAGGGAGATATATCTCACTCCAAAATTCAGGAGTTGGAAAAAATATAGAAAGAGAAAGATGAGGAATTCTATATCTTTATCAAAAAACCAAATGGGAAGTCCTGCTTTTTTTGGGTCACAGATTCATATTTCATAATAAGCGTGAATCATGGTATTTAAAATAGGTTGGGCATTCCTATGAATTCCCCGTTCCTTATTTTTGAAGGAAATTTTCTTTAGTATTATTCTCAAATGAGGGGTTGTTACATCTCTAGAAACCCATCCCTAATCCTGAACTTGAGCCTACGTGAATGGGCTTTGCGAGCTAGGAACCTTAGTGTTCATGTATCATATAAGGATGTAATGCATAGGAAAGGCATCCAATCTAGAAAATCTCCCTTAGTTCAACCCAAGACCATAAATAGTTTAACATATGAAATAATCGCCTTCTATGGAGGTTAATATATCATAGGTAAACCTTTGTCCTCCCTCAAATATGAAGATGTGATTTGTAGATTCAAATACTTTTGGCCTTGCTTTGAAGTGATGTACTAGTGGGTCCTCTCAAATTGGACACCCAAGAGTGACATCTTTCTATGTTCCAATGGTTTTGTTGTTGTTCAATTTTACATTTAGGATGATCTGAAAATAATAACAAAGGATGTGGCCTAGTTATGGGGAGGAATTGTGGTCTTCATCACCCCTTGGTTCCCAAGTTTTTATGCCACAAAAATGGTGGTCTCAACAATGTGAATCTCGCTGAGACTACCTAACCTTCCCCTTCCTTTCGAGCTGCACAAGGTCTTAGATAGAATATGGAATACTCAAGGAACATTAAAAAGATGGATCTTGAAATAAAAAATAAATATATTTTCTCCTTTGCTAGAATATGTGTTGAAATATACCTTAGTAAATGTGTACAAGGTCAAATTATGCTAGAACATATAATTGTATAGTTGACCCAATTGTTAGATTATGAAAATATGAAATTAAAATGTTGTATATGTTACCAAATAGCATGTCCATATAACGCATGCCCAAAAGAAAAAAAATATCCCAAAAAAGAAAAAGGCGTAGACACTTTAAACAAAACAATGATAACCTTTTGATCCGTACTCTCAAAGGAGGAGCAAGAGGAAAACATAATGAATCCTACACATGAAGGATAAGGGGATGGTGTGTCTTAGAATAGCATCACAACCAATAAGTAGAAGGGAAATGAATATGAAAAAATCAAATCATCAGAATAATAGGAAAAGGATGCGCATAGTGAAAATGGGACCAGGGTGTAAAAATATCTCATGCTTTTGAGAGATGACTCTTAGATAAAGAAACTCCAGTGTAGACATCATGAAATAAATTTACATAAGTTGAAATTGACCCCCAACCAAGGGTTTGAAAAAGGTCAAAGTTAAGTCATTTTTATCCCACCTAATTCAACATTTATGTCATTTTTACTATATTTTCCCTTCTTGTTTATCATACTTCGATAGGCTTATCTTTCTGGATGTCTTTAGCATATGGAAAATGTAACTTTGTCACTTATTTCATGTGAAATAAAAATAGATTCTTTCCTGAAAAAGGGATATAATTATTCGAATTTAATAATGTAAGGAATATATATATATATATATATATATATCTATATATATATATATATATATATATATATATATATATATATATATATATATATATAATCTACTGAAAAAACTAGTAAAATTCTTGTATTACATATTACAAAATTTTACTAATTTAATTTAATATATATAATGAAATACATGGAAGCGAGTCAAGAAACGACTTCTTGAAGAATTCATTGAAAAACTAATTTCAGTATTCATGAAATTAGAACTCAATCCCTGAAAAAGGTTTCATGGAGGACTGTTGATGCAGGAGTATTAGATCTTACAAGCCATTAAATCGTGGATGTGAAAGAACTTAAAAATGGGGTCTTTTTTTTTTAGAAGAATTTATATTCTTCTATGAAAATAAATAGTATTTTTTAGGTGGGTATATTTTATGAGTTTTAGAACTAATTTTTAGAAAATATATGGATAAGTGATATTTTTTCCATAATGAAAAATCAAATCTATCTTGAAAATCATGAGAGATTTTAGGGATAGATTGAGTGATTTTATAACATAAAAATCTATAATTTATGGAGTGATTTATGAATTATTTATAGAGAGAGTATTTAAAAAAATACTATTTATAAAATGATTTATGATTGATTAATGAAGTGCTTTTAGAATTTATAAAATCTATTTCATCTCTTAATTATACATATTGTAATGCTACGCACAATCAGAACTAATGATCGAATGCATGTAGAAATGAGCCAAGAACTCCAAATGCATGTAGAGACAGGCCAAGAGAGAGGAATGAGTGAATAAATATATGTACCAATTTTGTAGAATTAGAGTCGATCTGGTGAGGAAATCAATGCAAGATTGATGCATCTCTTACTTGGCCACTATTGGATATAGTACTGTAAAAGAAATTATCAATTAGAGGTAGAATATTGTCCCAAGAATCTCGTTGGGGATGAGGGATTCCAACCATTGAAATATAATTTATTTGCACATCAATTTCTTAAGGGAATTTTCATATGTGTGATATAAATATCTATTATATTATATTTCTTTTAGAAAATAAATTATATATACATGAGATTAATATATATTATGCTAGATTTATTTTAGAAAAGAATTAAATGCTTTGATGTAAGAAAATATATAATGTGCAAAGAAGTATATGTTTGCATCGAAGAAAAATAAATATCAGGTAAATAATAAGTATATGTTTGCATCAAAAAGTAGCTCCCAATCATCTGTAAGTTAGATTTATTGAAAATATTGCATGAATTATTAAAAAAAATGAAGATAATTTAATGTGAGTAATATTGGAAAATATTTTCATGAATTATTAAAAATGAAGAAAATTTGAAGAGAATAATCTTGAAAATATTTGCATGAGCTCTTGAAATATGAAGATAAGTTATAGAGGGTAATAATTGTGTGGATTGCATGCATTCCTGAAAGGATTTTTGTGCGATGTGAACAAAGAAAAATTAACTAGAGTAATTTCTTGAAAACAATCCATGAATTTATGTAATCTGTGTTGTTGTCGTGAAAAGATTACATGAATTTTGAAAAATTTTATGCAAAGATAGCGAAACTATTTTGGGTAGATTTGTTGAGAAGGAAATATGTGTTCTTTTGGAAAGGAATATTGGCGGAGGTGCAAAATACAATAGCCTTGATGTTAGTTCTCTTGAAAAGTATTGTTGTTTATGTACATATAGAGATAACTAATGCGTTAATGCATGAAAAGAATAATTCATTATGATAGATTTCTTGGATATATATATATATATATATATATATATATATATATATATATATATGGAGAGGAGAACTTAACTATTGTGATATAATTTTTGAAAACAAATATGTAATTGCATGCAATAAGAATGTTATTTTTCCTTTGGATAAGTATATGCATCTACAGATAGGAAATAATAATTATCATGTTAGCTTTACTGGGAATAGACCGTTTATTTTAATTTACAATATCTATTTCAAATAGCTCTCTTTTGGAATAAAATATTGTTGGAAATAACATGCATTTTCATGCGTAGGAACATTATCCATTATGTTAGCTTCATTTTATGTATTTTCATGCACAAAAAGTAATATTCAAGGGGAATACTTTATGCTGATAAATATTATGCAATTCATGCATAAATATCATAACTATTGATCTAGGAAAATATATATTTCCATCCACTAACTATGGTATTAGTTTCCTTTTTGGAAGGAGTATTTTTCAACATTCGCTAAGATGATGGTGTTTGGGCTAGTTCTTGAAAGATTGTTAAATATTTTCATGCACCATTACACTATATATTATGTTAGGTTTTCCTTAAAAATATTATGAACTTTCATGCAATATAACATTAGATTTCCTCTTGAAATATTATGCAAGTACATATGATATTATGTTAATGTTATTTTGGAAAGATTGTGCATTTGCATGTAAGGTAGTGTTAGCCTCCTTTTAAGAAAACATTATGTATATGAATGGAGGAAAAAAAACTATTGTGAATTTTTTATGTTATCACATGAAAAAATATAGCTAATGTGCAAGATTACTTTAAACGACTAAAGGAAACTGTAGTTTTTGGAAATGAAAGTGGACTTATGGGTGAGGGGAATAACAATTATTGTGGTGTTTGATAGTTATATGATTTTTATTAATGTTTGTGCAGTAATTTTAAATAAGGTATGCTATTATATTATGCTCATGTTTTATGTATGCACATGAATATATTTTAAAGCATCACTGATAAATATTTCTTATTGGCTAGATTATTATTTAATAAAATCATGACACCAAAGTTCACGGACAGTACCAGCTGCATATAATACTGTGATACATACAAAATATGGATTGTACTTAACATTTTGGAAGACAAAAAACTATTGGTTTATGTAGGTTGAAGGAATTTCAGCTGTAGGATAATCGACAAATGTGAAGAATCACGTTGGAAAGACTTAAATGTCCAAGGCTTTATGGGTAAATTATATCATGATCATTATAATAAATTATATTTAGTTATGTTGCAACGAAGATTATATTTATTTCTAATATTTTATGACAATGGTCATCGTATGAACTTCCTTATAACCATTAAGTGAGGGGTGAACACCCTCATGAGCGTTTAATGATAAAATTAAACGTTTGTTTCTTTTCACCGTATGGGGTTTCTAGGTTATATTAGTGTCTAATTATGTGATTTCTTGTTGTTCCGTTTTTGTGAAGTTGACTCCTTTCATGATGTAGCATATATATTATAAAAAATGTGATTAACTAACTTAGTTAAAATATTCATGGAATTGATGCAAGGTTACATCCATAAGTTAAGTTAATATGCTACCATAGTGCTAGTTAATGGTTGTGTAACTTACTATTTCTTTACTAAATATTACTCTATGTAAAGATGATAGTTTATCTAATGTTCATTGAAAGAATATGGAAAGTAATTCAGAAAGTTGAATGAGGGTAAATGATGTAAAAAGTTTCTAACTCCAATCATTTTAATGCAAGCTTACATCAGGATGTTATTAGTGTTATCAAAGCAAAATATTGTAGAAATGCTTCCTTTTGGGAATTGGTAAGCATAAAATATTTAGAAGTATGATACTAGTGGGCATCAACTCATCTATGATTCCAAAAAACTACATAATGATATATGCAGTAGACTAATTTTGACACGAGATGCATGATGAATGTTTATAAACACATTGAAGAGTAGTAAAGACATTTGAATCTTGATGAGGATAAAATACAATGAAGCCTTTGTTGCATTTATGAAAAATTCTGAGTAATCCCTAGTGATAATGAGTATTCACTATCAAAATTTACATACATGAAAATGTTAATGGTACATTTAAAGAACATGGATAAATTTGCAATGTCATTCTTATAAAAGATGAATGCATATAGTGATTATGTGTGAGAGAAATGAGTGTAGAAAGGTGGGTTTGATCCTTGAAGAGAACAATAGAATTATGAAGGACCTTGGAAGAACCGCTTTAGATGTTAAAAAATGATCAATGATTCAAGCGGTAAAACTTGACTGTAATGGATAATTAATGACTAAGTCTTGTCATGATTGAATTTAAGACATTTGGTAGCATTGATTAGTTAGTATTGCATGATTAACTATCAAAAGTTATTTTCATGAACCAATTTTTATTAAAGCTTATTGCAAGCTGTAAAAAAAATATTGTGGTAGTTTACTTCATATAACTAGTATGTTATTCACAATACCCTATTCAATTGGGAATTTTTGGATTGTTACACTAATTGTTATTGGCACTTGAACATTGATGATAAATCAATGCCTTTGAATGATTAAAGTTTTGTTTAAGATTCTATGCAAATGGAAGAAAACTACAATTATTTCACACTTGAATATCGGTTTAACCATACATACTTATGATTGCAAGTTGTTCATGATGACAAAGAACTTGGATCATGACACAATAGTGTTTTTAAAGTGACTAATTTGATAGTTATACAACATGAATGTAATTAGAACTAGTAGAAACCAAATGATGTTGATTACCTTGTTTGTTTAAACCTCACAACTTTACAAATTGATGATTTTTATGATGATGTTAGCTAGTTCTCATATTATATTTAACAAATATGTTGATTATTTTAGACATTGTTGGAGCAGGGTCCCTTGAGGTACATTTTTTAGTAACTTTTGTATTAAATTTTGTATATGCGCGTTGTGCGGAAAGTTCAAAAGGAATTGGGGATGGTCAAAGTCCCTCTTTTATGTAAATGGGTTATAAGGGTAAACTCTGTGCCTCAAACAATGGTTTAAGACCATAGTATTTTGCACGCTATGATAGTATAAATATGTAAGGGTCAAGTCATGAAGAGATATATCTTTTTGGTTATTCTTATGTTGATGAACATTATGTAAGGGTTTATGTCTGAGTCTGGGTTTTTGTAAGAGTTGGAGAGGTTGATCACCCTATTACCTATGATAGTCGAAAACTCTCAAGCGCAAAACAAAATTATTCAACCGAGGAAAGAGAAGGCTTAGCGATGACGTATGCACTACAGAAATTCTGTGACTACCTGTTATGAGGACATTTCAAGATCTTTACAGATCAATGTACTTTAAAGTACCTGGTCAATAAGATTTTTTTTTTTGGGGGGGGGGAAGATCTGTACATTTTTTTTACTATTCTACGAGAATGAATTTCAGATCATTATGAAACCCAGAAGACTGAATGCTGGGACATGCCATCTGTTGCGCATTGAGACTCATGAAGAACCTATGAATGTGGAGGATGGATTACCATATGCACAGTTGCTTGCGATCAAGGTAGTTGATGATCATTTCCATGATATTACTCAGTTCTTGACTATTAGACACGCACCTGAGGAATATACCGTGCAGTAGAAGAAATAGCCCATAGCTCGTGCAAGAGACTTCACTATTATTGCTCACCAGTTGTATAAGATGGGTGCAGATGAAGGTTGGTGAATATATGTTTTGGAGTATGAAAGGTGTGATATCTTAGATGAATATCATGTAAGGGTTGTCGGTGGTTACTATGCAGGGAAGACAACTATGTAAAATATTTTGCAAGATGGGTTATGGTGGCCCAAATTGAAAAATGGTGCTATGTGAATTTCTGCACATGCAATGTATACCATAGGACTGGAAAGTCATCGCGCAGAAATGAGATACCCCTGCATCCACAGATCAAACTGCAAGAATTTGAGAAATGGGCCATAAACGTCTTTGGACCTAATAACCCTCTAGGAAATAAGAGTGATGCGCATTAAATAGTTATTATGACTGAATATGTAACCAGATGGGCTGAAGCAAAGCTTGTGAAGAATTGTACAGTAGATACAACTGCGCAGTTCATCTTCGAGAATATTGTGACTCGCTTTGGATGTCCTGATATTGTAAGATTTTATTATGCTTGGCTCCTACTGCTGATTGTTGTAATTGGCTAGAAGACTCTAGAGGAAACATAGTTTCCTAAGATAGAGCCACAGATATGGGAAGTCGTGTTGTATGCCACATTGTCGAATTCTTCCGTCCCCGCGTGCATCATGGAGAAAAAAATATTTTGGGTATTGTTTGATGCCTCGCTCTTCCAGAAAGTGCAATATAAGTCCTCAACATTGTACCACCAATACAAAATGATCGCATATTTTAAGGCGACCTTCCACAATATTCATATCCATGCGAAGGGCGTAGTTGAAGGTGTTTGGTATGAATTTCCCTATTTTTTCGCTGAGTATGATTTTTCTAACGTCACTGTAGAGTGGCGGCCAACATGTCTATAGCCATATGCATCAACTTCTATTAAAAATACCCCTACCAAGCCTCGCACTAGTACGCATAAAACTGAGAAGACAACATAAAAGAGGCCATGCTGACTACAATCAACAAGACAATTGATCTAGAAACAAATAGTGCACCTGATAATAATGGTGTCACGCCAAAAGAAACATAGGAGAATGTATAAGGTCAGACTTCCAAGTGCACAAAGTGTGGTTCTCAAGCCACACGAGGATTGAGGAAGAAGCAAAAGGGCTCTAAGCACATGAGAAAGGAAGAGCTGACATTCACTGCAAAATATTTCGAAAAAATAGCTACCACGGTCATAAGAAAAACTATGGATATCTGGACAAACATGGAAACAGAGTACATTATTGTGCTTGATGAAGTGCAGGTTGGTATTTGAGAGCTCAAATTTTAGGCGAGCCTGATTGAGGCGAGAATGGCTCAAGCAAGCATTTTGTAAGAGAGTGTCCATGCCACCAGTGCGCAACCACTCAATACAATCCTACCTAGTAATAAAGACAGTTGTCTAAATGAAATTATTGAGCTGACCATCCATGTAGAATCAGTCAGCCGACGCCCGCAACTACAAGGTTGGGGAGATATAAATATTATCTTGTCTATTTCTCCTGTTGGAAAATTGCATATGATCCACGTTATGATTATGGATGAGCTCCAGTTCGGTGAAGGTAGGGCCCAAACCATTGTAGTAGAGTACAACAGAAGGCTGTTAAATCACAACTGAAACAACAGAATGCAAAGGAAGCATGTCATGTAGGAGAGGCTCAACATGCTGCACTTGAAGAAAAGGTCAATCAAGTATGCAGCGACATGGCAATAGTCCTAGACACATCAGCCCCAACATATAAGTTAGAGGGGCTGACTGCTACATTGAAGGCCTCACACATAGAATATCAAAACATCCTGGCAGAATTAGAACACGAGATTGCCGATTTATAGCTAAAACTGCTGCTAGAAAACCCTCCATAAGTTTGAGCAAAGAGGGTTTCCAAAGTAAAGTAGGCTACTAATAGCATCGTTTCTGCACTCAAACAGTGTTGTTAGCTCTTCAATGATGCCATGGGTGTTTGGAATTTGGTTTAGAATGACCCTATGGTATATAAACTGTGTAATGAGTTGCGTGTCAAAGACCATAAATTTGTTGATATTCGAATGGCGACGCCCACCCTCATAATTTCACAATGCCTTGCCCACCTATAGGAGGGCTGGGTAATTCATAATGAAATCGAGGAACTGCACTGACGGGAAAAACTGCTTCAGGCAAGGATGCAATCATGGGCCAAGGAAGCTCTACAGATGTCGCAAACATTAGATGACACACTTAAAGCCATTTATCAAACACATAGAAGCATTGAATTGGCCACTAAAGGGCCCACTACATAGAAACTGGTCATTGAAGTGTAGGGAGCGATTTCGTAGAGTCTTGAGATGGTGTTTCGCTCACTAAAAACTTTTGTCGCTACACTCTAAGTGAAGATGAAGGAGTAGACATCACAGTGACTAGTGACGAGTCACAGGTTTGTGTTAGGGGCCTCTTGGAGCGAGGTCCCATAGGGTAAATTTTTGAGTAACTTTTGTATGTAATTTTGCATATGCGTGCTATGCAAAAAGGTCAAAGGGATTTGGGGCATGTCAAGTCCCTTTTTTATGTAAATGGATTATAAGGGTAAATCGTGGGCGTCAAACCATAGTTTAAGACCATATTGTTTGTGCGCTAAGATTGTATAAATACGTAAGGGTCAAGTCATGAAGAGATATATATTTTTGGTTATGCATATGTTGATGAACATCATGTAAGGGTTTTTGTCTAATTCTTAGTTTTTTAGTAGAAAGGCTCCTGTTGGCTGTGTGCCCAAAGACGTAGTTGTGGCTGTGTTCGGACTCCGCTGGCTATGTGTGCGAAAGGGTAATTGTAAGGGAAAATCTTGTTTCTATTGTACTATTGGAATCTAATACAAATACTGGTTTTGGTGAAGCACTATGTTATCTATTTACCATTTCTTCTTTGAGATTGCTTACTTTTGTTATGCTTAATTTTATCTGCGCAAGTAGATTTGTTCTTTATGCATGATTATATGTTGATAGTGGAATACCTAAATCAATTTTCTTAAGTAAATGCACATTGAGACAATGTGGTCTTGTTCTTATACATCTACGATGAAGTAATCTACAATCCACTTGTTTATGCATTATTTGTATTCACGACAAACCGATCTTATTAGTACTGATCTATAGTTGTGCACATCTATTTTCGATCTACAACAAGTTTTGTTATAAACTAGTTTAGGGCTACCACATTAATTTATTCCTCACTGTGCGGAAACCTGGTTTCAACAACCCCCCATACTGCTTCAGGTGAGACTTTGATTTGTACAAGTAGGTCATTGCTGAAAGGGCTAGTAGTTGGAGGGTTTGTTGGTTGCACGATAAACTCTGAACCTGGGTCAGGACCCATGAAGCCAACAGACATGGACCTATTATTCATTTGGATGGCTATTAAAGCCATGTTTAAACATTCATGATGATTTAATCGATTTAAATATTTTTAATAAATAAAATTTTGTAAAATACTCAAGAAAAGAGCACTATAGTTAGAATATTTATTATTAGGTTGGAAACAAGTATTGGTGGCTATGTCTAATATGGACCTTCCCTAAATATCTCCTAAATTTTCCTAGGAGAAAATAATTAGAAATAAATGGATTTAATACAATCAAAGAGAAATATCATATTAAATAACTTAGTTGGAGAAAAATACTAAGTCTCCATGGAATAAATCACTGTAGGAGAAAAAGGTGGGATTTAAAGAAAAAGGAAAGAACCTTTTTTGAAGTTAAAAAAGGCCAAGGAAAAAGTGTTGGAAGACCCAAAAGTGGGATGTTGCTAAAATTTTCTAGGAAAAAAAATTTCAAATGAACCATCAAGGAGTCAATGGCATTGTTGATTCAGTGGAAATTAGATCTTATCTTGAGGGGGAACTCACAAATTTGATTCATGGTGGAGAGGAACAATTCTCTTTCCTAAGCGAATGCCTAAGAATTATTTATGGTTAGCTCTTTTATCATTTTTTTTATTGATATGATGTGTGTGCAAAAATTGTAAATTGTGGATTAAAATTCATGTTGGATAGATAAAAATTTTATGTTGTCATTTTGAATAAAAAGAGTACTATTTTATTGGAACTAGAATTATGTGTATTTTTGCATAAAGTTATAGAAACAAAGTATACATCTAGGCTGCAGGAGATGGGAATCTAGACTCTGTATATAAAATAAAAATTGGAGGGTATATAACTATTATAGGAAGGATATCAGGTTATGTATATTGGAAGCAAACATGTGTATTTTTTGTGAATGAAAGAAATAGGGGATTTGTTTGTTTAATATAATTCTAGCTCATGAGACAATAGATATAATATGAAAATAATAGAAATGGAATCATGAATTGTGAAAATCTTATCTCTTAGGTAAAAAAGTCAAAATTCCTTAGGTATTATTTGATTGTAATTTTTTAAGCAACTAGATCACGAAGAAGATAGATCAACGACTTCAAAATTAACCTCTTCGAGGGGGAAACCTACTTTACATCACATAATGAACAATTATTATATGATACAAATGATAAGACCTCCTTGTTAATATATAGGAGTCTAAGGGATCACAATATAATCAAATGATACATAAAAATAATAAATTAAGCGCACAAAAATAACAATAATGTGCTTGTATGGGGCACAACAATAACAATAGGGGGCTACAATAACAATAAAAGTAAGAGGGATACAATAGTATTATATGAAACTAACATGCTCCTTTGTTTTAAAAATTTGTTCATGTCCTCAACGCTTGCGTAGTTTTGTATGTTTCTCTATAAAATTATCATCATCCCATGTGGAATCTTCGGTGGGTAATGTCTTGAACTTAATAATTTACTCTAAAATTAATCAATTCTATAGCTAGCAGGTTCTTTTTTACGTGACTTCTTTATGATCAAATATGATTTTACCTTCTTAGTAAAGTTAGGGAAACAAATTATGAACTGGGAGCTTCTAACTAATAACCTTCTTTAGGCATGAAACATGGAAACTTTGGTGTACCTAGGAATATGCAAGAAACTCCATTTTTTATGCGATGGTACCAATATTTTGAAACACCTTGTAAGGACCATAGTAATTAGGTGATGATTGATTATCCTGATTAGTTTTCTTGAGGGAAATTTATTTGTATGGTTGTAGTCATAAAAATCCCTAGTTTCCTGCATCAAAACTTTCTTCCAGTTTGATGTCGATATCCCTGTTGTTCACTAGATTTTGCGCCAAAGTGAGGTTATCCTTTAAGAGTTTCTAAACTTGTTGTTGATGCACAATGTTATCTTCCACTACTTGAACCTTATATTTTTCTCTTAAATACGATGTTATGGATGGTGGATGATATCCATAAAATGCCATAAATGGGGTCATTTTTCCTGCACTATGGAAGGAAGTGTTATACCACCATTCAACTAGAGGTAAACACTTGATCCATTCTAATTGTTTATTAGATACAAAGAAAAAAATATATCCTTCTAAACAAATTTTCATTATCTCATTTTTTCCATCATATTGAGGATGATAAGATGAGTTATGAGCTGATTGAGTACCAAGACAAGAAAATAATTCCATCCAAAAATTTCCAGTAAAAATGGGATCTCTTTCACTTACAATAATATTTGGGTTTCCATGTAGCTTTTGAATTGTTTCCATAAATTTAGTAGCAACTGTACTAGATTTAAAAGGATGAGATAATCCACAAAACATTTGGTGAAAATATGAAATCAGGTTAAACTTTTTTCCCTTTTTTGAGAAAAAGCATTCATTTTTTTATGTTCTTCAACTTTCTACAAGCCAAAACAATTTTTCTATTTAGAATTTCATTTTACGGTAAAAAAAAAGTTGTTAGAAATTTTATTAGCTTTCTATTACTTATTTTTTGGAATTTTTTTCAACAGATTTGATATGTCAACTTAGTATTTCTTTGAGTGTGTGCTTTTTAACAATAAAAGGATTCATAATAAGTCATGTTAATACACAATGTTGTATTATTTGAAACTTTTGGTTTTTGAGAAACAAAAGTGTTACAACAATCTAGACAGTGTCTACTTCGGTTTTGTCATATTTACAAAGCCAGCGGATGCATATCGTAATTACTGAAATTTTTTGAACTGGTCCAATATGAAAAAATCACATATTTTGAATATTTTCACATCGCAAGAAATTTCTTAACATATAAGTTATAAACTAAAAATCTAAAAACTACCCATTAGAGATGACGAACCAATGTAATGCACCATAGTTTTTGCAAAATTTTTTACAATGTATTTTGGACGATACAGAATTATGATTTCACTGAATCATAATGGCCTTCAGAAATTCTTTGCACCCATTTCATTACAAAATTAATTAAAATTAGTAAATATTTATGAAATTCCATAAAAGTTATATTTCCTAAAAGTAGATTGAATTCTGAAAATGCTTGTCTTGGTTCCGACATTTAATTCAGAATGTTTCATGGATTTTAATCAGTCCAAACTTGAAGACATGTATTCAGAGCTTCGCTCTGCATAATCGCTGACGTGTTAGTTTGGCTAAACTCTTAAAAAAGTTCGTCCGAATTATTTTTTGCTCTGATGGCCTATCAAGTCTAATGACATAAAATTTCGGCCGAACTTTTACCCAATTTTCCGTCGGCCAAAAAAATACCACGAAGCCCCCTCAAAAAAAAATTTCACAGCAATATAAATTGCTGCAAAACCATTCATTATTTTCACATATTTTCGCACATTTGGTTTGACTTTTTAAAGGTCTTGGTCTGATTTTGCAAAGAATTGTTTTGGGTTTAAGGAATTTTATTGGAGGTACATTCAAAGGACATTTTTGCAAAGGATTGTTTTGGTTTTAAGGACTTTTCTTGGAGGTACATTCAAAGGACATCTCTTGGAGGTATGCGATATATTTTTTGGATTTTTTTTGGGCTTCATGTTTTTTGAAGGTATCCATTTGGATTTAATTTTCAAAGGACTCTTTTTAGGCTTAATTTCGAAATGACTTTGTTTAGGCTTAATATTCAAAGGACATTTTTTGGACATTTTTTGGAAATAATTTTTAAAGTGATATTTTTTTAGAGGATTTTTTGAAGTATTTTTTAAAGTGGCATTTTTTAAGAAGTTGGAATTAATTTTCAATGTACATTTTTTGGAGGCATTTTTTGGAGTGACATTTTTTTAGACTACGTGTTAGGGTTGAAGTAAATATTTTATAGTGATTTTTTAAAATGAGTTTTTGTTTAACATTTTAAATGATATTTTTTTGTAGGACTTGGAAGGAAATATTTTGAGCTTAGTTTCATTTTTATAAGACATTTTTTTCTCAGATTTTTTAAAGTAAGTGTTTTAGATTGAAGTATGTATTTTTTGCAAAAATTTTAAAATTAGTTTTTTTTTTTAATTAAATCTTTTTTGATGGTTTTTTAATTGAGTTTTTGTCTAAATTTTTTAAGGAATTTTTTTGAACTTCATACTCTATTATCATGGGAAATCGAAGGAATTGTACGAGAAAATATCATCAAAAAAGAGACCTTGACGAACGTAGAGAATACACAAGACAATCTTGCAAAAGAAAGATAGAAGCACTCTCAAATATTGAAGGGGAAAATCAACCTCAACTAGAATTTGAAGCAGGTATGTAAATGTAAATATTATGAATTTGATATATTTAAAATTTTCCTAGTGTAAAATGTGAAGCTTTATTTTTATTTTATGAACTAATTTGAAAAATGTTTTGCAATGTAAAAACAGAGAGATATTCCTGAAAAAATTGATGATGAAATACAAAATTTTGAAAGCAAGAGTGAAATAGATATTGAACGAATGATTGAAGATGGTGAAAATGTTGAAAAAAATTCAAGTGAAGAAATTGAATCACAAGGTAGATATATATATATATATATATATATATGTTGAACAAATGCACGTATTATTGAAATTATACATATTTATTAATTTAGTTATTTATTGAATATGTAAACTTACGATGTACTATTCATTTGAATATGTACAGATGAAATGGATGTCGATGATGAGATGTTACAAAATGTTGACACTCACACATATGAAGATAAAGAACTTAGCATATTATATGATATCGTGTTAACCGCATTTTTTATATGTACTCCATAGAGGAAAATGTGACTTTTCAAGCTCAAATGTTGAAATTTCTCCTATCATTAAGGAAATAAAAAGAAGCTATGACTTTATTGGGTATTTGAAAATCAACCAAGGATAAGAAAATGAAGGAAAATGTGATAGAAAATATAAATAGTGTTATAAATTCAATTAGAAGATCTAGACAGAAAATGTTTTTAGTTGTGCGTAGAGAAATACATATGGTAGTGGTTTCATCAAGTACTAAAGAGAATCGCTTGGTAAAATCTATGGCATGAGCATTAGGAACCTCACGAAAAACTTTACACAAAAATCTGGAATTTCTGTGGCAAATGGATGTAAATGATGAACTTGCTTGTTGGAAAGCTATTTATAAGCAACCATACAAAGATAGACTTGGAGAAAATGTTAAACAAATAATATATGAATATTGGAAGAAAAATTTACATGTTTCTCCAACTCCAAAGAATGTGATGCGAATAATAATAACATGAAATTATTACAAAGAACATGAAAAACATTTCTTCGAAACCATTCAGATAGAGTTGTTCAACAATTTCAAAGAAGAGAATAATGAAATTCATGTCTCAATCAGTGATTTTGTTCAACAAAAACCATGGTATGTAAAACCTATCACCCTATGTGACACTTTTTGTTGTTGTTATCATGTGGAATTTGAGTTATATTGTGACACATTCCTTAATTTTGGTAGAAAATTTTGGAAGGATTCATGCCCTCCTTCCATTATCTGTGATTTCATATCTCAAATTCTATGTGAAAGACAAAGCGGTGAACTATTTTACCAAAAGAAATGTGTTGGTGGTAAAAAATGCGATGATTGTGGAAATTTGACTAAATTTCAAAACAAATATCGTACTGATATAATGATCAATCATTGTCCAACATGAAAGTGAAATGGAAGAGATATGAATATATCCATACATCGATTCAAGGCACAAATAGTGCTAAAAGAATTGAATTACAAGAAGAAGAAATTTTTGTGATAGACTTTTTGAGAAAGTTTGAGGCAGAAATTTATAAATACACCAAGAATTCCCATAAAGCTCGATGGAAAGAATTGCAATTCAAAAAATCCCGTGAATTTTTTCCACCAAGGACCATTTTGTCAGTAATTGATTTTGTAGAAAACTACACATTCGTTCCACCAAAATAAATTTAGAGTGAATACTATCATTCTGACCAAGTCCCCATGCTCGTTCATATTCTATGTAGACATGCTGAGAAAAACGTTGATCATATAGAAAGCACTAGTGAAAACTGACATGTTATTAAAAAATATCACTTTTATATCAATGACGATCCTACACATGATACATATTTTTTACAACACTGCTTTGGAAATATTTATGACTCCTTGAAAAGTCGTGGAATAACACTAAATGAACATTGGATATGGTCAGATGGATGCACAGGTCAAGTGAAATCTACATGATCATTCTTTTGGTTGTGTTGTCTTCATAAGAAAACCTACATTAAACGTTGTTGGAATTTTCTTGAGACTCACCATGGAAAAGGAGAACATGATGGTGCAGGGGCATCCATAAAATGAGTACTTCGAAGATATAAAATGAACCCCTCTCCAAGTTGACTTGTGGACGCTAAAGAAGTTGTTCAATGGTGCATCACTGCTCTAAGCCATGAGACTAACCGATCAAGGGAAGTGCGAAGGTACATTCAATTTAATTTTTATTGGATATCTAATTTTAAACAGTGTACATTTATCACAAAGATTATCTTTGATGGTATTTTGATATCATATTTAAATTCTTCTTTGAATTTTCCATATAATTTTTTTTTGGCATATTGGGATTGAAGATGTAGATAGATCAATTGGAAATGATGTTGAAAGAATAAAAGGGAATCGAAAATTGCATTCAATTAAAACAAATTTGTCCATAAATGTGTTTGCATGGATAAAAGAAAATATTGTTTCTTTTGTCATGTTTGCATTGACAACGCAAAATCCAATGAAGTTTGTGAAAACAAAATGTATGTAAAAGTTTGGAAACATACAGAGCTAAATACAAAGGGAAAAATTCCAGTTGCAATGTTTGAAGAAATGAAATTAGGGGAGACTACAATATCATCTGATGGTGATCGAGTTTTTGATCTTGTTAGAGAAGGTAACATTTGAATTGCTTTCAAATGATAAAGATCTAGAAATAAATTTAAATAAATAAGTTTATTAAGTTTGTTTTATTGTGCAGGAGATGTGTTTGTTGTAATTTCACCTAATAACAATGATGAAAATGTGAAGTATTATTTGATGCATTTCACTTAACGAAAAATGGAATTATTAGAAAACTATAATGATCATGGGTTTCCATATGAAAGAGGATCTATTATACTGAAAGTTTATTTTTTCAGACAAACTAATCAAAGTGGGGATTTTTTTTACCTTGAAGACTATGAACCTAGTGTCATAAGTTGTCAATATAGTCACTTGGTCTACGCAGCATGCGTAAAGTTGATAGAGGTTCAATCAAATAAAAAAAATGAAAATCAAGAAATGGAAAATGTCAAAATCCGATCATGAACGGATCATTGAAGACAACATTCCATTGGAATTTTTTTGATTTAACTGCCCAACAATTTCTTCTCTTTGGATTCATGTTTTAGAACTTCCAGGACTCAACTAAAAATTGAGTTGCCTTGTTATGTTATCTATGCAAGTGTTTGCACACATGTACAAATTTCTTTGGTACATGCACAATACTATCAACTGAAAGTAGCTTTTCTATACTTGCATTGATGAAAAATGTTGCATGTATTGCATATATATATATGTTCTAGAATGCAATTAACTATTAAAGTATTTTTACTATGTCCATTGATGAAAAATGTTTCACGTATTGAATATATATGTTCTAGAATGAAATGAACTAAAAGTAGTTTTTCTATGTGAATTGATGAAAATTGTTGCACATAATAGATGTATACATTGATTGAATGTGACTAGTTTTTCTCGTGGGATTTTCTGTTAAAAATTACCCACAATGTAAATAAATCATCCATGGTATATTTTTGTACGAAGATTCCTTTCAGACAAGAGACTCGGAGCACTTCTCTGAAATTTTATGGGATTTAACCCACATCTGTATTCCTGATAGAAAATAGTACAAAATTTGTCTGTTCAATGGTCGGATATGTCTTGGGAAATTAACTAAAAGTAGCTTGTCTATGTGCATTGACGAAAAATGTTGCACGTATTGGATATATATATGAACTCTAGAATGCAATTAATTGTTCCAGTAGTTTTCCAATGTGCATTGATGAAAAATGTTTCACGTACTGAATATATATGTTCTAGAATGAAATTAACTAAAAGTAGCTAAATTCTATAGGAATTGATGAACAATAGCTAAATTTTATCGGCATTGATGAAAAATGTTGAAGTACTGGATATTTATGTTCTAGAAAGAAATTAACTATTCAAATAGGTTTTCTATTTGCATTTATTAAAAATGTTGCACGTACTAGATATATATATATATATTATAGAGTGCATTTTTAAAATTTTATGAATGTTTTCAACACATCTAAGAAGATCTAGAATCTTCTGATTGTTTATATATATATATATATATATATATATATATATATATATATATATATATAATTTTTTTTTTTTTTTTACTTCAATCGTTTTAACATATATATTCAAACATGTGTAAAATCATTTCTACATGTTCATATATTCATGTGATTTTTTTTTTTTTTTGGAAAATGACAACTTGAATTTAAAAAAAAAAACATAATATCATAATCACATGCCAAATGTAGTTCAACCATCCAAAACTTGAGTTTTAGGAACTTTTAGATTATATCACAACATTACTTCACATGCCATGCCAATTGTAGTTCAACTATCTAATAAAAACATTTAACATTCTATCACATGCCAAATGTAGTTCTTGACCATCCAAAGCTTAAGTTTTAAAAACAAAACAAATTATAACACAACATTACTTCACAAGCCAAATGTAGTTCAACTATCCAACACTTGAATTATAAAAACAAAACATTATAGATCACAAGTATCAAAAATTGAGTTTTAAAAACAAAACATTATAGATCACAAGTATCAAGTATCAAGTAACATTACTTCAAATGCCAAATGTAATTCAACCATAACACTTTAAAAACAAAAAAAATTATTTTTAACACAGCATTACTTCACATCACATGCCAAAAGTAGTTCCACCATCCAAAACTTGAGTTTTAAAAACAAAAAGAATTATATATAACACTGTAACATTACTTCAATGCCAAATGTAGTTCAACCATCAAAAAATTAAGTTTTAAAAAAATTATATATCATATTCACATATACCAAATGTAGTTCACATAAAATATGTCCAAAATTTGTAGATCTCACAAGTATCAAGTATCAAGTTATATATGACTCCATCTAGATATATATGAAAAAGTAAATTTAAGACTAGAAATCTATTGAAAATATAATGTTGCATGTGTGCATGTGAATCATCCATCATATAGTACATGTGCAACAATCATCAAATGCAGATGGATGTAGTGTCTTTCCTATAATAGTCTCAATACGCGAGCTATCCTGCGAAGCACGGGGAGCCTGTACACAATGTGTACAAACATTAAAATTTGATGTTTTAAAATTGACCGAGAATATCTAGAACTTCATGTAAAAAACAAAATATAAAAAAAATCATGCAATACCGCATGAGGTTCCCTCTCCATTTGTTGCTCATCTGCTACAACTTCCCCCATGGGAACATCTCCAATAGTAAATTGTACAATATACAAGTACAATTATATATATATATATATATATATTAAAAAAATTCAGATGAAAATGCATGTATATATTTAAAATTATTTTTAATAATATTAAAAAAAAAGTGAGACAACCTGTTCAAATGGTTGAAATTGTGTGGATGTTCCTATCTCCATTGCTAGAGTCTGTGGAGAAAAGAAATCCTCTATAGAAACCTAAAATTCAAAAAATTTAAAAAAATAAAATAACTCAAGGTCAAGATCTCAATTTATAATAAAAATTTTAAACTTCAATTTATAAATTATAACTTAAAAACATGTATATTTAAGTGAAAAATGTTATGCTTCTGCAGGTGGATTTGGCACATCTCTGAAGAGAGGCTCCAAAAGGAAATCTCCAAAAACCAAAAATTCAAAAAATTTAAAATAGCTCAAAATCTCTAGATCTCAATCTATAATAAAACTTTTAAGCTTCAATTTATAACTTATAATTTAAAAACATATATATGTTTAAGTGAAAAATTAAATACTTGCGCTGTCAGATTTGGCACATCTCCTAAGAGTGGTTCAAAGAAAAAATTTCCAAAAACCTAAAATTCAAAAAAATTAAAATAACTCAAGATATAGATATATCTCATTTTTTAATGGAACTTTTTGAGGTGGAATATATAGCTTAAAAACATAAATTTTAAAAGTGAAAAATTGTCCATACTTGTTGTTGTGGATCTGACACATATCCTAAGGAAGTAGAAGGTACATCTCCTAAGGAAGAAGAAGGTACTACCATCGCAAAAACATAAGACAGAATCAAAATCTGTTAAAAAAATGTATTATATATATGTACATGTACATGTGTGGAAAGTTATTTATTTTGAAAATATCACTTAAAAAACACTAACATTTGCCAACATATCTTGATGGTGAGATCCATCTTGATTGTTTCAACCAGAGGCTCTGAATGTGATATTAACATTTTCGTCATTCATCAAGCGTGACAACTACAAATGGTGTTAACATATATAATGATACAATTTTGTTAGATTAATGTATACAAATAAATGTATTTACATATATGTATTTATTACAAATTGTACATGTTTTAAAATAATTGAACCCTAATCATTAACACATAGCATTCCCATGCCTTCTTCCTCATGAATAATTAGGTAATGCCAACCATTGCGACAATTATTTGCATATGTTTTGAGACCTTCAAAACTCATGTTGTCAATCTCTTCATCAGTATAATACAAAAAATTGGCGCATGCATTCTCCTGTGCTCTTTGTCGATTCAGACAAACATCGACTCCATCTAATCCACTGTGAACATTGTCGATGATGGCATCCCTTGCTTCTCGACTAATTTGAGAAGTGACTTCCATCCCTAGCGCCCCTACGGTCACACAATCAACCTTTCCCGGGACCAAAAAATTTAGAGGGAAATTCATTGTAATTGGGTTCCATTTGCAAAAATAATTATTCATAAATAATTTTTCAAAATAAAGTGAAACATCGTTGTTCCATGGGAGTCTTCCATAAGCTGCAAGGTGTCTATCATACAAATAGTGAGCTATATGAGAGTGCTTGAAATATTTCACCTTCAGCATCTTTCTTTTCGACCCTTCCTCGAAATTAAACATAGACTTTTCCATTGTTGTTCTAACTCTTTCTTTAACAACCTCCCATTTATCGAGACCCATCAATCTTTCCTTTCTTTTTCTCATGAAATCCACAAAAGTATCCATGGTTGGCCCAAGATTTTGCTACACATCTACTAGTTGGCCTAAATAATGCACAACTATTTCCAAGCTTTTTCGACTCTCAGTAGGTAGAGTCAAAGACACGAGATCTCTCTGCAATTTTTCATGATGATGTTGACACCTTTATAAGGTGCATTGCTACATGTTTCTTTGCCACGGTATATCAGAAATGTTGGCCAGATAAGTTGTGGTGGGTGGATAACCTTCTTCTTGAATGAAGCATTCTTCCCTACGTCTTTTTTTACCAACATTTGGAGCATTTTCAGCCTCTGCATCAATATATACAAATTTTTATATTAGAAAAAACACATGTAAACAAATTTGTACAAATTGAATGAAAAAGATATTCAAATTGATGGCAACCTCAACGTGGTTGGCTAGCATCTTGCCCACCCTAAAACTGTTGAGAACCAGAATGACCCTGCTAAGAACCAACACGACCATCCATTGATTGGCCTCCGAGGGAATAAATATCACCACCTTCATGCAACCTGCAAGCACTTATTGATGGCCCTCTTAGGGGATTTGAACCATGACCAACCTCTCGAGACGAGAGAGAAGCTTCATAAACAAATACGAATTTATAATCAATTGAAAAATACATTCATACATATAGATACATGTATATATTCATTGATTAAATTCCGTGAACCATACTACGACTGGGTGAACAATGGGCATGCTCCATTGATGGAGTAGAGATGCTTCTCCTGTTAGCTCCTAAAAAATAAAATATGAAACTTATTAACAACTAATTTAACTCACAAAGTTGATAAAAAAACAATTCCATATGTACAAACATGTATGTATATGTATGGAGATTTAAGATTATATTTAAATACCATGAACATCCCTCCATCCCTGATCCCCCTCTCTCGTAGAGATATGTTATTATGTTGATCTTCGTCATTCATCCTCCATGATATATATATCTACAGTGGAAATTTACAATTATTTTTTTAAATGACTAATTTAAAATAAATTTCAGAAAATTAATGTAATTTAGTCTACAAAAATGATGTAAAACAAAACTTTCAAAGCACTAATTGATGTGTGGAACTCAATTTAAGTAAATTTTTTTATAAAAATGTTAAGTTCACCAAATTGCACTTTATATGGTGGGAGCACACTTGGTATAAAATTGAAAAAAACACATTGTCATTAAAAAAGAAGTGAAACTTCATTTAAACAAAGTTTTTTTGAAGTTCCCGCATTTTAATTTTACAAAAATGTGAAGTTCACCACTTGTTGCAAATGTGAAGGTCACCAAGTTGCACTTTACATGGTGTGGTGGGAGCACACTTGGAATATAACTGAAAAAAGCACATGGTCATTAAAAAAGACGCATTTACAAGTACAAAACACACACATATCCAAGATATGTTACAATTTCCATCAATAAATTTTGAAGGACATCGTCTCAACACTAATTTATCTTTGGGAGATGAATCTTGAATTTTTGAAGAAGAGCGTCTCAAAACTAATTCATCTTTGAGAGATGAATCTTGCATTGGCATTTCCCCATATAATTCTAATTCATCTATTAATTCATCTTTGATAGATGAATCCTCTATTGGCATTGCCCCACGCAATAGATCAGCAAACATCTTCTTCACATTTGTACAATGGCACAATGGTTGTTGATCAAAATCTACTCAAAGAGAAAAAGGGTGAAGTGTTAGTTCTATCTGAGCAGTCAGCAACAAATACAAGCAAGGTGTCAGAATGGGAATTACAATCAGAAGTTACAACAGTCCTCCCTAAAGTTGATATGGCGATTTTGGAGGAAAAACCAGGTTTTCTGTTGGTAACAAATTTGTTGACTGCAAACAATATTTTGGATATAGAAACAAAGGTATGGTTAACCATGATAGTGTTAAAGTGCTTGGGGAAGGTTCAACTGCCAATGTGAAGTAAATTGACACACAATATAAGGGTCAAGTATCCACCACTAATAGTGATATTTGTGAAATGTCTCCTCAACTTCACGTGTCACCTTTTCCTGTTGAAAGTCAAGGAAAGTGAGATTTAGTAGCCAGATTGACGGAAAAGGAGAATAAAAGTTCTTCCAATTTTTTTGCGAAGAATAGTGTTGCAAATATTGGTGATGCTACCAAGGCAGTAGTTGTTAACAAGAAGAAGAAAAAGAAGGGTTTTTCCAGTAAGGCTAATGCTACAGCTCCCATTGGGATTTATATAATTCTGATAAGGTTCAAGAGGAGGAGGAAGATGTGAACCTTCCAGAACCATCCAAAATTGTAACCGTTGTTGTCAAGAGTATGAATTCTTCAAAAGAGCCTGAGAAGCAAGTCCTAAAAGAAGTGGATGACTAGGAAGATGTAACCGAGCTTTCAACTCCTATGGATCAAGTAGCTATTTTAGTTATTGAATGTTCAGGAGATAGAAAGTACCCCAAATATTTTGTGTTGACAATCAAGGACCGGTACAATGATCTACCAAATCACTCTGAAATTTGTCCACACATTATTGAATTACTTGGAAATTCCCAAGCACTTACAAGTCATGTAGTAGAGGCTGATGCATTCGCAAGCACTTCAATAGGACTTGATAGGTGGCTAAGTGGGAATCATCTAATTGAACGTTGTGGAAGAAATACGTCTAGTATGGATGATGATAGATGGGCCAACCTAGTGGATGCTTTTGCTGATGGTTGTGATATGCATATGGATGTAGATCTTAGTGGTTCCTCTGTTTTGTTTCGACCTGGCCAAGTTTATAATATTTTATTTGTAAGAAATACCTATGCAACACAAATGAGTATTAATTTCATCCTTCCTGGAGGGCCTTATGTGCAAGCACCACTTCCACAAGTTGGACTAGTGAGAAATAATTTTGATGCTGATAGGTGGTAGTGTCCTTCTAGTTCATAGAAGGTTTTTATTCCTCTTCCATAGCCTGCTCTACCAACAAATCATATATCAGAGAACCGATATGAAGTGGGCAAGGTTTCTGATGAGGATCAATTGAAACAAAGACAAATTAAATCCATCCTTAATAAACTAACGCCCCAAAACTTTGACAAAATTTTTGAATAGGTTGAAGAAGTGAAAATTGACTTGGCATCATGTCTTCATGGTATAATATCTCAATTATTTGACAAAGCATTGATGGAGGTGGATTTTTGTGAAATGTATGCAAAATTCAGTTTTCAGCTTGCTGCAAGAATATCAGAATTTTATGAAGATAATGAGAAGGTTGTTTTCAAGAGATTTATTTTGAAAGAATGTCAGGAAGAATTTTGAAAAGATGAAAAAGAAGAGTTAGAGGCTGAGAAATAAGAAGAGCATGGTGAAAAAACCTGTCAGCAAAAGAAAGACTGGAGAATAAGGTTGTAGCATGACGACAAATGCTAGGAAATATAAGGTTTATTGGTGAGATTTATAAAGAAAGTATATTGACTGAAATAATTATAAATGCATGCATCAAGAAATTAATTCGTGAATTTCAGAATCCAGAGGAGGAAAATGTTGAAGCTTTGTGCAAACTGATGAGCACTATTGGTCATATGATTGATCATCGAAAGGCAAAAGAAAATATTGATGCCTAATTCGATAGGATGAAAAAAGTGTCCAATAAACAAGGGCTTCCCTCTAGGTTGAGGTTCATGTTGAAGGATCTGATTGATCTGAGGAGGAATGGATGGCAAGAAAGGAAGAAAGTTGAGGGCCCCAATAAAATAGAGGAAGTGCATCGGGATGATTTGAAAGAACTACATGGACAGGGAGATCACTCTTGAGGTACCAATATGGGACATTCTAGTTGGAAACTTGTGACACCACTTGATCATGGTGTGAGAGGACTTGCGATGCCACCTTACATGGTAGGTGTATAGAATCTAGGTTCACTTCCACATATGTGTGGTATTAAAGGGAAAAAACCCCATATGAGACCACGTGACTATGGATTCACCCTTCAAGATGCTCGGATTGTGGATAGGGCTCAGTTTGAAAATCAGTCTATGCCAAGCCCTTCAACACACAAAGCTTCTGATGATGGATAATTGACTCTTGGTCAGAAGGGAGGTCTTGGCAAGGGGATAAGAGGGAGTTCTCAACCTCTTCCATATGCAAAGAGTGCTCTAGTAGATATTCCACCATTCACATCCTGAGTAATAGATGAATAGGTGCAGGTCCAATTTTAGGTCTCAGTTTTGACTAGATGTCACTTGGTATGAGGGATGAAATTTTGATAAGGATTTATGCTACATAAAACACTTTATTTACAAAATCATGTGTCCAGGAAATAAATTTTTTGGATAATGACATAAGAGAGCTTAATAATTCATACTCATTAGGTGACAAAGCTGGGAAGACTTCAAATTTTGAATTTCAACTGTAAGAACATTCTTCTCAATGAACTTTGATTTCACAACTCATTTAGGTTCAACTTAGGGAAAAGGCTGAAATGGAAATCAAAAAATATCACAGGTGTGTTCCTTTACAAATATTCTATGTATTTTCATTATGTCTTTTAGAGAAGTTTACAAGTTTCCCTGACTTTTTCTTAATTTTGCATGACATACCATCCAGTGTGAGAGATTTGAAGGAGAATGTTTTTTGTGTAGATGACCTTAAAAAACCATTGTTCCATTCAACTATGGTTTCACTTTGGATATTAGATTCTTTTGTTGGGAAAGATGTTGAAATTGGCATTTTGGGGAATCTACTTACACATTTATGCAAGTCTGAGCCTTTCTTGCTAAATCAAGGACAACTTGCTGAAGGTTAATGTGAAATTTTGTGTTTGTTCCTATTCAATTTTGAATTTATTTAAGGATTGATACAGTTTATGGTCATTTGCAATTATGAATTATAGATATATATAATTTTGATGTTTCTAGGTTGGACACTGTACTATTTTGATTGGAGGATGCTACTGTTGATGCGCCCAAGGCACTTGAGTTCCTTGGTCATGTAGGGTTAAAATCCACTAAGCTGATTCCATGTCATTAGAAAATTTTTACATGCTTCCTGGGAAACAAATCCATTATGGAATAGGAGTTTCCGAAGAAGGAATTTATAACATGAAACCACAAAATTACAAGCAATGTTAGTTTGTCTTTCCAAGTAATAAGATAGAGAAAATTGGCTTTATTTAGGGCTACTCATCCATATAAGGTCCAATGTGCAATTTGTTAACTAGATAATGAATTGTATTTCCTCAATATATGTGTAATGCTAATTAATGACTCAGCCTATTCTTCTATCATGCCTACAAGAGACCATGGGTAGGTATGACTAATGTATCCTCTACCATTTTTACTATAGAGTAGGTGGTCTGAACAGAGTTATAACAAAGTAAAAACGAACTATAAGCTTGAAAACTATATAAATAGGATTTCCTTACACTTCACATATTTACTCTTTGTTCATTATGTTTTTCTTTTGGGTGATATGACCAAGGTGGATGCAATTATGTTGAAGTACCCCACCCTTGAAGAACTGAAATTCCTACCTTAAAAACTACCAACAATTGAGGATCTACAAGAATCAACACCATATTTGATTTGAACCTAAATAATATTATTATCTCTGAGTATTTCCCTAATCACAATGACTAGTAGATTCTCCTCATGGATTATTTCTCTCATTCTATTTATTAGTAAAATCCACAAAATGTATCCTTACATTTGAATCTTGGGAAAAAAACATATAATTTTTATAATTTAAATTATCCATATCTCTTGGAGCCCAAAAATCCATTTTCTTTGGATAAGCTTTATTTATAACCTCAAAATCAACCCTATTATAATTTGAAGGACCATTATGTCCTCTTGAGTCTTGAAAAAGTATGATGGAATGAAATTGGGTGAAGAACAGATCTACATTTACCATGTGAGAACCTAGGTTCATTGAGATGACGACATTAGTTTGAAGATATCCACCATACAAACTAGGACCACCCATACTTATCATTTCCATCTCTCTTTCATCATCAAGATAAACACATTGAGGACCTATAACACGTGGAGGCCCATATTATTCATTGCAATGTAATTTATTAGAATACATGCCATTTCTTATTATGAGATTTACCACATCTGAAAATAGCATCATTCACATCATTTTGAATAATTATACATATTAGGTCAATGATATTTTGTTCACATTTATGACTTCCCTCACATTTGTTGGTTCTTGAAGATCAAGCACTTTCATTAAAAAAATAGGCAAAGTGAAACAACAAAAATGGTCCACTCTCCTTTCATTTTCTAATATTATAATAAAATTTTATTAGAGACATTGTTTGTTTGTTAATTTTGATTAGAAAAGGGTTTTCTCTTGGTTTTATGAGACTTTCAATTTATCATATGTAGCATGTTGAGAAATGGAAAAGAATAATGTGTGACATTTATCTTGCAGAAATTGATGCTGAATGAAATGATGCATAGTATAACCAAGATACAATTCACTTTGGTAAAGGCGTAGGAACATCTTAAAAAACTACTAAAGAACAAACCATATACAAAGTTTGACCATAAGTAATATATATGTTTTTCTTTTGTAGATATTTTCTTTTTTCTACCCAAGATATCACAACAAGAAAAATATTGATATTGTAGAAATTGTTTGATGGCCTCATTGAGGTTGATTTTTATGTTGTCCTATTTTATTGATACTTTCTCATATGTCTGGAAGGCTTTAAATATGAATTAATATGTACATGAAATAAAGCAGATTCAAATTTTATAGATATAAAAGATAAAAACAAATTTCAATTTCATTGTTTGATTTTTACTTGGCTCTGTTGTAGGTAGGTTATAGGAAATTTGATTAGAAAAAGGATGGGGACACGATGCATATCACATTTTGGATATGGTCCATTCGCTGTTAGAGATCGCTTAGACACCCAAGCCATCGAATTTGGAAATTTTTTTAGTAGGAATTGCTATCGTTTTTAATGTTGTGATTATTTCACCTCATGGTTATTTTGGGCTAGAAAATGTTTTAGGAATGCCATACACGACATCTGTG
The DNA here is from genome assembly GCA_034641835.2 of Pinus albicaulis. Classification (NCBI taxonomy): domain Eukaryota; kingdom Viridiplantae; phylum Streptophyta; class Pinopsida; order Pinales; family Pinaceae; genus Pinus; species Pinus albicaulis. The sequence goes on along the minus strand of CM076578.1, from coordinate 1,145,005,218 downwards.
GACAGGTAAACAAATTTTTTATAATTGCAATTTCCATTCCATGATATCATCTCTTTATTGTCTGATTTTATTTTGGATGTTTCTTTTGATTTTGTTTTTTCTTTTAACTATGAAATTGAAAATACTTAGTACCATGTCCATTTAAAAAAAATCTAAATCTTGAATATGAAATTAGTATTTCACTATATTGATTGGAATCCTTATATCTATTTTGTGTTAAAATATTTTCATGACTATTAGAAAAAGCTACTTTCATGTTGTTATTTGAGTACATGTTGTTTATATACATGACTAAGTTCATGCGTTAGAAAATGAAATGTTGCTGTGAATAAAATGATAAGGATTAAACATCACACCTTAGATTATTTGTTTCCACAAGTTATCTACAGCTTGAGATTTTTAGCATATAACTTAGTTGACATGATTGTTCCTAAGCTTTCCTTGAAAGTTGAATACTAAGTTACTAAGGTGTTCTTTTCCATATATAGTGATATTTTATTTACTTTATTTATACAAGTTATCTGGCCACATTATAGTGGAAATTATCACCCCAATGAGGAAAATTTGTTCGAGTTTCTTACTTGTATGGGGAAAAATGGCTTTTACATTGGTGATGTTGAGGAATATGTCATATAAACTATTTACAGCCTAATTTAGTTTATATTCTAGTGTTCATTGTTGTTCATGTTTTACACTCTGCATTGTATCTTCTTTTGTTTTCAGAAAATGAACTCAATATTGATGGTAAGAATCATGAATTGAAAACAGAGGGGAGAAATAACATTGGAGCGACAAATGCAAAGAGAAAGAGAAGAGAAGTAGTCTAGTGATACTCTAAGAAGTAATATCCTGCATAAGACACACATATAAAGAACGATGGTCAAGTCTTCATAGTTGGTGAATTCACCTACAATGCCTTGAAAGCACAACGATAATGTTTTGAAGTGATGAAACACCATTTCATGTGTAAATTGTAGTCCAACCAATATTAAGTTGGAAAATCATATTGTAATACTTTAACATTTCATATAATATAGTTTATGTGGTTGAAAGTATTCATAGTTGCATTTGATATTGTTTAGTATTGTAATTAAAATATGTGACTTTGTGTTATCATATTAGATGAACATGCACATTGTATGACATTTTTTAAATCATACAAATTATTTCATGTTGATTAATAATGAAAAAAAAAAATTTAAACTACTAAATTAGTAGTTTACATTGATTAATGATGAACACAAATACAATGAATATATGACTAAATTAGTCATTTATAATGATTATTAATGAAATTAAATGAAATGAATATAAACTATTGAATCAGTCATTCATATAATGAATAAATGACTACTGCAAATGATAAATTTGTGACTAAAAATGATGACTAAATTTTCCATATATACGACTATTAGTAGCTAATTTACAGTATCTTATAACATGACTAAAATTTAGTCATAATTCTTAGGTCATTAATTGGTTTCAAACGATAACTAAAATTTCCATATATATGACTATTAGTAGCTAATTTATAGTATATTATAACACGACCAACATTTTGGTCATATTTCTTTGGTCACTAATTGGTTTTCTCTAGTGATCATATAGTAATATATTTTGTTGTATATTTGGTCTTTAGTCAATGATCAAATAAATGACTAAATTAATGACTAAATAAGTGTCTAAATTAATTACCAAATATACAACTAGACAACAAAATTAAGATAACCAATTAATTACTAAGCTAAAAATGACCAAAAGTTGGTTGCATTATAAGATATTGTAAATTAGCTACTATTGGTCACTCACTGAAAAATAGTCGTTTATATGCAAATTTTAGTCATTTTTTAGTAACTAAGTAGCCATTTTGTACTATATATATATATATATATATATATATATATATATATAATTTTGTTTATTAGATAAATGTAATATTTTCTTGTGTTTAGAGGTATGTTCTTCTTAAAATAAAAATAAAATATTTTCGAAATAGAAAAACAATATCCGCTTTAATTAAAAATATATATATATGCTATACATATTTAACTAGTTTTTCATATTATCTCATGTAAATTAATTAAAAGTAAAAAAATATATATGTGAGTTTATATATATATATATATATATATATATATATATATAATGTTTAAAATAATATATTTTAATATTGTATATAATAAAACATTATAAATAAATTATTTTAATATGAATTAATATTCACTCATAATTAAAAATATATTAATAATAGAAAAACAAGTTGAATGTTCAATTATAAAATGACTCTATCCATTCTCTATGACATTCAAACATATTAAAAAATAAAAAAATACATAATGTTTTTTACACTCTCAAAAAAAATTGCACCTAAAAAAAATAAGTGTTCTCTGCTCTCAGCTCAAATTAAATAAAATATTTGATTAACATAAATCTATGCTAAATAGAAACCTTAACATCAAAACGATCTATCACACTTTCCATTATAGTTTGGTGGGCGCATTATTTAAGAACACTTCACATAGTAGCTCTAACAGTCCCTGCAAATTTTCTTGCATATCCAAAGAGCCAAATGATTTTTCCAGTTGCGTATTTGTCAGTCCACAACCTCCTAGCCTCCTAAAAACTCCAGTTTCATCGCTTTACTAATAACTTAGACAATAATCACTAGAATCCTAGCCTTCTAAAATATCCAACTTCGTTACTTTGATAATAACTTACACAACAATCACTAGAATGTCTCCACCAGCAGACTTTACTAGCATCGTTGGTGTGGCCAAGAACATTGGCATATCGTCACCGGTCATGATTACATTAACATATCCCTCCAATTTATCGCCAGATCATGTCATAACAATGAAATAATTCTTTTGTGTGTTCCCATTCCATTCCCCAACCCTTCGCACACTCTGGCTTTTAATTGCCTGGATGAGACGAGATTTCTTTGGGTTGGAGAAAGTCAGAATAACAAGAGAAATTGCTACCAATAGTATCATGGCAAGGATTTCTCTGTTGCTTTCCATCATTGTAGTGGTAGCCTTCTCACAAGTCACTCCAATCCCAAACTTCTCAGTGTATACGTTGAGGAAGTTACCCTCTCCTGTATATATAAAACATGGCATGCTTTTAACTCTGAGAATGATTGTTTGAATAGAAGTACAAACCAGGAGATGAGATTCTTTGCAGGATGATCAAACACAGCATCCATAAGAAAAAATGTTCATATTACTTAAACACCAAGTATATAATCTTTAGCATAGTTGTTTACAGGGTCTGGATTTGATGTTGTGATTACTGCATCTGCTCATGACCATGAGTTTGAGAATTGAGCTCATAACCAATTATTGGCAGTGACTTGAGCTTTGAGTGGCCTTGTTTTGTCTCTTCAGTTTAACACATCATTTTGAATAGGAGTCAAATGAATATGTGCTTGCAGAGGTGCATAGGTCGATGTAAAAATATTGCCGAAAATACCAACCCCTCCTCGATTTGGGAGGAAACTTACTGAGGCTCAGACGGTCTCTTATTTTCCCCTCCAGTGATTCAGTGCATTTTTATCAAATTGGGTTTTACCAAAAATGTCATCCAAGACAAACCGGATTCAATTTATTTTGTAGTAAGAATGTTAGCCTTTCTATCATATCCTTTCTATTTATCTTGCAATTGAAAATTTTAGTTGTTCCAGCCTAATGGGGTCACTTTCAAGAGTGTGCCCTGGTTTTCAATAGGGCTTTATATATGTAGGGAAATGGAGCCTAAGCCATTGATATGTAATTTCTATTCAGAAAGATAGAGGTTCTTTAGCGTAGACAGGGTCTGATTTTGATGTTGTGATTACTGCATCTGCTCATGACCATGAGTTTGAGAATTGAACTCATAACCAATTGGGCAGTGACTTGAGCTTTGAGTGGCCTTGTTTTATCTTTTCAGTTTAACACATCATTTTGAATAGGAGTCAAATGAATGTGTGCTTACAGAGGTGTAGAGGTTGATGTGAAAGGATTGCTGAAAAGACCAGCCCCTCCTCGATTTGGGAGGAAATTTACTGAGGCTCAGAAGGTCTATTATTTTCCCCTCTAGTTCTTCAGTGCATTTTTATCACTTCCGGTGCCATTTTTTTTATCCATTGAAAAACATGTTGACCTGGCTACCTGGATTTTAACAAGCTCGGGAAACACACATTTGTCTCGATTGTGGATACATATACACATTGACTAAATCATTTGATGAGTAGGCAAACCCTAGCCTCTGCTATTGATAATGTTTTCAATTTTGTTTACATATGAATAGTGTCTCATAGAAGTTCTATCTGTTCATGTTGATAACATTGATGTTGTAATCAACCTTCTTGTTTTTGTTCTTCATGTTTGCAGCGGGATGATTTGTCTGCCCTCAATGCTTTGCACCCAAGAAGCATTTTGCAAGGTATGATGTGAACAAAGGAAAGGCAATAGGTGGCAGTTTGCCTCCAATTGGTGTAATTCTTAGTCTGGTTCTCGGTGTTGGATCCGTTGGTGCACTGCTTCTATATGGCCTTCAATAATCATTTACAAATCACTTAGTTGGGTACAAAACTAAAATTATTGTTATTCTTGTTCACCGACCACGATTACATTCTCATATCCCTCCATTTTATCACCATAGCATGTCATAACGATGAAATAATTTTTCTGTGTGTTCCCATTCCATTCCCAGATCCTTCACACACTCTCACTTCTAACTGCCTGGATGAGACGAGATTTCTTTTGGCTAGAGAAAGTCAGAATAACAAGAGAAATTGCTACTAATAGTATCATTGCAAGGATTTCTCTGTAGTTTTCCACCAATGTAGTGGTAGCCTTCTAACAACTCACTCCAATCCAAAAATTCTCAGTGTATATGTTGAGGAAGATACCCTCTCCTGTATATATAAAACATGGCATGCTTTTAACTCTGAGAATGATTGTTTGAATAGAAGTACAAACCAGGAGATGAGATTCTTTGCATGATGATCAAACACAACATCCTTAAGAAAAAAGTTCACATTACTTAAACACCAAGTATAGAATCTTTAGCATAGTTGTTTACACGGTTCGATTTTTTTGTTGTTATTACTGCATCTACTCATGACCATGAGTTTGAGAATTGAACTCATATCCAATTATTGGCAAGGACTTGAGCTTTGAGTGGCCTTGTTTTGTCTCTTTAGTTTAACACATCATTTTGAATAGGATTCAAATCAATATGTTCTTGCAGAGGTGCAGAGGTCAATGTGAAAATATTTCCAAAAATACTAGCCCCTGCTCAATTTGGAAGGAAATTCACTGAGGCTTAAAAGGTCTGTTATTTTCCCCTTTAGGGATTTAGTGCATTTTTATCAATTTGGGTTTTACCAAAGCTTCCATCCAAGAGAAAATCGAATTTCATTTATTTTGTAGTAAGCTGGTTAGCCTTTCTATCATATCCTTGCTAATTATCTTGTAATAAAAAATTTTAGTTGTTCCAGCCTAATGGGGTTACTTTCAAGAGTGTGCCTTGTTTGTCAACAAGGCTCTATCTGTGTAGGGAATTAGAGTCTGAGCCATTGATCTGTAATTTATATTAAAAAAGATAGAGGTTCTTTAACATAGTTGTTTACAAGGTCTGATTTTGATGTTTTGATTACTGCATCTGCTCATGACCAAGAGTTTGAGAATTGAACTCATAACCAATTATTGGTAGTGACTTGAGCTTTGAGTGGCCTTGTTTTGTCTCTTCATATTAACACATTATTTTGAATAGGAGTCAAATGAATATGTGTTGGCAGAGGTGCAAAGGTCAATGTGAAAAGATTTTCGAAAATACCAGCCCCTCGATTTTGGAGGAAACTTGTTGAAGCTCAGAAGGTTTGTTACTTCCCCCCATTGATTTAGTGCATTTTTATCACTTCTGGTACCATTTTTTCTAATCCATTAAAAAACTTGTTGACCTTACTACCTCGATTTTAAGAGTCCCAAGCAACACATTTATCTTGATTGTGGATACATATACACATTGAATAAATAATTTGATGACCAGGAAAACCCTAGCCTCTGTTATTAATAATGTTTTCAATTTTTTTTACATATGAATAATGTCTTATAGAAGTTACATATATTCATGTTGATAACGTTGATTTTAATCAACCTTATTTTTTTGTTCTTCATGTTTGTAGCAAGATTATTTTGTCTGCCCTTAATGCTCTTCACCCAAGAATAATTTGGAAGGTATGATGTGAACAAACGAAAGGCAATAGGTGGCATTTTGTCTCCAATTGGTGTAATTCTTGGATTGGTTCTTGGCGTTGGAGATTTTTGTCCACTGCTTCTATATGGCCTTCAATAATCATTTACAAATCACTTAGTTGGGTACAAAAATAAAATTATTGTTTCTCTACTTGAGTGGAGGATCAAACTAAGTTTCAGAAATGTCTAGATATCAAGCTAACATAGTGTTTGTTTTTCAAATATGAAGTGTAATGATTAATGGATTATATTAGTTTAGTATTAGCATTGGAGAACCTATCTTAACAGATGGATTTGTAAAGATCTGTGTTAGCACAAAAAAGCTGGATTTGTTATATTATGAATGGAGTTCTGACAATATACCCCAAAGGGTTAACTCTAGCATCTACATTTGAATATTTAATATTTAAAACGTTTCCATGGAAGAATCGCATGATTTCCTAAAAGGTATGTTACAAATTCTTGGCGTTGGAGTTATTGGTGCACTACTTCTATATGGCCTTCAATAATCATTTACAAATCACATATTTGGGTACAAAGCTAAGATTCTTGTTTCTCTGCTTGAGTGGAGGTTCAAAATAAATTGTAGAAATGTCTAGATATCACGATCATATAGTGTTCACTTTGCAAATATGAAGTGTAATGGTTAATGGATTATATGAGTTTAGTATTACCATTAGAGAACCTATCTCAAAAGATGGATTTGTAAATATTTGTGTTAACAAAAAAAAAGCTGAACTTGTTATATTATGAATGGAATTTTGACAATCTACCCCAAAGTGTTAAATCTAGTGTCTAATTTGCATATCTAATATGTAAAATGTTTCCATGGAAGAATCGTAGGATGTCCTAAAAGGTATGTTACAATTTAAAATTTCAACAATTCATTGGTAATGTATTTCTTTTATTTGGTCATTTTAATAATATTTCAAACATATTTATTTAATGTTTTTAAAGCATAATTTTCACAGATTGTTTTGTAAGGATAAATTTCAGGAACGGTGGACTAAGTGTTTCATTAACTTACTAGTGTTAACATCATTTAAAAGAGATTTCTCTGAAAGTACCTTATATTAGATATGCAGAAGTTTTGTTCTCTTATCTTCCTTCAAATGTTACTACCGCTATCATCCTACAACTCCTGCCAAAAATATTTCACAAAGAGATAATCATGACTCTCCTTATCAGTTTACCTGCATGTACTACTAGATGGTATTAGTCCTTTGCATTAAGCACCTGATACAACTCCATTCTTTCCTCTTCCAAATTTCATCATGATCCTCTTCAAAAGCCAGACATTCTTTGGTGACCATTTTTATTTTTATTACAGAATGACAGTAAAACTGTAAGTTTAAATGCAAAAATTTAATGTGGGTCCTTAAAGAGGTACATGAGAAGCTAGATTCCATGTTGCTTGATCCAATGCTGAAGCTAGGCCCTGAAGCATTATGGTGATCTCTCCTATATCGTCCAGATGAGAATTCAATATGGACACTAGCGAAGGGCGATCTAAACCCACATATGATATGTAACCTTAAGGTTCCAGAGCTTGACAGAGCTTAGTAAGGCATACATATTATCAAATAACAGAAAGGTCGAGGATGCATATCTCAAATTCACACAAATGGTAGACATATCGACTAATGGAACTCCATATTTGCAACCTTCAGGTGCATCTAATATGGATTTAGATGGCTTGAGCTAGTGAGATAGTGACATCCAAACCGTAATGGATAGCACTATGATGAACCAATTTTTACCAAGGCCTCTTGCCAACACATGATTATCACCAATACATAATTATCATTGAAAAATGTCTAAAAAATCAGTTAAATCTATACATCTCATGAATGTTTTTGGAATATAAATATTCATAATTGAGAGGCCCGAGGGTGGATACCTTTTCCACGATGATGCGATCTCCAACATTAAAGGTTGGATACATAGAGAGGGAAGGAATGTATCTGGGTTCTGCAACAAAAGACCTGAAAATGAGGGATATGGTAATGACCGCTCACACAAATGGCAGACATATCAACTAATGGAATTCCAGATGTGCAACCACCAGGTGCATCTGATATGGATTTAGATGGTTTGAGCTAGTGAGATAGTTACATCCAGACCACAATGGATAGAACTGTGATGAACTAGTTTTTACCAAGGCCTCTTGCCAACACATGATTATCACCAATAAATAATTATCATTGAGAAAATGTCTGAAAAATCAGTTAAATCCATACATCTCACGAATGAATTTAGAATAGACATATGCATAATTAAGAGGGTTGTGGGTGGATACATTTTACACGACGATGCGATCCCCAACATTAAAGGTTGGATACATGGATAGGGAAGGAATGTATCTGGGTTCTGTCACAACAAAACTAAAAATGAGGGATATGAAAATGGCCACTGCAAGGGTATTTGCATCATCTGAGCTTATATGAACCCACCCAGGCAACCAATTCAATCTCTCACTGCCACTCTTCTACTCAACAGTCTCCAACTATTTCTTTGTTTCATTTTCCAATAGGATATTGTCTTCCCCTCCTCTGTTCCCTTGATCGATGTTTCTCAAACTATAACTTCTTTCAAGCTTGGCATCGACAAAACCATGAAAGAATTCATTGCAAAGAAGCCATTTCAAGCCCTGGAAAAAAGTACCATGGTGGATGACTTAATCCTAAACATGAAATCTCCCCCTATTGAATAAAACCCCATAGACCCATTCAAAGTAGGCGAAACTCTTGGGATTTTGATGAACGAATTCAAAAATACCGGAGGAAGACTCCGAGAGAACAAAAATTCTGGAACAAGTATTTTCCCCGATGACGCACGACGTTCTTTGGTAGTATTCTTCTTCCATGATGGACAATACTCAAGCTTGCGCTCCCTCAATGCGCCCATGAACTTTTTCATCCATAAACCCTGACAATTCTCATAAGAGGGCGACACAACCTCAACCTTCTTCACCCAGAAACCCTTACAGGGTATTTTCTTCTCATATGAGGATGATGATGATAATATATTTCTAGCGCCTTATGAGATTTTGCAAGCTACAACAATAGAAGCAACGAACAAGATAGGGTAGGCGACTGTGCATGGTAAAGTGATTTGAATCAATTTACAAATCCAATGAAGTAAACGATGCAGTTATTTGTCTAGGTTTAATAAGAAGACAATGAAAGAAAAATTTAGAGTTCCATTGCACAATTTCCGACCAAAATGGTCACTCAATATATGAATTGGATGTTTTAAGAACAATCCAAATCAATCCCAGATCGCCTCCAAATGGTACACAGCTATTCGATTTTCCTTTAGAAATGCAGGTTGGAATTAAATCCACAAAGAAATAAGTGCTGAGTATAAAGGGTAGCGAAGTTTGAATCCACAGGCATGGGAGGCACCAACCTCATGGACTCACAGAGCAGGGCATGGAGACACTGCATGCCCTTCCGTTCATCAAAATCGAAGATGACCCACTAAGAGAAGAAAGACAAGCAGAATTTGTTCAATATTTTTGTAACTGATCATTCAATCCTAAGGTAGGTATTATTTCAATCGTCTAACATCAAAATCAATGGTACACAATGGTACATGTGACACTTGAGGGGAGTTGTTTTCAAATAGCGACTGTGTAAATATGTAAGTTATAAATTAATTAATTACTTCAAAAGTAAATTTAAATTTTTAAATTTTGTATATTATTAAGAATATTTTAAAATATTTTATGGACAATTTATTTTCTACCATTTACCTAATAAGTTATTATACTTAATGTTTGATCTTAGACTTTTAGAACCATCTAATGTGGATGCACAAAGGTGAAAAAAAAAATATCAATCTAGTCCATAGGATTAAATAGTAAAGATGCATCCTTATACAGAGTTAGCTACTAGAAAGTAGTGTTAGGAATTAGGCATTACGAATTAGCAATAAGGATTACCTATTTATCAACTATAGTAAAGATGCAGTAAAGATGCAAAGATGCATCTTTGGATGCCAATACATCTTTACTATTTAACTAAATCCTAACGGCAACCAACTTTGAATAGTGATGCATATTTACTATTTAACTCTTTAAAATAGATTATTTTTTTCACAGTTATAATGAGAGTGAACTACATTAAATAGTTCAAAAAATAAACCATAACTTCATGATATGATTAATAAAAAAACATTTTATTTATTATAATTAAATTAAAATTTTAAAAAATATATACCAAAAAGCTCATATATTGCGATGTGAATTCACATCGCAATTTATTAATTACAAATTTTCTACTCGTTGAAATTTAGTCACTCTAGTTAAAACTTTTGAAATTTACGGTTTCGAGTAAAGTGAGGTGATGGAGAACACCTCGCACATCATCGCACATCAAATAATGATAGCACATCCCTCTCATCTATTATGTTTTCCCTACAATTCATGGTATTAACAGGCCATCGACAAAATAAATGGAATTGTTTCCGATAATATGCCCCACTCCTCCCGCTCTACGATTCTCAGTATGTAACCCACCACGGATCTCTCTGCGACCTTTTCTCCCCTATTATCGCCTTCAAATGGTGACTGTGTCACATGTGGAATCCGCCATCTACCACACACACACAGATCTTCGGAATCCCTTGAAATCATCTCCCTCCCATCATGGAGGAAACGTGTAAGGATAGGGTGGTAAGCTCGCCGACCATACTTATTCGCGTAGTCTGTCTGTTTTTTTCTTTAAAATTATAAAAAATTTGGTAAAATTTTAATAAAATTTAGTAGGGATTTTTGTAAATTTAAAATACAGTTGTTAAACTTTAATATTTGAAATGATTTAAAAATTATTTTTGATAGGGCTAAATATATTTCCATTATCAAAAATATGATTCAAATACTACTACTACTAAATTTTTAGAAATTATTTTACTTATTTAGACTGATTTGAACCACCTAAACAATTCTTTTGCTCATTTGTCCATACTTATTTGGATGAAGATGCATGGAATTGCATGAAATTGAATTCTGGTAATCATAATTTTGACATGGTACCCAATAATAAAGAGAAGATGTGGGAGGATTCGTGTTGTAGATGAAAACATGGAAAATAGGAGCACTGAGAATGGCAATACGGGATACTCAAGTGGTTTTAGCTACTTGTGGCCATTCATATTAAGAATGACTTGTGGGTTTCTTATTAATAATGACTTGTGGCCTTTCTCAAAGAGCGAGGATGAAGACGATGGAGCAAGAATGAGCACAGAAATATTAGAAGAGAGGATTACAAATATATGGTCGCTAAAGATGCTACCATAGTATAGAGTAACTATCTTGTTGTCCAAAATAGTATTTGAACTATTTTTTTGGTCGGTGTATATGTACATAGATTAGATTTAGTATAATTCTAGATACTGCATGTTATGTGTATTTGTCTTTTGCTAATTAACTGGAGTGCTTTAAATGTATATAGTTAGTTTTAATTTGCTTTAGTTCAACTATAGATATTGCATGCGATGTGTAGTTATAATTAACTCCAGTGCTTTACATGCAAATAGTTAGCCTTAATTAGGTTTAGTTAAACTCTAGATATTACATGTGATGTGCACTTGTATTTAGCTAGTTAAGTCTAGTGGTTACATGTGGTGTGCACATGGATTTAGTTAGTTAACTCTAGTGCTTGCATGTGGTACGTGCACTTGTCTTTAACTAGTTAACTCGAGTGGTTACATGTGGTGTGCACTTGGGTTTGGTTAGTTAACTCTAGTGCTTGGAGGTGGTGCATGTGCACATTAACACAACATAATGCACACTTGGTTTCAGTTAGCTTTAACTATCTATTGTTATTGCATGTACAACTAAGCTTAACATAATTGCTGCCTTTATATGTTGACTCTCAAAGTAATATTGATGAATCAAATTCAATTCTCAATTCTAATTGTTTTTCTTTTTCAACTTGGCAAGTTTGTGCAATTATTCTTCAATCAAATCCATATTTGTGATCTAATAATTTTACAATCTCATTGTTCAAATCAGTTTTTAATAATATTTTTTTTAAACAAATAAAAACAAAAAAAATTAAGTTCTCGCATACTTCCACAACATAAAATCAAAATCAAAAGTCTCTAATAAGTTCTTACATACTTCCCCAAAATCAAAATCAAAAATCTCTCAAGAAAGATACAAATCCTACCAAATTTATGTTGGAGTTTAACACAGCGAAAACATTAAATAATTAACACACAGCAGATTTAATCAAGCACATAAAGACACAGTAGTTTTACCGTGGTTCACCCAAACCTCCTGGGCTACGTCCACACAACAAGGCATTGGCAATCCTTTATTAATGAACAGGAGATTACATAATTCACACACCCACACACTCTCTCCAAAACATCCGTATGGATATCTATTATATAGCAGGAGAATCTAACAGCTCTCAACTCAAATTTAGGATGCATTAACTCCCTCCCAAACAAACTGGAGTTAATCTAGCAACCAATTTCCTAATTTTTGTCACCTACTGAGATTTTTCCTATTCTATTCAAAACAGAAAATCTCAACAATCTCCACCTTGACAACAATTAGCCTGATGCCCTGTTCTTTATTATTTATCTTTTCTGCAAGCCAAGAGAAGCCAAACACCAACGCAACTTCTCTAACAAAACTGGTTTCGTGAACATGTCTGCACAGTTTTCCTTTGTATGCACCTTTTCAAGAGAGACTCCCCTTTCAGTAATAACCTGTCTTACAAAATGGTACTTAATTGGAATATGCTTTAATTTACTATGATAGGCCGGATTCTTAGCCAAATGTATTGCACTTTGACTATCACAAAGTAACCTGATGTTGTCCTATAACCTACCAAATTCACCAAGCAAACCTTTCAACCAAACTGCCTCTTTGCAAGCATGAGAAGCAGCAATGTATTCTGCTTCAGTAGTGGATAAAGCAACAATGTTCTGTAGCTTTGACATCCAGCTAATAGCTCCACCTGCAAGAGTAAAGATGTACCCTGAAGTTGACCTTCTCTTATCCAAATCACCTGCAAAATCAGAATCAACATATCCACAAACATATTCACTGCTCTTATTGTAAGTGATACAATAACTACTTGTGACTCTCAAGTACCGAAGCACCCATTTCACTGCTGACCAGTGTTCTTTACCCGGATTTGCCATGTACCTGCTGACAACCCCAACTGCATGTGAAATATCTGGCCGAGTACAAACCATCGCATACATCAAACATCCTACTACATTAGCATATGGAATTCGAGACATATAATCCTTTTCTTCATCTGTATTAGGACATAAACCCGAAGAAAGCTTGAAATGGGAAGCGAAAGGGACTGACACAGGCTTCACATTATTCATACCAAATCTCAAAAGTATCTTCTCAACATACTTCTGTTGTGATAGCCACAGCTTACCATTACTCCTGTCTCTGAAAATCTCAATGCCCAAAATCTATCTTGCTGCTCCTAGATCTTTCATATCGAATGTCCTTGCCATCTGAGTCTTCAACCTGTTGATTTCATCAATGCTTTTGCTTGCTAAAAGCATATCGTCAACATACAACACTAAGATAATGAACATGCCATTACTTAACTGCTTAAAGTAAACACAATGATCATATTCACTTCTTATATATTTTCGACTCAACATGAAAGAATCAAATTTCTTGTACCACTGTCGAGGCGACTGCTTCAGACCATACAATGACTTCTTGAGCCTGCAGACAAATTTCTTATTGCGATGCTGAACAAACCCTTCCGGTTGTTCCATATAAATTTCCTCATCTAGATCTCCATGTAGAAAAGCAGTCTTAACATCTAGTTGCTGTAACTCTAAATCAAACAAAGCAACTAAAGCTAACACAATTCGAATTGGAACTATTTTAACAACTGGTGAAAAAATCTCATGAAAGTCTATGCCTGCTTTCTGAGAAAACCCTTTTGCGACCAGTCTCGCTTTGTACCTGTCCTCCGTATCATTCACACCCCGTTTCAGCTTGTAAACCCATTTACACCCCACAGTTTTCCTGTCTTTCGGAAGCTCAACCAGATCCCATGTGCCGTTCTTACTCAAGGCCATCATTTCGTCCTTCATGGTTGCTTTCCACTTGTCACTATTCGAACCTTCTATTGCTTCCTGATAGCACAGAGGTTCATTGTCATTAGCAGTAAATGCAACTGAAGTAACATAATCATCATACCTTCTAGGAGCACGTTTTATCCTTGTAGACCTCCTTAAAGCTGTTTCTGGTGCTTCCGCAATTGGCTGACTACCATCTGTAGGAACTTCTTCTCGATCACCATCTGAGACCTGTTCATGACCTACATCTGAACCCTGTTCATAATCTGATTCTGAAACCTGTTCATGACTAGTATCTGAACTATGGTCATCATGACTATCATTAGAAGTGTTGTCAAACTGAATGTGCTGAAAATCAAATACATCCTCCTGTTTCAATCTTCTATCTACATCTAATCGTACAAGAGAGGATTCATCGAACTTTACATCTCTGTTGATGATGATTTTGCGGGTAGTAGGATCCCACAATCTATATCCCTTTGTTCCAACACCATACCCAACAAAGATATACCTTTTAGACTTTGGATCTAACTTAGTTCGCCGATGTTTAGGCACTAGAGCATATGCATCACAACCAAACACTCTGAGTTTAGAATAATCACAAGGGTGTCCTTTCCATACCTCTTGCGGAATCTTGCAGTCTATCGCCGTCGATGGAGATCGGTTTATCACATAACAAGCTGTTGCCACCGCTTCTATCCACAACTCCTTCTGCAAACCAGCGTTACTCATCATACTCCTTGCTCTCTCTAGAAGAGTCCTGTTCATGCGTTCCGCAACTCCATTTTGCTGAGGAGTATAAACCGTGGTCTTATGTCTCTCGATCCCTGCATCCTTGCAATAGCTGTCAAACTCCTTGGAAGTAAACTCACCACCATTGTCAGTTCTTAAACACTTTATTGTTCTACCAGTGCTGTTTTCTACCAATACTCTAAATTGTTTGAAAACTGAAAAAACATCAGACTTCCTTTTCAACATGTAGACCCACACCTTCCTAGAAAAGTCATCAATGAATGATACAAAATATGACGAACCACCATATGACGCTGTAGGAGCTGGACCCCAAACATCTGAATGAATATAATCAAGTATGCCTTTACTAGTATGTTTGCCTGTTTTAAATTTTTGTTTACTTTGTTTTCCAAACAAGCAATGCTTACAGAAATCTAACTTTCCAGACTTTAGATTAGGAAGTAACTTGCGATCAGCCAAAATCTTTAACCCTCTTTCGCTCATATGGCCCAACCTTTGATGCCATAGGCGAATGGAACTACTGTCATGTTCAGACACCGTAGACACATGAACCGACCCTGTTCTTCCTTCTAACTGAAACAGATTTCCTACTTTCTTAGCTTTTATTACTAGTAAAATACCTTTATAGATTTTCATAACTCCACCTTGAATTACAGTTTTATATCCATTCGTGTCAAGTGCTCCCAGTGAAATTAGATTTTTTCTTAAGTCTGGAACATGTCTTACATCTGTTAACAATTTAGTTGTGCCATCAAACATTTGCAGTTGTATGCTCCCAATCCCCACAATATTAGATGTGACATCATTACCCATGTACACGACTCCATCATTAACTGATCTATACGTCTTAAACCATTCTCTATGAATACACATGTGGTTTGATGCACCGAAATCTAACAACCAATGTTGATCATGATTTGACATATTAACAGACAACACTTCGTCGCTCATACCTGAACCAGATGCCGAACCTGTATCTGTCGCATTTGCCTCCTTCTTCTCTGTCGAAGAGTCTCCTTTCTTCTCTGTTTGCTGTCTCTTCCAGCAGTCTTTCTTCAAGTGTCCCGATTTGCCACAAAACCAGCACTTCACTTTGCTCTTCTTCCCTTTCGACTTTGAACGTGAATCGCTGCGCTTACCAGAGCGTCTTTCTCTAGAACGACCTCTAGCCATCATTGCCTCTGATGTAGAGGTGTCAGCATTCGACTTCTTCCTCGTCTCCTCAGACAACATGGCTCCAACCACATCGTCAAACTCAAGGACAGCTTCCTTCATCCGCAAACTGTATAGCTGCCGCTTCAGGAGAATCCGATTTGTCAAGGACTTCGTCATGTAGAGCTTCTCGAGCTTTATCCACAAGCCTGCGGCGGTCTTCTCTGACACAATGTTGAACAGAACGTCATCTGCCAGGCACAACCGAATTGCGCTCAGAGCTCTGTCATCCAAATCAACCCATTCATCCTCCGTCATGGAAGAAGGCCTTTTGCTCCTCCCTAACAGTGCTTTTGCCACGCCTTGTTGAACCAGCATATCGTGCATCTTTACCTTCCAGATCTCGAAGTTGTTTTTGCCATTGAACTTCTCAATTTCAAACCGGGCATTTTGAGTTTTCGCCATCTTGTTTCAGCAAAAAACACAGTAATCTCCAGAACCAATTTTCAAATAAAGAATGCCCTTTTAATTAAAAAATGCCTTTAAAAAAAAATTGCCCTTGCCTTCCTTTAAGTGCCTCTCACTGCCTTTTAAAAAAATATATATATATCCTTCACTTTTTTCTCATACCATATTCAAATGGTATTAAACTCCACCTTAAAAAAAGGGCCTAAATACCATATACATATGGCATATCGATTTATTTAAAGAACTTCAAAAAATGATTTTATGGCATATAATAAATCTTTTAAAATGCCACCTTATAAGCTCCCATTAAAAACAAAAATCGATTTAAAAAAAAAAATGTTATCACTCAAAGTGATTTACCATATGCCTTTTAAAATATTGATTTTGTTTAAAACGTTTTTATATGTATCGATTTTAAATGTAATCGATTTCATATATACTCCAATGGCAGCAAACTATAAAACACTTTCAAAAAACACTGCATAAATGGCATATGAACTGCAAGTCGACTTAAATTTCAACGCACAACAGCGTTTTACCTCCACGCAGATGGCTCAGCAGCACCACGCAGCACCAGCAAACATGACCAGCGCTCATACCAACGTTCACCATTCAACGCTGCCGTGGAGTCTGCCATTGACGCATTCACTGTCCGATACCATTCAACTGTCAACGCATTCACTGTCCGATCCTCCGAGCTCATGGCTTCCGGCCTCATGGCAGACAACCAGTCTGCTCACAATTTGTACCACGCATCCGGCACCAGCAATCAATACACTCCAACACAAAGCTCTGATACCAATTGTTGGAGTTTAACACAGCGAAAATATTAAATAATTAACACACAGCAGATTTAATCAAGCACATAAAGACACAGTAGTTTTACCGTGGTTCACCCAAACTTCCTGGGCTACGTCCACACAACAGGGCATTGGCAATCCTTTATTAATGAACAGGAGATTACATAATTCACACACCCACACACTCTCTCCAAAACATCCGTATGGCTATCTATTATATAGCAGGAGAATCTAACAGCTCTCAACTCAAATTTAGGATGCATTAACTCCCTCCCAAACAAACTGGAGTTAATCTAGCAACCAATTTCTAATTTTTGTCACCTACTGAGATTTTTCCTATTCTATTCAAAACAGAAAATCTCAACAATTTATTTAGATCCTACCAAATTAAACAAATAAACAGAACGACTAATTTCTCTCAACAAATATCCTAAAAACAAACATTATCCAAAACCCAAACTGCCTCACAACAATAACCGGGAGTCTAGAGAGATTGTAAAAAAAAACTCATATCTCAAAAGACCCAGAAAAATGAATGGTTCCATTAATCCAGAAAAATGAATAGTTCCATTAATCCATAGTTCATAAAACATAAAGCCAGGAATACTGTCCAACTCTTGCTTGGATGGGCCGTCAGCCTCCATGTTTTGTTCTCTTTATACGAGAAGAAAAGATAAGTCAGAGAAAGAAAAACAGATATTACCGATCAGTAACGAAGTTACATCCAAAGCCCTCCAAGCGCTCCTCGCTGCAACCAGTGAATGACAAATTTGGCATCACCAACAATGTGAACTGCATTGCGTGAGCCGTTGATATTCCACTAAGTTAATATTGCATTCGAGTTAGAAAATATCATTGAAATTGGCTATATGCATGAATGAATAAGTAAGAGTCTTCGAAATTCAGAATTCAGCTCTACATGGCCTTGCAGTTCAATTTAGGAGGCTCTGATGTTTAGAATTCAACACTAAGTGACTATGCAGTTCAGTTTAGGAGGCTCTGTAATTTAGAACTCAGGTCTTACGTGGTTTTTTAAAAAATAACAAAAAAAATATTAATAAGAATAATAATTAAAAGAATAGAAATGAGAAATAAATTTAATTTAATTTGTTAGAGTATAATTTTTTTTTTATTAATAAAAATATTAACATATATTTATTATCTTATTAAAATAGATTTAAGTAATAATATTTTCTAATTATAAATGAGTGTAAACATTTAAATGTTAATTTAATATATGGAGAGATTGCAATGATTATAAATAAGTATAAATATTTAAATATGAGTTTAATATGAAATAAAGAAATAATAATAATAATAATGTAGAATTAATTTAAAAAGTAATAAAAATAATAAGTTAATTCAACTCAAAAATTATAATAATATTATTGATATCACAAGATGTATCATTCAACGTATATTCGGATGACATGATATATATTTATATATATATATAACAAAAAATATTTTGAATGTTAATCATAAATAAAATAATCATATAATTTTATATACATTTTATATAGAGAAAAATAAATTAGTTGTGTAATTATGTTTTATTCTGAATATAAATTTCATCTATAACATTTAATAAATATTAATAATAAAGTAAAGTTTAATATGCATTATAATTCAATTATTTCACTATGCATGTGTAGTAAACCATTTTACTATCACATATATATAGAGGAGATAGTGAGGTTTTTTATTGGATGAACAAGTGATTTTTAATTAAATATATAAGGAAGATTTGAGATTCTCTCTCTTTCTAATAATATTTAAAAAAAATTATTAGTAAAACAAATTATTTCTCTTTTTATATTTAATGAAAGAAAGAGAGAAGATTAGAAAATGAGAGACTCATGTATTAAAATATATGAATTTTTACATATCTATTATAGAACAAATTTAAATAATAAATTTTTATTGTTTAATATTTTTATTAGTGTGTTACTCAAAACCAAGAGATATATATCTTAATAGTCTATCTACCAAAAATAAAGATAAATCAAATCTTTTGAATTGCAAATTTTATAAAAAGAATTTATCCCTTTGAACGTTCCATAAATCTAGCAATTAATTAAATTTATATTGAAAGAGACTCAACACTACTTCTTTACTTCACTACTATTTTATAATGTTATAAACTCATCACTACTTTAATTCACTACTACTAATTATATTGTTATAAGCTCAACCTTACTTTAGTTCACTACTATTATAAAATGCGATGATATTTTTCTTTGGAACCTAAGATTAAGTGAACATTTATTTAATTAAAATATGTTTAATTATATTTCTTTTATTTATAATTAAATTTTATTTTCATTACAAATATATTAAAATTTTTATTCATGAGAGTTTTATCTCATTTATATATATAATTAATTAAGTAAGGTGTAATTATGATTAAGTATCTCAGGGATAAATATGATGTAATTAAGATGAAATATAAAGAGCTTTATAAGGTAGCTAGATTTTTACTCAAAATTACATTTTTCTTTTCAAAAATAAACGATAATTTCATTCATCAAATAATGTTAAAATTACAATCTTACTACCTCAAATAGTAAACAAATGTACTTGTTTACTGAAGTACATTCTAATAAAGAGAGAGAAAAAAATGAGTACATCTCCAAATATGAACCGCTTAAATTGTGTAATCATCATATAAAAAATTGTCGAAATAGATTTAAAAATCGGTGCTTGGAGTTGACCCCTTTGTGAAGATCTTGAATGGGCATCTGAAATAAAATAGAAGTGGTGATGTCATTATGTTGTTTGGTGAGCTTTTAGGCTCAGCTAGCATTAACATATCGTCTTTAGAAAAGTTTTATTTGTCTTGCTTCTTTTTAGGCCTGAATGCCATTAACATATCGTCTTCGGAAAATTTTTCTTTGTCCTACCTCCTTTCTCTTTGATGTAGATGAGCGGCAGAAATATCAGAGTATGCGGGGAACTCTAGAGTTTTCACTCTACTCAAGCTTATTACTCGCAGCGGATTTGTTTTAAACTTTGAAGCTCATTAAACATACATACATATGGCGCGATCAACAACAAAACTTAAACAATGCATATAACTCAAAACAATTCATATGTGATGGATTCCTTACTGAATGTTCCCACGACAAGCTTGACCAATCAATCACGATCGCAAATCACACAACCTTGCAGTTAACTTCAACACTTAAAATTTAATCCTTCCGAATTGCAAAACTATGCTGAGCTAACACATGTCTTCCTTCTTTTTGCATCACAAACAAATTTGTGTACTTTGCAATGTATTAACACTTATTTCCTAAATCTTGCAAAGCATGAAATCGCTTCCAAGCACTGTGATCTCTACCATTGGATTAGTCTCGGATCCGAAGATTCTTGTTGTATCTCCACTGCTAACTTCACATCGCTAATAAAACAATTTAAATTGTGACTCTTTATCGTTAAATACGGTTTTGTGCGAAGTGCTATGACTTTCAACTTGGGATGAGATCTCTCCCATTGATCGGGTTCAGATCTATGCCCTCGTCGCGCCTGCAATTTGATTGTCCTTCCGCTGTATAACTTAATATATATATGATTCAACAGAGTTTAAGCAAATAGTTTGAACAAAGAGCCAGATTGATACAAAACACTTGAAAACTAATAATAAAATAATTTACAGAACCAAGCCCTTGATCGGCTGGTTATTATAATTGTTTATGATCTCTCTGCTCTTGCCTCTCACACACCTATTTCACACTGTCACACTTTTTCCTCACTCTGCTCCTCTCTCACACCTATCTCATACATATATATATCTATCTGAAGTTGTCCTTCTTGCCTATAATAGATTTCTATTGAACCACTCCTAACAAACAAATGCTACCCTATTTCTAAGATCTTATCCTACTTGGCTCAATCTCTTCGCAAGGAGACACCAATTTCTATTTTATCTCCTAATTAATTTAGAAAAATCAAATAAACTAACTTCTCTCATTTGAAACTAAGTAGAATATTAATGGCCAATGCTTATCCACCTCATGTTAGCCATAAAATGTGAACATACAATCACATCACTGGCTAAGTCTCGATGCTCCTGCATCAAAATCCTAGGTTAGAAAATATTGATCCATCAATGCTTGATGATCTGTACTAACCTTCTGTAACCCTGTTGCTATCATCCAACATTCATCTTCCATAGGGTGTCCTTTCCATTTGAGTAGATACTGATATTAAGTTTTTCCTCTATTCTTCTTTTCTGCTCTTTTCTCCAAAATGGCTTCCACTTCTTTCTTTTTTTTCTTTGGCATCTATTCCTTCCAATTCAAAGTATTGTCTTCCTCTTCTGTAGAGTCTTGTTTTAGCTCTTCCTTTGTTCCTTTGTATAGGTATAAATCTGCAACATAAATACGGGTGATATTCCAGTTTTTGTTAGCAATTCAATCTCATATGCATTTGAAGAAAATTTCCTCAAAATTCTACATGTCCTATCTTCTTCATTTTTAATTTCTTGTAATTCCTAACACAAAACCTTTATTTTCTCAAGTACACCATGACTAGGTCACCTACTTGGAATTATTTTTCTTTCCTCTTCATATCAAATCTTTGTTTGTTTTTTCCACTTCTTTTGTACAATCTATATTTGACATATTCATGCAGTTTCTGCATCTATTTTGCAATTTCTTCAGCTTTTACACTCATTATCTCTTGTTTTCCTAAATGTCCGAGCTCATACACACCTCTTGGATTCATTCCAAAAACAATATGGAATGGAATCATCCCAGTAATTTGATTGGGAGTATTATTATAAGAAAACTCAGCCTGAGAAAGTGCTAAATCCCACTGCTTAGGATTTTTATATACTAAGCTCCTTAATATATTTCCCAAGCTTTTATTCACTACCTTGGTCTATCCATATGTTTGAGGGTGATAAGCTAAACTTAAACTATGGTTGGTACCTAGTTTCTTCCATAGAGTTCTCCAGAAATGTCCAACAAAATTGGTATCCCCATCAGACATAATACTCACAGGAAATCCATGTAACCTTACAACTTCTGATAAAAATAGATTAGAAATATGTGTTGCATCACTAGTTTTATTGCATGCAATGAAATGAGCCATTTTAGAAAACCTATCCACCACAAGATAAATGGAGTCATTTCCTCTCTGATTTTTTGGCAAACCCAAAGCAAAATCCATTCTAACTACATCCCATGGTCAGCTTGGTATTGGTAATGGCTGATAAAATCTTGTATTCCAACTTCTCCCATCAGCATGTTAACAAATCCTACATTTGTCAAAAAATATCTTAAAATCAGTTTGCATCTTTGGCTAGTAGTAAAAAGAATTTACCTGAGAAAATGTCTTGTCTTATCGAAAGTGTTCAGATAAGCCTCCACTGTGTTTCTCCTTAATTATGTTTTCCCTCATAGAACATTTTGGTATACACAATTTGTTACATTTGAATAGCAAACCTCCTTGGATAAGATAATCCAACCACTGGCTTCTATTATGAATTGCTGGGTTTTGCAGAGCTGCATAAATTTCCTTAAATTATGCATATTCTTTATACATGTCAACCATTTCTTCAAATCCTACAACAGCAACTTGTAATTCTTGCATGATTAAATTTACTCTGTTGAGAGAATCAGCAAATTTGTTCAACTTACTGCTTGTATACTTAATCACAAAAGTAAAACTCTGAAAAAAATTCTACACATTTGGCACGTTTTTCGTTCGATTTTTGCTGATTTTTTATAAACTGTAACACATGGTGATCAGAATATAATACAAACTCTTTTGGTAACAAATAATGTCTCCATTTTTTTAAGGCTTGCATAACAGCATAAAACTCTTTGTCATAAGATGAATATTTTTTCTTAGCTTCATTCAGTTTCTCACTGAGGAATGCCATTGGCCTTTTTTCTTGACTCAAAACTACTCCAATTGCATCTCCACTAGCATCAGTTTCAACTTGGAAAACTTTTTCAAAATCTAGGAAAGCTAAAACTACGTTTTCTATAATTTTCTTCTTCAACAATTTAAAGTTTTGGTTTGCTTCTTATGTCCACTTGAATGGTTGATTAATTTCCTTGATTGTTTCAATAATGTGTGCACAAATCTAACTGAATCTTCTGATAAATTTTCCATAGAAAATTGAAAGACCGTAAAAGCTTCTTACCTCAAATATGTTTCTTAGAGTTGGCCAATTCAAAATTTCTTGGACTTTTTCTGGATCCATTTTCAAGCCTTCTTTAGAAACTACAAATCCAAAATAGACTAGCTCTTCCTTTATAAAAATGCATTACTTCAAATTTATTAGTAGCTTATCGTTCTGCAAAGTTTTTAGAATCAACCTAAGGTGCTCCAGATGCTCTTCTTTACTTCGACTAAAAATTAGAATATCATCAAGATAAATAATTACAAATTTGCATGTATATTCCTTCAATAATTCATTCATTAATATCATGAATGTGTTGGGTGCATTAATGAGCCCAAAATGAATCACTAACCATTCATAAAAACCATTGTTTATTTTGAAGGAATTCTTCCACTCATCCCCTTCTGTGATCCTTATCTTATGATAACCACTCTTCAAATCTATCTTAGTAAAATATTTTGATCCACTCAAGCAATACATTAAATCATCCATTCATGGTAAAGGAAAATGATACCTGATGGTGATTTTATTTATGGCTCTCGAATCTGTGCACATACACCATTCACCTCCTTTCTTTGGACTGAGTAATTTTGGTACAAAACATGGAATAAGGCTCTCTCTTATCAACACCTTATCCATCAACTCCTGCACTTGTCCTCCAACTTTTGCATTTTCTTGAGAAGTTAACATGTATGCTGCTTTATTCAGAAAACTTGCTCTAGGTATTAGATAAATGTGATGAATAATACTCTTGATTATTGGTAATGCATTTGGAAACTCATCCATAATAATATCAGCAAAATCATTCAGCATGTTTCGGATTTATTCAGATAAATATTTTAAATTTGTGGAAGTTAGAATTACCTTGGGTCTTCCTATAATAGAAAAATGCATCTCCTCATCCTTCTCGACCTCTTGCAACAGTTCTTTCTCACTCATCAACATAACACTGTTTCCAGGTGCTTCTTTTTCAACTTCATCCTTCAATGGCAGTAGTGTGTGTTTGTTTCCATCTTTTTCCAAAAAATAAGTGTTTCTTATACCATCATGTATGGCTTTCCGATCAAGTTGCCAAGGTCATCCCAAAAATTTGTGACATACATTCATTGGCATTACATCACATAATATAACATTTTTGTAAGTACCAATCTGAATCTCTACCTTACATTGTTCTGTCACAATAATTTGATTTCCTTTTTGTAGCCATGACACCTTATAAGTTGTAGGGTGTATTGTTTTTACCAATCCAAAATTTTCCACCATCTCTATAGAAACAAGGTTATCAGTGCTTCCACTGTCAATTACCACTTTGCAACATTTACCTTTGGACTTGCATATAGTCCTGAATAGATACTTCCTCTGAGCTAGTTCTCCTACTTCTTTTCTTGCTTTAAGCAATACCCTTTTTAATAACAAGGATTCTCTTGCTTCGGGTGGTTCCTCTTTACCTGAAATTTGAGGAATTTCTTCATTTGTTTCAACAACATTCACATTTATCTGGGTTGTTGACTTGTTATGAGGACAGTCCCATGACCCATGTCCCCACTTGCCACATGTAAAGCACCGAATATCTCTTCCCCGACCTCTACCTCTGGGTACAAATCTTCCTCAACCAGAGTCTCCTATTTGTGGTGACTTGCTATTTTATCCTCTTGCTTCATTCTAGAAATGTTGAAATCTGGGTTTGAATGTTCCTCTTCCTCTTGCAGAACTCTTTCCTTGATTCCTCTGACTTTGCTTCCTATGTATATTCTCTTCTGCTTTTAAGGTTGTCTGGTAAGCATCTTCAATTGTCTGCAGATTTAATAGATTGATCTTATCTTGGATATCATACCTCAAGCCATTTATATACCTGGCTACTTTCTCAACATCATCCTCTATATGTCCAGCTCTAATATTCAATGTATAAAATCCTATGTATATTCTTTGACTATCATTCATTTTTGTTTCAAATTCTGTAATTGCTTAAAAATATTTCATTAATAATCTTTAGGTAGGAACTTATCTTTTAATTTTCTTACCATTTTGTCCCATCGATTGATTTTGGGCTTTCCTTTTCTCTATCTGGATACTAGTAATTCCTCCCACCAGATAGCTGCATGACCCTTTAATCTAGTAGTTGCAAACTTCACTTTCCTTTTGTCTTCAGCTTCTCTAAATTCAAACAAATTGTAAAATGAACTGATCCAGTCCATTAACTCCTCCATATTGAGATTTCTCTCATACAAAGGTACATACACCTTTGGTCTTCTAGTTTCCCTAATCAACATTCTTAGCATTTTCTCTGTGTCATATTCTACTTCTTCTTCTTCCTCAGAAGTTTCCTCTGTTGTGTTGACATCTACTTCTTCACGTGCTATCCTCTGGGAAACTTCTATTGTCTCCATTCTTGTATGAAGATGTTGAATTTCATTCAGCAAAATTGCATTAGCTTCCGGTCTTCCATGACCTATGCCAGATGCTATCCTAGGTGACATCATTGCTCCAACTTTCAAGAACAGACTCAAGTCTACTCTGATACCAAATGATGCAGACTAGTTGCAGAAGTATTAGAGTATGTGCGAAAATATTGAGTTTACACTCTACTCAACCTTATTACTCACAGCAGATTTGTTTTAAAATTTGAAGCTCATTAAACATACATACAGATGGCAAGATCAACAAAAAAACTTAAACAATGCATATAACCCAAAAAAATTCATATGTGCTAGATTCTTTACCAAAGGTTCCCACGACAAGCTTGACCAATCACTAGTGATCGCAAATCACACAACCTTGTAGTTAACTTCAACACTAAAAATTTAATCCTTGCGAATTGTGAAAATGCGTTAAGTTAACACATGTCTTCCTCCTTTTCGCATCGTAAATAAATTTGTTTACTTTGCGATGTCTTAACACTTATCTCATAAATCTTGTGAAGCACGAAATCGCTTCATGGCACTGTGATCTCCACCATTGCATTAGTCTTAGGTCTGACGATTCTCGTTTTCTCTCCACTCCTAACTTCGCATTGATGATAAAAAATTTTAACTTGTGACTCTTTAACATTAAATACGGTTATGTGTGAAGTGCGATGGCTTTCAACTTGCGATGAGAGCTCTCCCATTGATCTAGTTCAGATCTATGCCCTCGTCGCAACTGAAATATGATTGTCCTTCCACTGTATAACTTAAAATATACATGATTCAACAAAGTTTAACCAAATAGTTTGAACAGAGAGCCTGATTGATACAAAACACTTGAAAATTAATAATAAATGAATTTACAGAGCCAAGCCCTTAATCGACTGGTTATTACAATTGTTTATGCTCTCTGTTCTCTCGCCTTTCACACACCTATTTCTCACTCTCATACTTTTGCCTCACTCTGCTCCTCTCTGACACCTATCTCATACATACATACATACATACATACATATATATATATATATATATCTGAAGTGGTCCTTCTCACCTATAATATATTTCCGTTGAACCACTCCTAACAAACAAATGCTACCCTATTTCTAAGATCTTATCCTACTTATCTCAATCTCCTCGCAGGGAGAAACCAATTTCTATTTTATTTCCTAATTAATTTAGCAAACCCGAAAAAGCTAACTTCACTCATTTAAAACTAAGTAGAATATTAATTAACAATTCTTATCTACCTCATGTTAGCCACAACATGTGAACATACAATCACATTGCTAGCTAAGTCCAAATGCTCTTGCATCACTCTTTATATGTGAGAATAAGCGAAATAGTTAAAATAACTCATCAACCTCTCAGTTTTCTCAAAGAGGCATTTGTTTTAAAGATAGTAATGGAAGAAATTTTCTTGCATATTTGAATTCCATTTAATCAATTGATGATCAACATGGAGTCCCCAAAAACAAGTCATCCCAAAACCATGGATATGAGTATAGCTACGAGTTCAACCTTGTTACTAGATGTCAGCGAGGCCCTATTTTTGTTTTGAACAAGTGAGACAATAAAAGAAAGAGGATAAATCAACCGGTGTGGTTTTACGTAAAGTTAATAGATTCACTATTTTAAAAATCTTAGGGGAAAAATTTTTAGGAATTAAAATCTAGAGTTAATAAAAGTTACATTATTTAAATGGGTAATTATTAACATAACTCTAATAAAAAATATCTAAAAAATCATTTTTTTTGTATGGTTAACTAAGGATCTTCATCTCAAGATAAGAATGAACTCTAGTGAGCTCATTTTTAAACATTGTCAATGACATTCTTTTTTAATCCGAATATTATGTTGGCATATTTTAGTTCTCTCCCCTCTCTACACTAATCAGTAGATTATATATCTAAATACATGTTCATCTTTTCAAATTCATCTAATAAAATTATAAAACTACATACAAATTATTAAATATAAAATGTTGTCCTATGAATATATGTTTACCTATTCACACTTATCTTATTCATTTATGAAATTATGATGCAAATTATCAAATAACAAAAAACATCATGTGAATACATGTTTAATTGTAATATTTTTTTAATGGAATTATGAAATTACAATGAAAATTAGCAATAATAAATTCCATTATGTGCTTAAGCTACTAATTTAAAAAAGAGAAATTGATTCTCATCAACCTATTTCATAGACATGGTTATGCTAATTAAATGAGATGTTCAATAATCCCCAATATTATGAATTGAAATAATTGGTTGGTTTTTGTGATAGAAAAAAGATAAAGGCTGAAAAACACCCTTACAATGCCTTGCATATGACCATGATAACATATTAAATTTGAAATCTACGAAAACATCATACTAAAAAAGAACTAATTTAAATTTTAGAAATGTGAGATGAATTAAAAAACATAAAATAATATAAAATTACGCAAAATAAAAATAAAATATAAATTTAATTTTGTAATTTTTTAATCTAACAAAATTAAATTTTACACTTTAAAAATACCAATTTTACACATAAATTTCAATCACATTTAATTCATATCAATAAAATTCTTATTAATATGATATACTGCCATTACAATACTGAAAGTTCATATCTTCATATATATAAATTTTTGGAAGAGTACTATGATTTTTTTTATTTTTCATCATGTATAAATTACTATCTTCCGAGGCTCTCACGAGAATAATATTTCTCTATTAAAAATACCATTAAATTATCTCAAAAGAATCAGTGTGTTTTAATTTATTTTAAAAAATAAAACATAATATTTATAATATAAATGTTTATACATATTGTATTTTTAGGAATCAAAATTTAATATTTTGTGTTTATTTAAGAATAAGGTTTTTCAAATTTAGATTTAATTATTAATAGTTATTAGATTGATTTTCAAATTTTTATTTTAATTATTAATAAGCGTTAAGTGAATAGTAATGATTTAAGTTTCATTAAATATTTTAGAATATTTGTATAGTAAATGCAAATTAATGTTGATATTTATTTCCAAAGTAATTATGTTCTTCTTTTTCTATTGATAAATTATAAAAACATATGTCAGATAAATAAGTCTTATATGATGTGAGTTATGATTTCCTCTCATGTGTTATTGATAAGATATTGTATTGTAGCAAATAAAATTTACAGATAAAGAATCTTCATGGTAAATTATGCACAACCATGTCTATGAAATTGGTTGATGAGAATCTCATAATTTTTTTAATTTTAGCAATAGAATTTTGTTCCATGTTATTTTCATGCTATTTTAAAGATATATATGTTATCTTATATATTTATTTTATTAATTATTTAAAATATAAATATAAATTAGTTAGTGTCTATGAATTTATAATTTTAGCTATGTGAGGTCATACACAAAGAGTTTTGATACTTATTAAGAATTGATATCTATTTAATTTTACCACCTATTTAATTCATATATAGGCTAGTTAATTTTTGTTAAATAAATATAATGTAAAAATATCAAAAATCTCTTTAAATTTTCAACTGTAATTGAATATTAAAATAGAAGAACTTATTAACCATATTAAACACTCTCACATATTAAAAATGTTTTCCAATACTTTAACTTAGATTATTTAATATAGTTTCAACTTATATTACTTAATTTAGTTGGAAGTTATCTAGAATAAATCTCATATCAGCTCCATTGAAATGGAAAAAACCTGGCCACAACCATTGTGTCACAACATCATAATCATGTTCATTTCCCAAAATTTATTAAACGATTGGGATACTGATTCCAAATAGATGTAAACAAGAAAATAGTTTAATTCATTAATTGTCAATGTGTAACATGCAAAAAAAAATTTGAATTTTTTTATTTTTTATTTATTTTTAATTATATATGGATATTATTATTTTCCGGTGTATTAACTAGTATAGCTTTAGTGTATTAAAGCGTATAGCTTCAGATATATCGTGCTATTATAAATATTGCAAATTATTTCACTTTGGAAGTTTATAAAATGATGATGAACATGGACATATGATGACTATGATAAGACAAGCGGAAAAAGGTAAGGAAGTCTAAAGAGTTTCTTTATTTCTTGTATTTATCCTAATTAATTTCTTTTGTATTTATTATACTTATAATTTTTAGCTGATTAAAACTATCAGGAGTGAAGAAAACCAGTTTCTAAAGCCAAGTCGTCATATTTAACAAAATATTTATATTCCAGGAATACAAATATTTACTGCGATAACTTTTTTATTGAGAAAGTATGCATAGAAAATTCAAATAAAAGTACAAAAGTTGCCCAAAAAAATTGAAGAAAAGAGAAGTTCTGAAAGGAAGAAGAGAAAAAAAAACACTCGATACAAAATAGAGAAGATCACCCTGGAAATAAGTGCATGTACTTGCTGAAAAAGCTATTATAACGTTTGGTCGCTTAAAATTGTGTAGTTCTACTGAATATAATGTTCAATTAACATACTAGTAAGAAAAGGTGTCAACTCCATGAACTTCACAAACATTTTTCTCTGGAAAGCCTTTATATTTTCGATATATTAATTTGTATAGTTCAATCTTGAAAAATGCTTACTCTCAAGTAATGTGCACCTCCATAAACTTCACAAATGATTTTTTCTTGAGAGACCTTGTATCTTCAGTATATTAATTTCAATCTCCATGTATGTGAATGTTACAGGACAATATCTCGGAACTTTTTTTTCATGAGGTCCACTCAATCTAATTGATGGGAGAGAACAAACAAATGGCACAATCGGTACGAGGATTTTGAGAAAGCAATGAAGGAAAGTTGTTTTGGATGGAAGGTTTCCAGAGAAACTACCACGGTGTCATACGTGATGATTTCCTTCAATATGTGTAATGAGGTAGGAAAATAAGTATTTGGTAAATCTTTTTATAGTTGGATATAGAAGTATAAATTTGAAAATCCATAGAGTTTAAAATGTGAAAGATAAATAATAGTAAAATATATTATTACATTTGAAGGTGTTATATAATCTAATATTTATATGCATGAGATGGTGTAGAAAAAGGCTAGAATGTGAAATGTTAAATATTATAATAATAATATTAATAATGAAAATTGAAAAAAAAAAAAAAAATATTAAAAATAGTAAAAGTATTAGTCATAAAAAATAACTTATTCAATTTAATTGGTTATATTATAATTTTATTTTTATTATAAAATATAAATAAATTTTTTGAAAAAAATATAATTAATATGTATATTAATTAAAGAAAATTAAATAATAATGATTTATATCTCTAACTTTTATAACTTGATCTTTAAATTTAGTTAATAAACATGTAAACAGTTATATATATATATAATTACTTCATCTTAAAAGACTTAAAAAATCACCCACAATGCGGGTGGACAAAGGTTAAATTGGTGGCCCTCCAGGTTATCCCTCTCCACCATGTGCCACACATGCTCATCTTGATGAGCAGTTTCATAATTAAGTACACACATTGGGAGGAGAATACAGAAGGGACTTTAGTTATGTTGAGAAGGAAAGTGGAATTCATTTCTGTTGAGATTCAACAAGATGATGATCCTCGTGAAAATTAAGCACCTTCACTAGCTGGGGTCGGTAGGCTATTTTTAAGCGTATGTCTATTTTTACAATGGTGAGCATATTCTAAAATTAGCAGGATGATGATTCTAGATGGTTGAGAAAATTCTATATTTGGATGAACTTCTATTTTTAGAAGATGGGCGAAGTCTATTTATAGATCGCTAATCTAAAAATAGAATGCTTGTCCATTATTATTAACCCTTAATAATAATCAGACAATAAATAATAACTTATTCTCTTGGACCACTTTATTTTAGTGAACAGATGTGGCACATCAGTGGGCTGAAGGAGTTACATAATTCCTAGGGTGGTTGGTAACTCATGCATGGAGGACATCATTATAACTGATAATGGCAAGTTGTAACACAGTTGGAAGAGTAGTTATGTGAGTTGTTATTTAGTTTAACTCAGTTAAGTGAGCTAAACTCAGTTGTGCTAGTTGTAACTAAATATACACTAGTGAAATATGAGTGAATTAATTATTTAATTAATTCACAAGTAGTGTCTTACTTGCAACTGAAGAAATGCAACAGTTAACTACTTACATGTTAGATCCAGTGGAGACCCGGTGGAGAGATAGGTGAAAGGGTGAGATGGATTATCTGTTGTGACTATAGTGATGCATTCAATGCATCTACACAGACATTGGAGATGCCAATGATGATTGTGCAATGCAAGCAAGGAACTATCGAATTCATTCAGGGATTTTCTTTAGCAGGGATTGCGCAGTGGAGGCAAGCTGTCATGAGGCAAAAAATTGGTGCATAGATATGCAAATTTCGACACGACAGTGTGTGATGATTTTATATTGTACAGAGAGCTCTATACACTGAGATTTGTATGATATGGTTACATGATTCCATGTTATACATAATATATGATAGTTAGGGTTTTTAGATTTAAGATTTCCCGGTAAAACATGTTGTTATGTTCGATTGATTTTTCTTCATATATGTTTTGCAATTGGCGATTTGATTTCCATAAAGAATTAAGTGGAAGAATTTTATATTTAACATAACATTAATTTGTTAGATTAGGAGAATCTAGAAATACATTATTGTGTTTATAAATTTCTACATGGTATTAGAGCTGTGTTGATCACTGGAGATTGCGATATTGAAGCAGTGCTGAGTTTTTTACTGGTGGACAATTCGAATTTCCTGCAAGAATTTCTTGGTGTGATAGTTGAGTAAACATTGAAATGGATTTCAATGGGTTGCAGTTGGAGTATGCACTGGAGGCTAGCTTGAACTGTATAGCTTGGAAGAAGAGGAAGGAGGTGGTGCTTCAAGATAATGTCTTGAAGGACTTCATCGATATCGATGTTTCTAAGCCCACTTTAACAGATGTTGCATTACTTGATGCCTGGAAAAAGAAAGTAGCGAAGACAGGAAGAATTCTGTTGGAAGGTGTGAAAGACCATATTATGTCTAGCCTTCATAGGAAAGCCACTCCATCTGCAATGTGGAAGGCTTTGACAGATTTTTTCCAAAGCAACAGCGACCATAGGAAGTTGGCGCTGAAATATAAACTCAAAAAATCAAAATGGAGAAGGGCAATAGTATTCCAAAGTATCTCACAAAGTTTGTCTAATGTAGGGATGAGTTGGGGAGTGTGGGAATTAGAGTTGTTGATGATGATTTGGTGAGCTTGGCTCTCCTTGGGCTTCCGAAGAGTTGGCACAATTATCAAGACTCTATTAATGGGCGGGACAAACTGTTGGATTAGGAGTGACTTTGGTTGGATCTAGTGTAGGAGGAGATAAGGTAGTGTACCAGGGATGGCTCTTCATCAAAAGATGATGATGATGAGGATTGTGCTTTGGCTGCCAAAGCGAGGAAAGGGAAGTGGAAGAAATCCCATCCAAAATCCAAGGCTAAAGGAAAGAAGTTGGATCTGTCCAAGGTGAAGTGTTTTCACTGTCACAAACATGGGCATCTCGCCACTAAATGCCCATAGAAAAAGAAGAACAAGAAGGTTGTTGGAGCTGTAGCTGGTTAGGCCCTAGCCTCACAATTTGAGTTTGATTTCTCTTTGATCGCATGCTTGGTTTAAAGCACAATGGGATCGATGTGGTATATTGATAATGGTGCTTCCTTCCACATGACGAGAGATGAGGAGTTGTTCAGTGACTTGGAGGAGAAATATCTCGAAATGCATATAGAGATGGGTGACGATGGATGATACAGTGTGACCGACATTAGTACCATTACCTTTTAGAGGGATTCAGGTAAATCATTTCTATTGAAAAATGTTATGCATGTTCCAAGTCTGAAGAAGAACTTGGTCTCAGTCGCGATGTTGGAGGATAGAGGTTATGACATTGTTTTCAGTGATAGAAAAGCTTTACTGTTGTATAAAACAATGGGTCAAACCAAGAGGATAGAAATTTGAGTTAAGAATCACTACAAGCTGGAGATAGATGTCTACACAGCAATGGTGGGAAAATAAGAAGAAGTGGTGAGTCGGGATGAGGGTGAATAATGACACAGGAGGTTGGGCCATCTTCACCATGGCGCCCTGAAGATTTTGTAGCAAATTTCTACTAGAATTCCTAAGGGTACACTTGCGCAGATAGATCAGTGCAAGGGATGTATTATGGGTAAGTTTGTGAAGACCACCTTTCATGAATAAGAGGACCGTGCCTCTGTGATCTTAGAGATAATTCACACAGACGTGTGTGGACCATTCTCAGTTGCTTCAACAACAAAACATAGGTATTATGTTATTTTTTTTTATGACTATTCTCATATATGCTAGAATTTATTTATGCAGAAGAAGGATCAAACATTCTCAAAGTTTTGTGAGTTTAAAGCATTGGTGGAGAAAGAGTCGAGGAAGAAAGTGAAGGTTCTGTAGAGCAATAATGGTGGTGAATATATCTCGAAAAAATTCAAAGACTTCTGTACAAAAGAAGGATTTCGAAGAGAACTCATAGAGCCTCATAACCCACAATAGAATGCGGTCGCGGAGAGAAAGAATATAACATTCGTGGGTGTTGTACGAGCTATGTTGCATGATGACGGCCTACCAATGCACTTGTGGGAGGAAGCATGCAACACTGCAGTTTATGTTCAAAACCATTGTCCTCATAGAGTACTTCGCATGAGTATACCTGAAGAAGATTTTACTAGTAAGAAGTCGGATGTTTCTCATTTAAATATTTTTGGCTCATATGTTTATGCTCATGTGACCAAGAATGCCCGGAAGTAGCTGCAGCCGACTGCAGAAGTTGGGATATTTGTGGGGTACACATAAACACCCCATAATTATCATGTGTATTTGCCAAAAAGTCGGATGGCTGTGGTGTGAAAACATATAAAATTCAATGAGGAGAAGGCCATGAATTTCTCGTTTGAGAGGGAGCTACACTTGCATGTAGAGGATGAACTGCTTGTTCCAAAATATGAGCCTCAAGATGTGGATCAGCCACAGAAGGAGGATAATGGAGTGGAGGAGTCCACTCATATAGAGCCAAACATCAGAACTAGCAGAAGGCGTACCACAGAAGCTAAGAGGCTGAAGCTTGATGTGGCAGAGAATGTAGGAGTCCCTACTTCACAGGGCAGACAGAGACAGTCACCTGACCGATATAATCGATACATGGCTCTCATGAGAAAGTCTATAATGACAGAGCCATCTTCCTTTAAAGAAGAAACATAGGAGCCCACATGGGTAGATGCCATGGTGGAGGAGTATGACTCCATTGTTAGAAAAAATGCTTGGGAGATTGTTCCAAAGACAGTCGATAAATCAGTGGTAGGTTCAAGATGGATCTACAACATAAAGCAAGCTACTGATGGGAGCGTCGTGAAGTATACGGCAAGATTTGTTGCCCGAGGCTTGTCACTCATCGAGGGGGTTTATTATGAAGAGGCTTTTGCACCTATCACATGGTATTCTTTCATGAGGACCATCCTTTCTCTCTTAGTGCAGATGGGTGGGCACATTCATCAGATGGATGTGAAGACTACGTTCGTTAATGGGATCGTTGAGGAAGAATTGTACATTGAGCAACCTGAAGGATTTGAGTTCTTTAACAGTGAGCCGCATGTGTGCAGACTCAAAAGAGCATTGTATGGGCTGAATCAAGCATCCCGTGCTTGGTACACTCAGATCGACAGCTATTTCATTGGACTTCGCTTCACCAAGAGTGAGGCAGATGCAATCCTATACTAGATTGTGGTGGAGGGTAAGTTTTTAATCATTTTTCTTTATTTTTATGATTTAATACTGAGTGGTGATGAGCAGCTAATACACTCATGCAAGGAAGACATTGCAAAGGAGTTCGAGATGAAGGATATGGGTCTCCTTCATTATTTCCTTGGATTATAAATATGGTAGTGAGAAGGTGAACTTTTTGTGTCTCAAGGCAAGTATGCTCCGGAGATACTCAGTAAGTTTCACATGGAGGACTACAAACCCATGAATACTCCTCTTCCAAGAAACTGGAGGAAACAGGATGCTACATCGCCAGAGGTAGTGGATGCTACTGTCTATTAAAATTTGGTGGGTTTTCTCATGTATTTATTTAATACAAGACCAAGCATATGTTATGCAGTGAACCAACATAGTCAAGCGACGGTTAAGCCTACCAAGTTTTTTTGGAAGGTGGGAAAGCATGTCTTGAGATATCCCAAGGGCACATCTGAGTATGGCTTATGGTACAGATATACGGCTGAGGTGAAGTTTCATGGCTTCACGGATGTAGATTGGGTAGGCAGCCCAATGGATAGAAAGATCACATCAGGAGGGGTTTTCAATATGGGATCTATAGATGTTTCTTGGTAGAGCAAGAAAGTGAGATTTGTGGCACTCAATTCAGTGGAAGAGAAATACATGGCAGCGAGTCAAGCTTCATGTGAGGCCATTTGGATGAGGAAGATCTTGGTCGGTTTGTTTGGTTCTCATTTAGATCCTACACTGATTCATTGTGATATTCAGAGTTGCATTAAACTCTTAATTAATCCTATCTTTCATGATAGATCTAAGCATATAGATATTCGGTATCATCATATCAGACATTGTGTGCAATGGAAGATCATGTTGCTCTAGTACATTCCTACAGAAGATCAAGATGCAAACATTCTGATGAAGGTGCTCACCAGGAGAAAATTTGAATACCATAGAGACAGGATCAGGGTGAAGGATAATCCCTATCATGTTGAGATGGAGTGTTGAGATTGAACAAGATGATGATCCTAGTGAAAATTAAGCACCTTCACTAGGTGGGGCTCACAGGCTATTTTTAGTTTAATGTCTATTTTTAGAATCGTGAGCATATTCTAAAATTAGCAAGATGTTGATTCTAGATGGTTGAGAAAATTCTATCTTTGGATGAATTTCAATTTTTAGAAGATGGGCGAAGTCTATTTATAGATGTCTAATCTACAAATATAATGCATGTCGATTATCATTATCCCTTAATAATAATGAGAGAATAAACAGTGACTTATTCTCTTAGAGCACTTTATTTCAGTGAACACATGTGGCACATTAGTGGGCTGAAGAAATTACAGAATTCCTCAGGTGGTTGGTGACTCATGCATGGAGGACTTCGTTATAACTGATAGTGGTAACCTGTAACAGAGTTGGAAGAGTAGTTATGTGAGTTGTTATTTAGTTTAACTCATTTAAGTGAGTTAAACTTAGTTGTGCTAGTTGAAACTAAAGATACATTAGCAAAAGATGAGTGAATTAATTATTTAATTAATTCACAAGTAGTGTCTTTCTTGCAACTAAAGAGATACAAGATTTAACTACTTGCATGTCAGATCCAGTGGAGACCCAGTGCAGAGATAGGTGAAAGGGTGAGATGGACTATAATTTGTTACTATAGTGATGCATTCAATGCATCTACACAGACATTGGATATGACAATGAGGATTTCGTAGTGCAAGCAAAGAAAAATCAAATTCATTCAGGGATCTTCTTCAGCAGGGATTGCAAAGCGGAGGTAGGCTATCAGGAGGCAAGAAATTGGTGCATAGATATGAAAATTTATGCATGATAGTGTGTGACGATTTTAAATTTTACCGAAAGATATATGAGCTGAGCTTTGTATGAGATTGTTACATGATTCCATGATATGCATAATATATGATAGTTTGGGTTTTTAGCTTTAAGCTTTCCTGGTAAAACATCTTGTTATGTGATTGATTT
Source organism: Pinus albicaulis (assembly GCA_034641835.2). Lineage (NCBI taxonomy): Eukaryota > Viridiplantae > Streptophyta > Pinopsida > Pinales > Pinaceae > Pinus > Pinus albicaulis. Next base: position 1,144,967,432 of record CM076578.1, on the reverse strand, counting down.
TGCTTCATATGTGTTTTGCAAATGGCGATTTAATTTCTCCAAAGAATTAAGTAGAAGGATTATGTATTTAACATAAGATTAATTTGTTAGATCAGGAGAATCTGGAAATAAATTATTGTGTTTATAAATTGCTACAATTTCATGGTTGGAAATTCACACGATGAATTGTGGTAAGATGGCGAATTTCCGAGAGTGGGACGGGGACCATGAGTGCTCGCTAGGGTGTTGGCTCTGTAGGCATAACGTAATGAAATATTGGCTCATGGAAGATTGGAGTGAGTTTGGCTCTCAGACATGTATATGGGACCCTCAAACGATCCTGAGCAACAAATTTGTTCTTGTGTTATTGTCTGGATAGAATCTTCAACATCCTCATCCAAGCTCGATTACTTGTTTCAAGTTAGTCTTCTCTTTAGACGTTGAGAAGGTAACCCTTCCGCACTAGTTCCTCAGGTCATGATGGTATGTATTTTGTCCCCCAAGAAAAATATTTGAGATATGTGCTGGGGATTCCTTTGAAATCTAGTTGTTGTGCCTCAAATTTTGTGTTTTTGTTGTTAGTTTCAGTCTTGGGTTGCTCTTGTTGGTGCTCTATTTTTGGCATGTCTTTAGTGGTCACCCACATATGTTTCTCGACAAAGACGTCATTTTTTTGTCCTTTAAGTGCTTTCAGTCATTTTAATTGTTGTTTTTCCTAGGACAATGTCTCATGGGTTTCCTATCAGACCACTTGGGTGGTTGAATTTTTCAATTTTGGGTCTATGGGCTTAAATGAGGTGTATTTTCTAGAAATTTTTTTGGTATTGGGAAATCCCCTCTTAGCCTATTTCAGAACCTAAACTGGTGGGGATTTTGTCATTCTTAAGACTAGAAAGTCTTCTTGTGATTCTGATGTTTGTTCTCACTTCTATTCTAGTAGGAGTTTTGAGGGGTTCTAAAATACCCTGAGGGTCATTTCCGCATATTTGAAAGCAATTCCATGCCAGAGATGAAGGACTTGCCGTGCGGGTGGTCATCATTTCAATGTTGGTCATCCAAATCATAGCCACAAGTTTTCTTCTAGAAATTCTCCAAGCTTGGAATGTGAGGGCGAAGTGTCTCACACTCCAAATGACTCTCGAGGGTGCATAGTTTCTCGAAGGTCTTTGGAATCCATAGCAGAGAAGCTAAGAGGTATCCAGGTCAATATGGACATAATTTATGATCAGAGGTATGATTACCACATTGAATTGGTTACTTATATGAATGATATAAAATTCGACTAGAATGAGACACTGGAAGAACTAGATAACCACCGACAGATCCATCGTTGAACAAATGTTCACCTCTGCAATCTGAAAGCCCAGGTGGAACATATTGATTTGCATATGCATGAACGTGCTGGTTATTTTGTATCTCCTCTCGTACTCTCTCCCCATCCCCCTCCTTTATAAGTTGTTGTTAGTTTTTGTGATTTTTTTGTCTTCCTTAAGAGATGTATGCCTTCTAGTCCTCATAGAAATGATGCATGTTTAGGCTTACCTTTGACATCCTCCGGCCCCCAGTTCCAACAAGTCTCGTAGCAATGGGGAAAAAGGGGTCGTTGATACATCTTTTGTAATATTTGTTTTTATGGAAATCTAATGAAAAAAACTTGAGTGACAAAAAAAATGACTTTAAAATTTAAATTATAAAACATGTCAAAGAAAAAGAAATTGTATTATAAGTGTCCTAATCAAAGAAAAAATAAAAATATCTCTATATATCAAGATTTTCAATTTATATATAGTTCAACTATATAAATAGCTTGTAAATGAAAATAAGGTCAATTCATCAGAAAAATTAAAAAAAATTATGATACATCTCACATTTCCAAGGAAAAACAAGAGTCATAAAAGTTAAATCTCGACCAGGAATCTACCATACTCCTAAAGGGATCAAATCTCTTCATATGAAAACCTATTTTAGGAAGCATAACTTGAAAAAAATGTTTGTATTGTGGTTAATTCACACACACACACACACACACATATACATAGACACACACAAGCACACACACACATAGACGCACACACCAAGTGTAATTTTTCATTGTTTGAATGACATTTTGAATGCATAAATGGATAAAATACCTTCAAAGTTTCCTTGAAAACTTGAATGATGTAGAATACACAACTTAAATTTGCAATTTCAAGGATTCTTTTGATGATTTTAGACTAAATTGATATTTAGATATAATTGAAAAATGACCAAAATATAAAATAGTAAGGAATGTTCTATAATGCTTTAACCATATTTAAAAATATTTTATTTATGGAGAACATTTTCCATATTAAAAAGTGTTTTTTTTACTAATATCATTTTAAATACATGTCAATATTACTTAAACTTCCAAGGTGACCATTTTGTTTATGAACCACATTGAATAATTTCATTATCATCAATATTTTTTAAAAGTGAGTTATTAATTTTATATTGAAAATCTAATGACTTACACATATTTATATTATTAGTAGATAAATGAATTATTTTACTTGTTATGACTTCCTCAATGAATTATTTCATATGATCTTTTATCACTTCTTTATCAAAAAAATTTCATATGGTCAAAACATGCACACACTCTTCATATTGAAATATATTAAGCAATATGGATATTTAAACACTTTTCATAGGTACAATGTGTCAATATGGATATTTAAACACTTTTCATAGGTACAATGTGTTGACACTATTTAACCTCCATCATGTCACTTGGGGACCTAGATGGGGATGATTCCATTACTTCCTCCCCCACCTAGGATAACATCAATTGAAATAAAATAATTAATGTATAAGTTAGGCATAGATACACATTTAAAAAAACATGTATTTACTCATTTAATGATGCAATAGATTAGCAATGGCACATGTTCAAGAAACCATAAATGGATTCATGACACTACTAATAATATTATAAAATATTTGAGATTAAATCCCTAACATCCACTTAATAATTGTTGATAATTATGTCAAAATTCAAGAAGCACTATTCCAAAATAGAAATTCCTCTTAGACATAATAATACAACTAAAATTACCAAAAAATAACATAAATTAATTTTAACTTTGAGAGGAATCAAATAATTCTAAGTTCAAATCTTTCTTTAAAGTTTGAACAAAAAGAGAAATTTAAAAATTTAACATAAAAATGAATATATGCTAATAATTTTGAAATTTAATGATAATTTTATGAATATTACACTCGTATAGATCAATCTTAATGAAGCATCTAACAAGTAGAGGGATCAAATATCTTGATATGAAAACCCCTTGTAGGTACCTCAACTAATTTGATCCCTCTCATGTTTTGCTACATCCATGATATATATATATATATATTAAAGAGACTACTTAAAATGTTTATGTTAATAATATATGTTTAACTAGAAATTACACCAAAAGTTGCAAAGGAAACGCCCTAAGGCATAAATTCGAGAGGCATTGTGACATATAAATTCGAGAAACATTGTGAAATAGATGGGTCCTATATTTTCACGATTTGAGATTAATATTATGATTTTTATGGAACATAACCATACCAATTTTCAGCATACCAAAACCGAGAATCTCGATTTTGGCGACTACATATGGTATCTCCTTCCCAAACATTGTGAAAAGAAATTCTAGGTATATCTAGACTAAAACTATAGTTAGAAGCTAGTGTTTTACATGCAAAACAGTTTGCCAGTGTTTTCTCCAGCACCGGGCTAACCCCTACCAATTCAAGCATCTTTGAGAGATCCTTATCATCAACATCACCATTAATTTGACTTGAACCATTGTCTTCACACATAATGTCGAAAAAACCATCATATTCATCACCACTAAAGTAAGTAAATGGTTGAATACTTAAGATAATTGTGAATTTATTACCATTCTAAAAGGGAGTAAACAATGTTGAAGGAATAGTACTAGGAGTTGGTGAAGAGGAAAGATCAAAAGAGTGAAGTGAAAAACTATAAAGGGCATCATCTACCTTCAATGAGTGTTCCGTTTTCTAGGAAAATTGATATTTTTTATCAGTAATAGAGCTCAGACAATTTTCCAAAATACAGTTTTCATGAATGGCAGGGGAAATGTTTGAATTATTTTGAAAATATTTTATTTGTTCAATTTTTGGAATCATCCTCTTCTTCTTTAGCATATAACCTACAGGTTGGCAGGAAAAGAGTTGCAAGAATTAAATAAAATCCCCAACCAATGACTAGGGGATATCAATAGATGAATATGGTTGTGTCGAATGATAATTTTAACCTATTGCATTTGAACCCGGTGATTGTAATCCACCATCAAGCATATGAAAATTGGAAGATGGAGAAGGCTGAGAGGGTTGAGTAGTAGCCGATGATGATAAACGCAAAGATAAATAATTTTTCCTTTACACGTCATCTCTCACTACCAATTCAGTATGATTCATTATTTTCTTAAGTTCCATGCATTCTCCTTGGAATGGGATGTAGTGCCTCCTTACGAATTTTTCCTTTCCACCTCATCTCCCATAGCCAATTCAGTATGATTCATTACTTTCTTAAATTCCACTCATTTTCCCTAGAATGGAATGCACTTCCTCCTTGTGGCTTCATCTATATCTTTCTACTTTTCAAATACAAGAAAACCATAATCCCTCATGTTCATCATACCCAGAAATCATAGTAGAATCAATAAAATTAACAAATTATCCTTCCATAAACTCTTGAAGCTCCCTACCATTTACATAAGCTAGAAAAATTCCAATAAATACCTTTAGAGAATTCATATCATCAAATGCCTCATTGGCATAAGATCGTAGAGAAGATGTAGTTGAAGGTTGAGTTCCAAGTCTGGCACCTCATAGAATACTTGATGAAGATAATAAAGGCCTAAGATCATTGTTTCCATGGGAAAATTTTCACTTCAACCCATTGGGGAAGGTTATATTTTTCTCATAATTCATGCACAACTTGATTTTATAATTCTTTACCCCATCAGAAATGTTGGAACTTATTGCACTTCCATGACGTGTTTCTACTTTCTAGCCAAAAAGAGAAAACAATTGTTGACCCTTCCAAAGTATTCACCATATTGCAAAATAGTAGAAGTGAAAAGGAAACAATTTCACATTTATGTCTCACAAAAAAAAAACTTGAAAAATATATATATATATATTAAGTGGAGAGATTAACTATAAATTATCAATCTAACAAATAAGAAATATGACAAAATGGTTCTTAGGTTGAATTTCAAGGCTAAATTTGCATTACTATATACATTATTAACAACATAACATTACAAACATTGTATTGGATAATGATAGAAATAGTCTATGTTCATTCAACTTTATAAATAATTGTGAATGCTTTCTTTGTGAATGCTTCATGAATGGTGATATTTGAGTGGAGAACATCTTGACAATAGTCTCTTAAATAAAACTATAACTATTATCTTCCTCAACAAAATATAACTATTATATTTATCATTTATTTACCCTAACATATTGCTATTATATCTTCTTTACATGTAGGGTAGGGCAACTCGATTTGTTCATATAGTCCTTCCTCCCATTCATTTACAAGAAATTCAACCATTTCATGTAATAAACCACACTATGTCATGCATATATACCCCTTCAAACTCATTTTAATTGGATGCTTACGAAACAAAATAAAATGATACTTTAAGTAGACTTAGAGGAAGAGGGATGCATTTAGAAAATGGCCTTTTTCTTCTAAGAAATTTTAGCAATGTCATATCTATTATAGAGTAAGTATTTTTATTCTTGACATGGATTGTTGTCTATCAATATTTACTACTCATTTAAAAATAAATCTAAACTTTTTATTTATATATTATATTAAAAATCTTTTAAAATATTTTAAGAGATTAAATTCCTACTATTTACTTAATAACTATTAATAATTAAATTAAACTTTCATAACATAACAAGTTTCAAAATGAATATGCCTATACACTTAATTGTATCAAAATAAATATGCCTATACACATAATTGTAATAATAGAAAAAATTTAAATAAAGATTTCTAACTTAAAAAAAAAATTAAAATCCTAAAAAGAAATTTCTATAAATATCAGAAAAATTATAAATAAATATTTAAAACCACGAAAAATCGGCGTGTTGGTGATGAGCACGCATACCCATAAATCGTAGATGGCCAAATCAAAACTACCAACTATTCGCTCTATATGTGTTTGCAAAACTCTTCAACAGAGAATTTATCACAGTCCCCAGCTTTAACCGATAAAGCTAAGATTTTTATTTTATTCAAAATCCAAAATTGTTCATTGAAAATGGAAACAAAAATGGAAGATCGGGAGGAGTGCTCAATGTGGTGGTCTCAATTGCTGAACAATTTCAAGGATAATGCATTGGCATGGTTTTCTACAGAAAAGTTATGTAGATACTGCGGTGTCTGTAAACAGTGGAATGCCCTCCTTTCATATGCACATTTTATCAGTAATGATTGGGTTGTAGCACCACCCAACAAGAAATCATGGATTTTGCTATGGATTGAGATCTCTTTAAGCTATATGGCTTACTGCTTCTTCACAAACACCTCGAAAAGACTCTCCTTTGCCTACTTACTGGAAAAATATGACATGAGTTGGTTACGCATCAGTCGATCAGCCAGAGGCCTTTTTTGGGCATCCATCGCATCTTCGCAACATAGTGAATTCAAGCACATTGTCTCCAATCCTCTTACAACCACATTTTTAGAACTTCCCAGAATCAAGGGTGATAGTGTTGTTTGGGTAATGACCGTCGTGGCAAGGGAGGGCCAGGGCCATAAGAGAGGTACATATAAAGTGGTGGAAATAACTCGGAATGAAATTAGAGTAGAAATATACAATTCACATCTAAAGTCGTGGGCTACAGTGGGAGGCCTGCCATAGGTAAAAGCCTAAAAACCATGTCTTTGTAACTAATGATTATTGCCAAAATAAAACCCACATACAACAGCGTGGTTGCAGAGCTCGAATCCAAGAATTTTATCTGCAAATGAATGGCTTGAGTGGAAGATAGGAAATTGAGACGGTCCGGGGGAAACGTTTAGGAATATTTTGTGGAAATGAATGAGATGAATGGCATACTGCCCATCCAGACAGTCTGGGGAAATGTTTTCTCGAAATATCACAATCAGATAGCACTTCTTTCTAGCTTAGTCTCAGTATCAGGCTCGCAACAAATACCTATAAGGACGAATCTATGGCTCTCTATTGTTAGTATGGTTTCTGAGGTTGTATATCATACAGAGGTGGAAGAAATTCTTAGGGATTAGAGAATTAGGTAGGTTGTTAGGTTAAATGAAGGAGGGGTGGATCAAATGGCTTAAAACATTTCAATCATCTAACATTTTAAATTCTTAGGGATTAGAGAATTAGGTAGGTTGTTAGGTTAAATGAAGGAGGGGTGGATCAAATGGCTTAAAACATTTCAATCATCTAACATTTTATCGGATGGTGTAGATATGTACACAGTGGCAGTTACGGGAGTTGTTTTCAAACAAGAACGCCTTACGACGTAAATATATGTTAGTATTTTATTTTTACGAGTTATATCATGTTGGCAATATATCCATGAAGCGTCATCATGAGACATGTCATTAGGTAGGTGGTCTCAATTTGCCTAATGGAAAAATAGATATTTATTATCACATACCAATCAAGTAATTTGCCAAAAATTTAAAAAGTATCATTAATTATAGAATCACTAATCTCTATAATAGTATTTGAAAAGCAACAACTTCACATAAAAAAACCAGTCTCCAAAATATGAGGAAGTGATTGGAGTTGAATCTCTAGTATTGGAACCTGAAGGAGCATGCAGTGTAGGTTCACATAGAAAATGTTGTAATTTGTGTATCATTCCTTTCTAAAAACACCTGATGGTGGACTATTTTTACATCTTCCAAGATGGAAAACTTATTACAATTTTTTACTTTCTGATCCTTCAGCTCCCACCCCAAAAGGGTCTTCATTATGAGTATAAAGCTGGGGATAATAAATCATGTTTCCTTCTTCCCCAAATGGTCCCAAGTCAAGAATCCATGGTGATATGTTCTCCATAATTTCAGAATATGATAGGCTTGTCTATAGAAGTCTGAATTTCGAGGGGAACCACAACATGGTAAGCGGCGGAACTGCCTGGGTATGTTATTGACATCGCTTGTGGCCCCATGTCCTCCCCCGTCACCTATTACGCATGCCATTATGATGCATTTTTCTTTGATAAAAGTAACACCTGGAGTATTGGCTCATTTAGCACAAGCATGACCCAAAGATCGCACAAACCCCACCAGGTTTGAAGCGAAGGTTCCAAGAGACAAATTACAGGTAAATGATAGAGTCATGAAATGAGAAAGGGATCAAAGAATTTCGATAAAATGACCACACCCAGATAGGTTATTCCAAGTAGAGTAGGTTGACAGTACCCACCTTGGTGTGCTATTAAAAGTAAACCCTTGATGCTGAGACAACCAAAAAAACCCAAGGGTGGCAGAAAGATAGTAGAGTAATAGCCATAAACTTTAACAGGATGACCAAGACCTATAAGGTGCCTCGAGAAAGGAATAATAATGATAATTAAATTAGTTTCACCTCCCATATTTCGAACTAGAGCCACACTCAAAGACATTGTGGATATCACCAAGACCCAAAAAAACAAATCCCAGTCTCAGCAACATCAAACAAAGAATTTTTTTTAAAAAGCCGTGGAAAGGAATGTAGATATTACAAGCGAGAGTAGTTACCGTAGGGCTACTAGCCAAAATGAACTCCGCATTCAGGTCTGAGGAAGCTTCACTAATGTACGTAGAGACTAGCAAGCCAGGACTGATGATTAAGGTAATGTTATCATTTGAACCCTTTCCTTCGTGTCCCCAGTAGATTGGCTCCACCATAGATTAAAAACTTAAAAAAACCGAGATGAGATGACCCAAACAATTGTGCTCTTAATTTCTATTAAGACACATCTCCTTTATCTAATCACAGGCCAAGGTTTGTTCAAACAATGAGCACTAGACTTGCCTACCGACCTGCTCTCAAAAAGAGAGGGATCAGGTTGGATCCTCTTGAAGATGCTCAAAACCCCATAACTCTTATTCATAAGCCACATTCTTACTAAATTCCTTATCATTTTCATACCTTCCACACACATGTAGTTGCATTCAAGGTGGTGCCCACACAACCCCCTATTAACTTCTTGACTCTTTGCATTTTATCAACATGGGTGGCACACTCATCCAGCTGATTACCATTCTCCAAATTCACCGCATTGTGGGTAAATATAATATTGAAATACTTAATTATTATTAAGTTGAATTTATTATTATTATTATTATTATTATAATCATTATTATTATTTTGAAATTTTACATATTAATTAATTGAAAGGTATATTTTTACTTATTTTTCTTAATAATTGAAATTTTTATTTTAATAATATTTTTTTCTAGTATTCAAATATTTTACTGTGTTCAATATTAAAATATTTTTTTCTTTTTAATTGGTTTGTATACTTATATAAAATGTTGATATTGAAATAAATTAATTAACATAGATATTCAAATATTTTATTTAATTAACAATTTTGTATTGAAATATTCTTAAAAAGTAAAACAATTATATATGTTCCTTACACACTTTAAGTTAAAATAATTTTTTTTCATTATTTTAATTACATTATCTCATTTTAAGTGCATACAAAGTTATGCTATTTCATATGAACATTTAAATATTTTATTTATTTGAATAAAAATGTTTTTGTAATAATCACATATGAAGAATATGGTCAAAGCATTTCGAACAAACTATTGTGGCTAATATGGTTGAAGGATTTCAAACAAACTATTGTGGTTGGTTCATCTTGAAGATTAGATGAGATCACATATCAAACCAGTCGTTCAAAGAGGATCAAACCATTTGTTATAGTGTAATGACTAGTTTAACTAGACTAAGAGGAACATTAATTAAGTACTTACTTAAAGAGAAATTTAAATCATTTTTATTTATTAATAAAGTAAAAATAATGATTATTATTAAAAATACGCTGATTTTTTTTTTTTTTTTTAATATATATATGTATAGATTAAAAAAAATAAAAATGTAACACTTGGATTTAATCCTTAAATTTTTTTTCTTTTTCTTTTTTGAAGGATCATACATTTAATTTTTAAATGGGATTAACAAGTAAAGTTAATCTAGTGATGAACATGATTTATTTCTTTTCTTTGAATAAATAATTATTTATGGAATGGTTTACATAAAAGTGATGGTAAAGTATTCCAATATTCTAGAGTAGTTGGGCAAAAACAATTAAAGACAATTACCTTTCCCTAGTGAGGAAAAGGGGTTTTGTGAAGTAAGAGGAGAGTCGGGAGGCTTGACAGTGAGAGTAATCTAGAGATGGTTGGAACCATTAGAGCACTGCAACCTGAATCTGGAGAAGGAGGCTTGCCACAGGGTCTTAGGTCTACTCCAAAAACACTGCTATCCAAGTCTTAGTGCGGAGCATAGGGGGGTTGAGGACGTAATTTCCGCTCTCATCATTCGGAGGCTATCATGGTTGGGAGGATATCAGCAGCTTACTAAAGTGAGATAAGTAACTTAGTTTGGTGTTAAGAAAGATATGAGAGTCTTATTGTGATTACTAGTTAGATAAATGGTTGTCTCTGTAACTGAGAAAATTGAGAACTGTAGATCCTGTCTATGCATTATCTTCTTTAGAAATAATAAATGATTGTATATAGTAGTGAAAGGAAATTCATTTAATTCTGTCCTTGCAAGACAATTTTTTTTCTACACACCATATTAAATGTAATGTTGGAGGAAAGGATAAATGTATAAGTGTAGAAATGTTTAAGGTAGTAATCAGAATTAAATCATAGAACTAGGATAGATTATGGGGGGGACTCTTAGTCTATCTGGGGTTGGGACCCCAGATTGTACAGTTCATCCCCTCTTGTACAAGAATATTATACTCAGACTATGAGTTTACAGAGAGTAACCCAGATACAAAGGTGGTCTGGACATCAACCCTGAAACGAAAAAATAATATTTAAAAAAATAGATAGATTAGGCGAAAGACAACTATTAATTAAATGAAATTAACTAACAGTTTGGTAATGTTGACAACATACTCTTCAAGGGTATATGAAATACATGAAAGAGAAACCCCAGTAAAACCAAAAGATAACTATGTATTATTCTCTCATCAAGAGTAGAAATACATAAGTATTCCATTAAATTGATGGGAAAACAAGAGCAACATGCATGTATAGTGGTATATATATAAACTAAGAGAAGCATGCATGTATCTAGGTGTATATATAAACATATAAACAAAGGAAAGCAACATTAACATTTCTTTCCATATGAGTAGCAAGTTTGTCACTAATTCAACACTATGAGAATACCAGTGAAGGATTTTCCAAAATATAGAAATTGAATAACCATAACAAAATATAAAGAAAACATTAAATTACTATATGCCCGAATCCTCAAATTGTTCCTTTAACAAAATTAAAAGTAGTAACCGAGCTGAGGTAATCTCTCAAAATTCAAAGTCGGTAAATATTTCAAGTGCACAAACTGTATATTAATTACACGGTAGGACAATTACTAATTTATAAAGACTTTATACATCAAGCCAGCTCGAGACTGGAAAAATCACTGTGTGTTGAGTAAAAACTAAAAACAGAGCCTTAAGAACCTTGAAAAAGTTAAACATTGTAAGCCATCAATTCCTTTCCCCTGTATCAGAGTATGGTTTTAACCTAGAAGCTAGGAGACCAGTTGTACCTGGAAAGGGATGCTAGTAAATCTATCAACTGAGAGGTAGATTCCGCATGAAGAAAAGCGCCACATTTCCATAAGGCACGGTAGTTGCATTTACCTAAAAGAACAAAAAAACCAAGTCAGGGTTGCAGGGTAATTCTCGAGCAATAAAACTTGACAAAGAAGGTTAAGAATTTTACAATGAAATTGACCAGAAAAACATGAGAACATACTTTAGGTTGGAGGTGGGGTTTGGGGCTGAGAACCTGGAAAACAAAGAAAAAGGAATTTGATCAATAAACGAAGTAAAGATTCCAAATATTGAAAATATCTTACATACCCTTACTGTGCAGAGTGTTAAATGTTTTTTCTTTCCTGAATAGACCACGTCAGAGGAAGACTTCTAGGCTTCTCTGTAGAAGTAAGTTGAAACCTAAAATCGAGCCTGCAGACCTGGAATATAACACCAAAACTCAGTTAAAAATTTCAGGTCTTAACCTTGTTACATTCTGGAACCATAACTTTGAACTAAAATCTTTCAAAACGAGAATCTTGCAAACAAGATTCCCCACAACAAGATGGGGATTGAGGGATAAACAAATCTTGTTACCTTCCATGGTTTGGGACTCCAAATGAAGGCAGCAAAAAAAAACCCGATAGTCATATATGTCTGGTACCGTATGTAGAATGGTGTGGGCGCACGAGTTACAGACATGTAGAGCTTGAAGTGCTCTCGCACATTTGAAAAATGCAAATGACAGACAGTTGGGTTGAGGAGTAGGTTAGTACGCTAAGCCCACCTATACATTATGAAAGCAGTCAATTAAAAGAGGGAAGATCCAACGGCATTGATCATGGCATTTACTAGCCTCACGATTGCATAGAACCACGAATAATATGAGCAGAGATAAGATGAGAGTACCATTTGGTATTGAATTATATAATAATGAACTTTAATTCGCATATAAATAAATTTTATTACATTTCGCATTACAATCAAACAAATCACCATTGAAATTATTATGCGGTGGGCGACGATACGAAATCCATTAAATCAAGTAGGTAAATGGCACCCAGATTGGAATCGAGATTTAATTCATGGGAAAGTGTTCTATTAGGATGCTATAAACTAACCATGGTATAGAATGATCAATATAAAGGTTAATGGTTTTAACCCACTTTTAGTTAACATGTCCAATAAAATATTTCTTACATTCAACTGTGCCATGGTGTTAAACAGAAACAAAATCAGAATTATTAGTATTAAAGATAATAAAGTAAAAAGTTTTTTTTTAATGCGAATAATAATAATAATAATAATTAATTAAATTTAAAAATTATATAAAAAATAAAAAAGCCAAGGGAATAAATCTTAAATAAATAAATTAATTAATTAGATTTAAAAAAATGTAAAAATAAAATAAAAATTAAACCTTACATGAATTAAAATAGGTTAAAAAAAGAGAGAGGATAAGCAGGATCCAGCACGCACTAATGCTTTAACCATCATCTCTATTCAGATTCACTATCTCTTTTTCAATTTCTAAGGCCTCCCTTAATTTAAGATGATGAAAATGATCAATCCTAGCAATGACATGATGAAAATGATCAATACTAGCAATGACTTTGGATTCTTGGATGGAGATGTTATAATTAGTCTTCTCAGCATGTTTTATCAATGCAAATGAGTGAGATCTACCATGTTTAAGCTGAGCAACATGTTTGAGTAGTTTCATGATTGAGAGTGAAGTGAAATGTTTTTACCACATCTCCCCATATTAGTGAGATTATTAATATTTTATGATAGTTTTAAACAAAATGAATGAAACACACACACACATATATAGTTTTTACCAAAAAATGTATAATATTCAAATTAATATATAAATCAAAACAAATATATACATTTGAAGAAAAATGAAGCAAGATTATTACTTTCATGAAGATTCTTAATATATAAAAAGACTTGGTTACAATACCATGGCTTGTTCTACTTAAAAAAAAAAATAACAGGATAAGCAAGATCCAGCCCCCGCTAATGCTTTAACCATAATCTCTATTCAGATTCACCATTTCTTTTTCAATTTCTAAGGCCTCCCTTAATTTAAGATGATGAAAATGATCGATCCTAGCAATGACTTTGGATTATTGGATGGAGATGTTATAGTTAGTCTTCTCAACATGTTTTATCAATGCAAATGAGTGAGATCTACCATGTTTAAGGTGAGGGACATGTTTGAGTAGTTTCATGATTGAGAGCGAAGTGAAATGTTTTTACCACATCTCCCCATATTAGTAAGATTATTAATATTTTATAATAATTTTAAATAAAACGAATAAAACACACACACATAGTTTTTACCAAAAAATATATAATATTCAAATTAATATATAAGTAAAAACAAATATAAACAAATATATACATTTGAAGAACAATGAAGCAAGATTATTACTTTCATGAAGATTCTTAATATATATAAAAACTTGGTTATAATACCATGACTTATTCTACTACATCCCAAACGCAATAATTTATTTAATATGATATTTATTAATATCACCTTTTCTTAATTAATTAAATAAAAAACAAAAATAATATAAATTAATTAAAAAAAACAAAAATAATATAACTACTTTACACATATACCATATATTATTAAAAACATTTTAAACAATAAAAATCATATTCCAAAATATATTTCTAAAAATTACTCAATTACATAATCAATCTCTAAAAATTACTCAATTACATAAAAATGTGGTAGTCTAACTAGATTGCTCTTTCACCCTGAAAATCATGAAAATTTCGGAAAAATTTTAAGAAAACTTGGCAGGAATTTTTGTAAATCTACATTATAACTATCTAACTTTAATATTTTGGATGCCCTACAGATTTTTTATGGTGCTGAATCCATTTCCACCATCAAAATCATGATTCAAACAATGTTAAGACAAGAACTTTTAATTTTTTTGACCCAAATTCCAACCAATTTTAGTGATTCAAGCAATTCCTCTGTCTCATTAAACAACTCCCATAACAATGTAACGTAGTATTAATGATACTTTTTCTATTCGCGGAAACTTAGTCATTCTAAATTAGAACTTTGGAAAGTTACTGTTTCCAATAAGTCGCGCGATCACATTTAACAAACACCTTGCAATGAATACAAAATGCCAAAAATATTCAACGCTTGCTATTTGTAAAAACGAAAACCTTTGTGAGTGTTGTAGGCGAGAAGTGGTGGAGAACACCTCGCACATCGAATAATGATAGCACATCCGTCTCATCTATTGTTTTTCCCCTGCAATTCATAGTATTACCAGGCCATAGACAAAATTAATGGAATTGTTTCCCATAATATGCCCCACTCCTGCTCCCGCTCTACGATCCTCTGTATGTAACCCACCACGGATCTATCTGACACTTTTGCTCCCTTCCTATCGCCTTCAACAGGTGACCCTGTGGAATTGGCCATCTATTAATAATCTCCCACACACAGATCTCTGGAATCCAATGACATCATCTCTCTGAGATCATTGAGGACACGGGTAAGCATCTGGGTGGTAATTGAATCTGGATACTACGCTGCCAGACAATATTTATTTGCATGAAGATGAAATTTCCGTTGTATTCAATTGGGATCTGTTCATCATAATGATGTCGACCTGCTTCTCGATATTGAAGAGAAGTTGCAGGAGGAGTCGTGTTGCAGACGAGAACATGGTGAATCTGAGCAATGAGAATGGGAATAGGGGATACTCAGGTGGTTTCAGCTACTTATGGTCGCTCATCAAGGCTTTTCTGATTAATAACGACTTGCGGCCTTCCTCAAACAGCGGGGAAGGAGACGATGGAGGAAGAATTAACAGAGAAATATATGGAGAGAGAACCAGAAATATAAGGTTTTCCAACGATCCTACCATAGCGGAGAGGAACTATCTTGCTGTTCAGAGCAGCATGAGATATGTTATTTACATGTAAACTGCATCGCCTCACTGATTAATATTCAGGGAATGTTAACATGTCCGCTTTCTCCACAACATACTGCATTCGATTTAGAAAACATCAATCCAATATGGTATGCATGTATCAGAATTCAGCTCTCTATCTCTTTGTAGTTCAGTTTGGGAGGCTCTGTAATTTTGAGTTCGGTCTACGCGGCTTTGCAGTTCAGTTGAGAGGCTTTGAAATATAGGATTCAGCTCTATATGGCTTTGCTGTTGAGTTCAACTGGTTTCCGTCGTAGTTAGATTGTCATTTTGCCTCTTTTAGAACAAAAATTTCATAGGAAAATTTTTAATGGAGGTTAAAAATCAAAATTTTATAATTAAATTATTAACGACTTGAGTGAAATTTGATTATTTGTAAATATTTTAAAATTTTTAAAACATAAACAAAATTGAAGTCAAACTTATATTGAAAATATTTTAAAAATGAGATCAATTTATATTCAAAATATTTTTAAATTTACAATCATAGAGAAATAACATAAAATTTGAAATAGATTAGGGTTTATGTTATGAACCTCGGAGAGAGTGGAGCTCGTGAACCATGGCCGCCTAGGGTTTCAAGTGAACCTCACTACGACCCCCTCACTGGAGCGTCAGGCACTGCTACAGCAACCAAGTACCTTAGTTCGTGATACAACTGCTGGGTCAAAGCACTAGACATGAACATTCAGATGGGGGAGGCCGATGGGCCTCCCCCTATGGGAAATAACGACAAACATGGCAAGACGGAGTCTGAAACCACAGAACAAACAAAGAATCAAACTGTACAACCACAGGAAGCAGAAGCTCTAAACAAGGGGAAAGAGAAGGAAGGCACGACAAATGCTGAGCAAGTGTAGGTAACCTCGTCCTCTTGCAAGTCAATAGCTGCTAAGCGACCCAAGATTGACTTACCCAGTCATAGAATCAATGCCCAAATACAGTTTATGAAGGACCATGCGCTTATTGGAAAATTTATCGGTTTCTGGCCAACAGAAAAAGCCTCACAAGGTTGGATTGCCTCCAAATGGAAGCCCAAAGGCCATGTTACCTTACAGCTTGGGCCAAAAGGCTTCTTTAATGCCATTTTCAACTGTATTGAGGATAGAAACAAGGTTTTAGACGGAGGCCCATACTTTTTCAATGTTGCAGGTCTATATCTAAGGGACTGGGTGGAAAGATTCAACCTAGACAAAGAGGACTTTAGCTGGGCGCCAGTATGGATATGAATGTACTCTCTGCCATTGGAGTATTGGGATGAAGAATCTCTAAAAGACATTGGTAATGGCCTTGGCGAATTCATCAAGATAGCGGAAGAAACAAAGCTGAGAAGACAAACCTCATATGCTCGCATTTGTGTTTACATGTGACTCGGCAAGGCTCTCACGAACTTGGTAAGCTTATTTCATGATGATTTTGAATGGATTCAGCCCATAGATTATGAGCATGTGCCTTTTAGATGCTGAAAATGCCATGCTTATGGCCATATTTTCCATGACTGTCCCCTCAAAATCTCTCCCAAAGCCTCAGACACAATGGAGAATTCTGACCGCGAAGGGTTTATCAAAGTTAATAACTGGAAAAAGCATGCTAAAAAGCCAGCCTCCACCCAAAAAAAGAGCCCACAACCCAATCCATCAGCCCCATCCACCAGCAATAGCTTTGAGCTCCTGTCTCAGCAAGTTATGCCCGAATATGAGCCCCACAAACCCTCTGCAGAGCCCTCCATACCCTCATCCTCCACTTTCAACAAGGAACAAAAAACACCTAAGTCTGAGCCTCATGTTGCACAAAAAGCAACAGACACACCCGCCTACCTTAACAAGGAAAATGACACTGCACTATGGCAAGCGAGAGAAATGGATATCGATGGTTTCTTACTAGACCCAACAAAGACCAATAGCGCAATGTCAGAAAATAGCCAAAGGGTCTACATGGAAGAAGACTTAGAGGCTTTCGACATAGGAGATTTGGACATTAATGGTCTTGAACAAGCTTGTCAGCAGCAACACTTTGAAAAAATAACAGAAGGGCAACTTAAGTCCTTGGAAGTTGTTCTTTCTAAAGCACATCAGTAGAGAACCCTCGACATTTAGCCAGGTAGCAGTTGGGATGGAAAAAACCTCAATAAAGATACCAAGAAAAGAGGTCGGAAAACGGATTTACAAAGAACAATCCTTGTGGGGCAAATCCTGGTGGAATAAGGCAGATATGCTAATCTAACGAAGTACTATAGTCCGATCACAAATATTCAACCATGAAGCTAATCTCATGGAATGTTCATGGGCTTAATGGCCCCGGGAAATACAGAATGATAAAGAACATGATACAACATGAAAAACCCCAAATATTTCTCATGCAAGAAACAAAATGTAACAATACTACTCTAGGATCCATTATTTCTCGAGCATGGCCTGGTTGTCAATAAATGGCGGTTGATGCTTCAGGAGCCTTAGGAGGACTTGCCATTGCTCGGAATCCTCAAGTCATCACTCTCTCAGATTTCCATGCATCCTATCATCTCATTCAGACCACCTTCCATATAATAGGAACCAATACACATGGTCACCTGACCAATGTTTATTTTCCTTAGGATTCCTTGAATAAAATAGTGCTTTTAAACACTCTGGAAGCTTTCAACTCCAATCGAAATCACCCACTTTGGCTCACTGGTGGGGATTTCAACATGATCACTAAATTGGAGGAAAAAAAAGGCGGTAGAATCAAGCTGGAAAATGATAGTATCCATTTTCGAGAGTACATCCAAAAAAACTGGCTAATCAATTTACCATTAAATAATGGTATTTACACATGGAATAATAGGAGGCCACGGACTCAGCAAATCGCTTCTCGATTAGACAGATTTCTCATCTCAGACAATTCCATTCACCTGGGCAGATATTTTACAGCCTCAATCCTCCCATTCTTAGGTTCAGATCATTGGCCTATCTCATTACAATGGCAACGGCTAGGGGAAACAGCTAAAAGACCCTTCTTTTTCAAAGCCTTTTGGTTTGCATCCAGATTTCAAAACTCTACTTCATTCTACTTGGAAGGATTTTATTCCTCCTGCCGGCTCATTGATGTACTAGTTCCAGAAGCGCCTCAAGCATCTGAGGCAGATTATCAAGCATTGGAATCTTTCCACCTTCGACAACATTTTTCAGGCTCAAAAAATTCTTAAACAAAAAATGAAAGAGCTACCACAGAGAATTATCACGGAAGGGAGATCAGAATCTCTAGCCAAATAGGAACAAGACGTTGCAGCTCAACTGGACGATAGAAGGAAGCAAGAGGAAGTTCTTTGGAAACAAAAATCAAGAATCCGATGGCTAATGGAAGGGGAATGAAATATGAAATTATTTCATAGGACCACAATATAGAGAAGAATGCACAATAACATAGCTCTGCTTCAGAACCAACAAGGGGAAATACTGGAGGAACATGCTGACATTGAGCGCGAACTCCTCAATCACTTCATGTCCGTACATCAAGAACCTGCAGTGAACAAGCAACCTGCAATCGATAGAATTCTACAACACGTGCCTAAGATAATCACGGAAGAACAAAATAAGCTCCTTCTCCAATCGGTCACGACAATGGAAATCGACAATGCAATGGCACAATTGAAAGACGGGAAAACCCCTGGGCCCGATGGATTTACCTCAAATTTCTTCCATCACTTTTGGGATCTCATTAAAACAGATGTCTGGAAAGTTGTGGAGGAATCCAGAACAATGCACTGGTTGCTGCCTTCAATCAATGCAACCTTCATAACTCTCATACCCAAATAAGATCAACCCAACACTCCAGATAAGTTTCAGCCAATAGCTCTGTGCAATGTTATCTACAAAGTAATTTCGAAAGTCATAGCTAATAGACTCAAGCCGCTGCTACCTGCCCTGATCTCCCAGGAGCATTCTGGATATGTGGAGGGTCGTCAAATCCTTGATGGCATCATCTTAACTCATGAGATCATACACTCTTTGAAGCACAGTAAACAAGCAGGCATGCTTGTGAAAATTGATTTATCAAAAGCTTTTGAAAAATTAAGATGGACCTACATAAAGCAAATGCTCACTGATTTTGGTTTCAGTATAACTTGGGTTAGATGGGTGATGATTCTTATATACTCTTCCTTTTTCTCCATCCTGGTCAATGGTATTCCTTCTAAACCTTTCTCCCCTTCTAGAGGCATTCGCCAAGCAGATCCCCTGTCCCCATACCTATTTGTCCTCATGGCTAAAGGTTTAGGACGTATTTTAAAGCATGCTCATGCAAATGATCGCCTCAAAGGCATCTTTGTTCATGGGTCCCCTGCCACCACACATCAACAATTCGTAGATGATAATATGTTATTTGGGTATCCTTCCATCCAAGAAGCTTCCACTCTGAAATCCTTGCTATATACCTTCTCTGAAGACTCTAGAACTACTATAAATATTGTCAAGTCTCAGATTTTCTTCTTTCACACCCCCTCAGTCTCAGAAAGAAACATTGCCCAAATTCTTGGATTCACCATAGCCAAATTACCATCCAAATATTTAGTTACACCTCTGATCGACTCAGCTATCAAGCACTCCTCATGGAAACTCCTCCTAGAGAAACTTGAAATTCATCTCTCCTCATGGACATATCAAACCTTAAATGTGGCTAATAGGTTCATGCTCATGAAAGGGATTCTACAAACTATGCCTGTATACCTCTTTTGGGTGCTTACAGCACCCAAGTGGGTACTCAAGAGGATCAAATATCTACAATGCAACTTCTTGTGGGGATCCTTAGGACATAATCGCAAATGGGACCTTATGAAATGGACAAAAATATACACCCCAAAAAAGCATGGTGGACTTGGGTTGAGGGATACGCATCATAGTAATGTAGTGATGGGAACGAAAATATGGTGGAAATGGTTCACAACTCCATACACGCCCTGGGCCAAACACTGGACAACAAAATATGCCAAAAACAGACCACCGGAGGAACTAATTAGACTTGAAAATAACAATGCTAGCTCACTCATCTTGAATGTTTCTCGTCAGCAAAAAGATATGCTTCAGAAACATAGTTTTTGGGAAATTAGAAATGGTGAAACTGCCAGATTCTGGGAAGATTCTTGGTAGCAACAACCCAAACTCATCGACACCATTCAACCCCAACTACTTGAGGTGCATGATAATTCTCAAAGCATAATAGTGGCTCACTTTTGGACTGATTATTCAAATCAGGGTTACAGACAATGGAAAAAATCTGAACAAATTGCTTCGAAAGAATAAGAGGACATGCAAAGGGTGATTGATACTGAACTCAGTACTCGACAAATCAGACACTCAGATCAACAGGACATTTTAA
This sequence comes from Pinus albicaulis, assembly GCA_034641835.2. NCBI lineage: Eukaryota > Viridiplantae > Streptophyta > Pinopsida > Pinales > Pinaceae > Pinus > Pinus albicaulis. Next base: position 1,144,946,301 of record CM076578.1, on the reverse strand, counting down.
GGTGGGGATACACTCCACGAGGTATCTACACCACCAAGGAGGCATATGGACCAGTGATTCAAACACAGGAACCTGTGGATCTGCTATGGGAAAGGATGTGGCTCCCCAGAATTTGGCCCGAAGTATCCACTTTCATATGGCTTCTCAGCCATAAGAGAATCCTCACTTGGGATAACCTTTTAAAATGATGATTTCATGGACCATCATACTGTCCTAACTACAAATAGAAAAATGAGACCATTCAGCATCTGATGGAGTCGTGTACCCTAGCTACTACTCTATGGGAAAAGCCCAGCTTCAAATGCCAAAAAACTTACAGAGCCTCAGAGGATATCATCAGCACTATCCGTAATTGGATCCCCAATCCATACAGTAGCAAGATCTTTAATTTTCTATGGCAAATTCTTTTGGGCCTACTTCGTTGGGTCATTTGGAAAGAAAGAAATAGGCGAATCTTTAAAATCCAAAGCACTCCACTGGAAACACTATGGAGCAATCTATGTCTAAACATTCAAGAAACTCTCCAACTCCAGCCTTGGAAAAAAGAAGACTTCCCCTCCGATGCTAAGGAACAGAGTATTTTGGAAAATTGGCAGCTATATCTCCCTCCAGTCGAGAGTGATCCCCTCACCACCCCCATAATAGCCAAACCTTCTACTCAATGGCAACCTCCTCCTCATGGCATCATCAAATTAAACTTTGATGGTGCCTCAAAAGGCAGTCCAGGAAAAGCAGGGTTTGGAGGCATTTTTAGAAATCATGAAGGCACTCCACTTCTCATCTACTATGGCTCCATTGGCTGGGATACAAATAATTCTGCAGAATTGGAGGGGCTGTGGTAGGGTCTCAAACTTGCACATTAGAATGATCTTCACCTGGTTTTGATAGAAGGGGAATCCCAATTGATTATTAACATGGCCAACAAAATTCAATCAGGGACCCTAGCATGTAAGTTTTCTACAAGTTGGAGACTTGCAACCCACTTAGATATCATAGAACAATGGTTAAGACAAGGACGTGCCCTCACCTTCACTCATATAAGAAGGGAAGGTAAAAAAATAGATGATCTTTTGGCAAATATCGGGGTTGATCAAGATCAGGTGCTGGAAGCAGGACCTCTAACAATCCTCAAGGATAATGCTCATGCCCAGGAATGCTCTGCTCTGGTGCATAAAGACACCGCATCCCCGATTGTGGGTGATATAAATGTGAATCATGCAGATGGGAATTTCTATTCCGCTGAGGCATGTTGAAGGTGGCAAGTGGTGTTGCCATTTATCTGCCCGTAACATTGCATTAACATTCCAAATGAATTCGCATTCAATGCGGCTCGTTGTTCAATTGCTTCTTTACCTTGTAATGGCTCCTCCAGAAGCCTCCAGGCTTGATCTTGACTTTATTCCTCTGCCCCTCCAGCACAATTTCCCTCTGCAGGCTGAGAATTCCTTTCTTCGTACTTGCACTGGAAAACGCTGCCCAATTCTCAGTTGTGTTGAGTTTGGTTTTGGCTTCCACTTCACTCAGAGTGCATTCTACCCTCTCAGCCTCAATTCGACCCTTGCTGCCTCCATTGCGCCCTCTGCTATCTTTAGCAGCAACCAGCCCTCCGCATTCGCCACTCAGCATTATCTATTCTCTCCTCCTTGTCAAGAAATGCTGAGGTTGCGTCACAAAATGAGATGCAGATGAGGCAGCAACAGAGGAAGACTGCCTCTCTCCTCGCCTTCTTCTCAGTCGCCTGCTTCTGGCTCAAGTGCCACCGCCTCACCCTCTTCTGAGTACTTCACTCCGCATTATCCTGATATGAGAAGTGGTAGAGGTAGAATCCATTCCACCATCTTTTTTTCCCAGCATTCCCAGTATTTGGGCCCTTCTAGATCACAGTCCTCTCCATTCACTACTCAGTTCACCTACAATTGCACCATGAATCGACCCATCATCAAAGTTACCATCTCTGTAAGGTTTCAGGAGGTTGCGCAAGCTGTTTCTCCAGGTTTTCATCAGGAAGAGCCTCACCATGTAGTTCAGAATGAGCCCTCTATATGCACTAGTCACCAGGCTCACATTGGCATAGCCACTGCAGTGGTTGACTTTTTTGAGTCTCAGATCTCATTTTCTTGGGTTCTTTCTTTTCTTTTTGGAAACAATAGCTAGTTTTTTTGGAAACATATCAGTTTTTCTTGAACTTATGCCGGTTTCCCCTATGAGGGTGGCTCTTCTCTTTTGGACTCCACTGATTTCCCATTTCTAGGCAGTCATTTACATGTCTCGGATGATATATGCCAAGTATCATGGCTAGGAACTGCTGAGGCGAATGCCTCATTGTACATTATGTTTCAGTAATAGAATTTAGCTAAATTTAGAGAAAAAAAAACATAAAATTTGAAATAACATATAGACATATGAAATTTGAAAGTAGATATTAAGATTAATTTTATTTTAGTTTTTTTCTAAATAATTTAAAATTTCATATATATTATATATATTATATTTTTTAATCAATAAACTGCTATATTTCAAAGTATATAAACTTTATCAATAAACTGTTATATTTCAAAGAATATAAGGTTTTTCAATATTCCAAACCATACAAGAATGATGTACTTTTTAATCAAGAATATAAAGTTTATCAATATTCCAAACCATATAAGAATGATGTACTTTTTAATCTATAGACTGGTATACTTCAAATAATATAAAGTTTATCAATATTGCAAACTATATAACAATGATGTGAAGGAAATTTAAAAGAGTGATTTGTTATAATTTATATAAGAAGTATATGAAAGAAATTTAATTGGACCATTTATTTATAATTTGGGGAGAAATCATATAATGGAAATTTAAAAGGACTTTTTTTTTTTCATCTTTAAGATATATTTTTTAAAATACAATAATTTTGTTTTACAACGATTATGTTATTCTTAAATGAAATATGTAGGCATATTCTCATTTTCTCTATTACATCTATGGATAAAATTTCAAATAATAACTATATTGCATCTCTAAATGTATGTTTAGCTTTTCCCATTTTCTTAATATAATAATGGAATTATCATGCAAATTATCAAATTACAAACCACACCATGTGAATACTTTGGTTTATAAAATGAATGGCTGCACTAGAGCCATCAATTTTGAATGGTTGATCATGAATGAAATAGATTCACATATTCTCATTGTCTCCTCTATATCTATAAATGAAAGTTCAAATATTAACTAGATTGCATCTCTAATTATATGTTTACCTCTTTTCATTTTCCGAATATAATTAGGAAATTACCATGCAAATTATCAAGTTACAAATGACATCATGTGAATACCTAGGTTTATGAAATGAGCAATTGTGCTAGAGTCATGGATTTTGAAAGGGGGAAATTGTGCTAATCAACTTATCTCAACAACATTTACCATTATGGTTGTGCTTTTAAATTAAATGTGTGGCTTAAGTGCAAACTTATTATTATGTTATTTTATTTTAAAAGAGACTAAACATTCGTTTTGTTGAGAATAGGTTATGAATGATGAACATAAATCAATTTTGTTTCTTTTTTGAGATAAAAATTTAATTATGGAATAATGCTTCCATAAAAAGTTAAAAAAAAAAGACTGATGATAAAATTATTCCAAGAAATGAGAGTGGTTGAATAGAAAATAGTTAAATACAATTACCTTTCCTCTGGGGATAAAAGTACATCCCATTGAGGAAAAGGGGTTTCGTTCTGTGACAAAGATAAGAAGAAGAGAGGGAAAATACCTGAGCTGGTGGTAACCAGTGGAAAAATTCAGCATTCTTGAACCCTGGAAAGGGAGAGTACTCGACTAGGGGTCCTGAGGTCTCTTCTGAGTTATCTATCAACTTACTCACCTCAGGTGTGGAGCACAGGGGGAGATGAGGACATAATTTCCTCTCTCATCGTAGGGAGTACATCATCAATGGATTATGGAGAGAGATAAGTATATAGACTGCAAAATAGTAAGAAGTAGAATTTTCTATTTAGACATAATTCTTTAATACAGAAAATGTTTCCTGAAAATTATGGAATGTGGAACTTTATTACACAGTAAATGTTTTAGATAAATAATATTTGTAATTCTGGAAAAATATTCAAAACATTACAGTAGAATTGTAATATATGTGTGAGTTGTGTAACAAATGAATATATTGAAGGTATTATCTATCTCAAGTAAGAAAGTAGTGTGAACCGTAACTATTTTACCAGGTTAAACTAATACAGAAATAACTACTAGTTTAATGAGCCAGGGAAACTATTAGTTCAAGGTCCATGGTCGAAACCCAAACCCCTGAATTGGTCATTAACCTGAAATCTATGTTACACACAAATAGTGAATTTGTAGGTAAACAACCCAACACTTAGATGGTATGGAAATCTTTATTTAAAACTAGAAACAAGAGCAAAATAGGAAAATAAAAAGAGTATTATTGTTTCTGCCAAGAAAGAACAAAATAAAAGTCTCTGTATTAATGGAATATGTGACAAACTCTAGAAAAATAATGTAAAGAGGAAACCTAGAAATACAATAGCTACATGCAAAACATATTCCACATAGAAAACCTTTTGTCTGTAAAAACTATTGCAGAAAAATAAAGGATTAATTTATGTCACTGGCAAGAATGATAACAAGCTCTTCGAGCAACCATTAATTTCAATTTGAGAGTCCAGAAAATTAAGGACATAAAACGTTACAGTCATTTATATAAAAGCATCTATAGAAAACGAAGGACGCATAAATTTCTATTCAAAGTAAGAAGCCAAAATTTTGAAGAATGCTTTAGCACCGAAGAATTTCAGGAACAAATAAACATCTATAGTATAGACACATGTATCACAATTAAGAAAATACTATTGCATAGAGGAAAACCCCTCTTAGGCCAAGCCTTTTGCTTGACCGTCAATCAAAAACGACCATTAAAATTACAATGAGATCTCAAAACATTGCATATAGTTAACTCAATGCAGGGAAAAGCCCAACTAATCCCTAATACTTATAACATGGCGAGTCACAACAGTGTCGAGTCTGGAGGGTTTACTCCAAGAGCCTAAAACATAACGGAGGAGCTATTACTTAATAAGGGACGAAAAAATTGATAATGAAAAATGAAGCGCACTGTTGAAATGACAACACGTTATGAAAACCCTCTTCATCCATTTGTGTAGTTACCTGCCCAAAACAGGCAACAAAAGAATCAAAAAGCTATATATCATATTCATTGAATGGATGTCACACGCAAGTGAAGACAAGAGTACATTACCTTAATAGCAATGGGTCTGCAGGGTATATACGAATCAATGCAAGGAGAAATAGCAGGTTTAAGATTTGGAAATACAAGGCTATCGACAGGGAAGCGAAGTTAGTGAGTAGCAAGCATATAGATTGAATTTCTGAAGGGCTTATCATCCAGAGAAAATAGGCATATGTCGTTGAACGACAACAACACAAGTTCGAGACCCTGCCATAAACCAATGTAGGCTACCCCAGCCATGGAGCCGAACCTTGTGACCTGCAAACACCTGCAAAAATGTTAAACCAAGAAAATTTCATAAAACTTATAATTGAAAACAATTATGCCATAACATATAAATCTCTCAAGATTGTATCAGTGGTCCTGCATAAGCCGAGGTGCCATGGTGGCCCATCTGTGTGGAGATCGACACTGGATGAACAAGGATGGAGGCGGCAAGGTGCAGGGTAATAATGCTACCAAAGCTGAATGAATGAGAAAATTCATTTAGGGATAGGCGAGTCATCACCCTAAACAGGTACGAGGGGATCATGGTCATAAATCTCTAACCATGAGATCCAACGGTGGCCAGTAGAGCATGTGTCATCCCAAAAACACGATCTTCCATGTGAAGGGTACAATAAACCCAATCTTATCTTAAATGAAAAAATACGACAAATAATATGATGATTGAAATCTAAAATATTGTGATTCTTCCAATATTTGCATGTTCCTTCGGGGTTAATTATCCACGAAATGATTTCCACTATAATAAATAATTTCCATCATAATATATTTAATTATATGGAAAGGTAAACCATCATAACATTGCATTGAAAGTGCCAATTGGAAATAGAGGTTAGGATTATAAGTATGTTATATAGTTTAAGGAACAAAGTTTCGTGTGATGAATTATGTATAAGGAAATTATTATTTAGCCACGGTTAAAAGAGGTATGGTGCATAATTACTATGGTGAACAAGATAATTATGGTTGTAAATAATATGTGTTTATATCTAGGTATAAGGAATGCAAGGTAATAAATTTTTTTTTATGGTTGATTTGTTGCATACGTTATGAGTGGGATGAGAGGAGCTTTCAGACGTTGGGACCAAATGGGTCACCTAACGTGATAAAATTTTGTGTGTAAATGGTGCACATAAACAAAAATAACATAGTAGAAGAAAAATGAGGAGGGGATCGACACAACAAACTCCCCATAATGTAGGGGAACCTACACCCCTGTCCCATCAAAAAATGAATCCATAAATGTGGATTCAACTGAGTGTAGATTAGCACCAGCAAACCATTAGACTGCAGGAACAACAACAACATCAAACCAATATACTGCTAAGCACTGTGTAGAAGTTACATGAATAAATGGTTTGAGTTAGGAGTGATAATGAGCGCTTGATGCAAGAGCAGGAAAGGATACTCAAAATCCTTTCTAATAAACATAATAAAGGAGTGTTACAGCCCAGTCCTAACAGAGATACAGAAGAAGAAAATGAACAACAAGCTAAGGACCAAACCAATGACAGAGTGGAAAGAAGCCATTCACAACAAAGAAACAATAATAGAAATTATAATGAGGCTGAGTCTGGTAATGTATCAGAACAACGAGAAATTAAGAAACAAAAAAATGGAGTTGCAAGGTGAATTCCGAAATATTAAGCCAAATATGTTTGACGGAGAAGTGGAGGAGCTGGCTGAAGCTTGGTTGATTAATATGAACAAATAATTTCAATTTTATGAGTACAAAAACAATATTAACACCAGGTTGGCCATCTATCAGTTGAGAGAAAAGGTCACCCTGTGGTGGGAGGAAGTCGAGAATGTCCGCAGCATTGAAGACCAGGACGTGACATGGGATGAGTTTCAACAATACTTTAAGGAAAAATATTTAACAAAATGTTTCTATGACGAAAAGTCTAGATAATTCCATGATTTGAGATTGGGTCAAATGAAAATGGATAAATACATAACCAAGTTCACTTCATTATTAAGATATTTTCCTCATTTAAGCGATGAAAGTATAAGGTTCAGCGGTTCTTGAGTATTTTTCCAACCCACATGAAATAAAAAATTGAGTTCATTAATCGAATGACCACAGATAAAACAATTCAAAAGGCGAGAATGTGTTACCAGTAGTCCAAGGCAAAAGGAGAAATAGGAAAAAATTGACAACCAAGAAAAGGGAAAAAAAGTAGTTCAAATTACAAAAATGCTAGGACCATTAACTTTAAGAATTTTGCAAGAAATTTAGTGAGCAAATAGTTTGGAAGAAACCATCAAAGAAACTGGTGGCCTATGGAAGAAAATCCTACGGAGGCTTCCAGCAAGACAGAACTTGGACCGAACCCGAAACCACCTTTACAGTGTTGGGGGTGTGGCGAGGCTCACTATTATAAGAATTTCCCATAGCAGGGAAGAAATGATATAGTCGCTAATATACAAAAAGCCTCTATAATGGGAGATGTAGCCCGAAATATACCAAAAATTAATGCAGATTTGTAGGATCAACAAGTCGATTATCAACCAATGATGATAGAACTGGAAGGTAAGTTACTTTCACCAATTTAAGTTATGTAAACCCTAGAATAGTAGAAATCTGTAAATTACAAATTCCTAAATTCGAAAATCCCTGGATGGTACAGCTAGCCGCTAGGGAAAAAAGAAAATTCTGAGCCAAAATTCCAAAAATGTACATTGGGAATTAGAAACCAAAGGTTAAATGTGGATCTGAGTGTAGTGCCTTTGGGATCCTATGATGAACTGCTGGGCAGGGATTGGTTGGAGAAACATTAGACACTGGTAGATTGTAAAGAGAAAATTATATATTACAGAATGCAAGATGGAACTCGTCAAGGGATACAAGGAATCAAGAAACCCTTATAGCTGTATCCTATCACAGATTCTCGAATGAGTAAGTGTATTAGAAAAGGATGTCAGTTATATGCGATTTAGGTGGGTTTTACTAATTCTAAGGAAAATACCCCTATGCTTGAAAGCATACCTATAGTACAAGATTTCATGGATGTGTTTCCAGAAGATGTACCAGGTTTACCTCTAAGTAGTGAAATCGATTTCACCATTGAGTTGATGTGAGAAGCATCACCAATTTCAAGGGAACCATATTGAATGAGTGTACCAGATCTAACTGAATTGAAAATGAAACCGCAAGAGTTGTTGGAAAAAGGGTACATTTGACTGACTGTGTCTCCTTGGGGAGTACCGATGTTGTTTGTAAAGCTAAAGAATGGAACCATGTGAATGTGCCTGGATTATAGACAACCCAATAAATTGACAATCAAGAATAAGTATCCATTGCCATGGATTGATGACTTGCTTGATTAGGTGAAGAGGGTAGCTATATTCCCAAAGATAGAATTAAGATCTAGGTATCACCATATATGAATTAAATACGAGGATATCTACAAGACTGCCTTTCATGCCTGATATGGAGATTATGAGTTTGTGGTATTATAATTTGGTTTAAATAATGCAACGGAAAAATTTATGAGGCTAATGCATGGCCTATTTCACTCCTTTTTGGACAGATTTTTTTATGATATTCATTGGTAATATTTTAATTTATTCAAAAATCATGGAAGAGCACGAGGAGGACTAAAGGATAGCCTTTGATATGTTATGAAGACATCAATTGTACGCCAAGTTTAGCATTTGTGACTTTTTCAAAGAATAGATTCAGTATTTAGGCCATGCCATTTCCGCTGAGGGAATAATGGTCAATCCATAGAAAATTAAAACTATTATGGAGTGGCGAGTACCCCAAAATGTGGTGGATATCCATTCCTTTATGGGGTTGTCTGGATACTATTGACGATTCATTAAAGTATTCTCAAAGATTTCCTTTCCAATTACATCTTTACAGGGAAAGGGGAAAGTATTTAAATGGACCAGTGACTGTCATAATAGTTTTGAGAAGTTGAAACATTTACTAACCACTGCCCCAATGTTGAGGGTAGCTGACCCCAATAAAGAATTTAAGGTTTGTAACAATTCTTGTGAGAAAGGTGTTGGGGTTATTTTAGCACAAGAAGGAAGAGCGGTTGCCTATGAGTTGAGAAAATTAAAGGAACATGAACAAGGATATTCAGCCTATGATTTAGATTCAACAACAATAGTTCATGCACTTCGGGTATGGAGGCACTACATGCTAGTAAAAATATTTGTGTTAAAAACCAATCACAACAGTGTAACTAGCTATTTTAAGCAAGCTGATTTAAATTCTCGATAGGCAAGGTGCAATGCCTTCCTAAGAAAATTTGATTTCGATATAAAGCATGTAAAAGGCAAAGAAAATCATGTGGTGGATTCCTTAAGAAGAAAACGGCATTGTGTCTATGAACTTTGCTATAATCAAATCGAATATAAATTTTTAGATCACATAAAAGAGGAAGTTGAGAAGGATCGTGAATACCAATTTTTATGGCAGGAAGTGGAGGAAGTCAAAACACAAGAAAATCCTTATGAATATGGAATTAACAAGGATCAATTATTAACCTTCAAAGAAAATTTATATATCCCAAATCAAATGATTTTAAAAGACTTGATTTTGGATGAGTATCAACGCAGTAATTACTCAGGACACCCAGGATACAAGAAAATGCTGACAGCAATTAGAAAAGTCTACTCTTTCCATGGTATGAAAAGAAATATTGCAGAATACTTAAACAAATGTCTGGAGTTTCAATAGGTTAAGGTGGAACATCAACACCCAGCCAGATTGTTGCAACCTATACCAGTAGCTTAATGGAAGTGGGAAGTTATATCCCTATATTCGATTACTGGTTTGCCAAGGTCAAAGAAACACACTGAATCCATTATTGTGGTAGTTGATAGATTCAGTAAAGCAGCACATTTCATACCCATACAATCTACCTACAAAACCGTTCAAATACAAGATATTTTCATGATATATATTTTTAGACTACATGTCATTCCAAAGTTTGTTATATCAGATATGGATGTGAAGTTTACTTCAACATTCTAGAAGTCCTTATTTACAGGTTTGGGAACTCAAATAAATTTTAGCACCACTTATCATCCCCAGACGGATAGAAAAACTGAGCGGGTGAACCTAATCCTGGAAGATATGTTGCGCATGTACGTGATGCAAAAACCAACAAAATGGGAAGAATATCTACACTTGGTAGAATTTGCATACAATAATGGTTACCAAGAGTCCCTTAAGATGACCCTCTTTGAAAATTTGTATGGGCGACAGTGTCGTACTCCCATCAATTGGAGCAGCCCTGAAACCAAGTTGATGCTTGGACAAGAAATTTTGGCTGAGTTGGAATCAGAAGTACAAAAGATCAGACAAAATTTGAAAGTAGCTCAAGATCAAAAGAAGGTATATGCAGATAAAAAGATAACTTATTGGGAATTTGAAGTGGGCAATCATGTGTATGTAAGGATTAAGCCTAAGAAAATCACACTAAGGTGGACCTTTCATACCAAGTTGGCTCCCAGGTTTTGTGGACCTTTCGAGATATTGGAAAGAGTGGTACCTATGGCTTATCGCTTGGCTTTACCCAATCATATCTGGGTGCACAATGTGTTTCATGTGTCATTACTAAAATGATACGTACATGAACAAAATCATGTAATCCACTAAAAAACATTCAAGTAGGGTAAGATTAGATAATTCTATCTTAAATACTAAATTTTATGAAGTTTTAATTCAAGATTTGTTGAATGTAGGTTGAAGCGGACAATGAATTTTTGGTCAAGCCTCAACATATAATTGATCGGAGAGAAATCATACTTCGGAGGCAAGCTATCACCCAGGTTAAATTGGAGTGGAAGCACTTTAGTTTGGATGAGGCTACCTGGGAAGACAAAGGATTTTTGAGCGAGGCTTACCCATAATTTTTTTTCGAGATGGAATGAAACACCAAGGACAATGTTTACTTCTAGAGGGGGAGGTTGTGAGAGCTGGCTTAAGTGAAAACTAATTATTATGTTATTTTATTTTAAAAGAGACTAAACAATCATTTTGTTGAGAACAAGTTATGGATGATGAACATAAATTAATTATGTTTCTTTTTTTGAGATAAAAATTTAATTATGGAATAGTGGTTCCATAAAAAGTTAAAAAAAAAATACTGATGACAAAATTATTCCAAGAAGTGAGAGTGGCTGAACAAAAAATAGTTAAAGGCAATTACCTTTCCTCTAGGGATAAAAGTACATCCCAGTGAGAAAAAGGGGTTTTGTTATGTGACAAAAGATGAGAGGAAGAGAGTGAAAATTCCTGAGCTCGTGGTGACCAATGGAAAACACTCAGCGTTATTGAACCTGGAAAGGGAGAGTACTGGACTACAGGTCTTGAGGTCTCTTCTAGGTTATCTGTCAACCTAATCATCTCAGGTGTGGAGCACGGGGGGCAATAAGGAATTAATCGTCTCTTTCATGGTAGGGAGGAAATCATCAGTAGATTCTGGAGAGAGATAAGTATACAGACTAACAAAATAGTAAGAACTGGGATTTTCTATTTAGAAAAAATTCTTTAATACAGAAAATGTTTCTTGAAAATTATTGAATGCAAACCTTTCTTATAGAGTAAATCTTGTAGATAAATAATATTTGTAATTCTAGAAAAATATTCAAAACATTACAGTAGAATTGTTATATATGTGTGAGCTGTGTAACAAATGAGTATATTGAAGGTATTATCTTTGTCAAGCAAGAAATTAGTGTGAACAGTAACTATTTTACTAGGTCAAACTAATAAAAAAATAGCTACTAGTTTAATGAGCCATGGAAACTGTTATTTCAGGGTCCATGGTCGAAACCTGGACCCCCAAACTGGTCGTTAACCTATAGTCTATGATATACATGGACATCAAAGTTGTAGGTAAACAACCCAGCACTCATATGGTCCGGACATATTTATTTAAAACTGAGAAATGGAACAGAAAAGGAAAATAAAAAGAGTATTACAGTGCCTGTCCAGAAAGAATGGACTAAAAGTCTCTGTATTAATGGAATATGTAACAAAATCTGGAAAAATCATGCGAAGAGGAAACCCAAAAAAATAGTAGCTACACAGAAAACATATTCCACATAGAAAACCTTTTGTCTGTAAAAAATATTGCAGAAAACTAAAGGACTAATTTCTGTCACTGGCAAGAATGATAACAAGCTCCTCGAGCAGCCATTAAGTTTAATGTGAGAGTCTAGAAAAGTAAGGACAGAAAACATGATGTTCATTTATATAAAAGCATCTATAGAAAATGAAGTACATGATAATTTATATTAAGAGTAAGAAGCCGAAATTTTAAGAAAGAATTACTACTGAAGAACTTCGGGGAAAAATAAACTTCTACAGTATAGAAAAATATATAATATTTATGCAAATACTGTTGTATAGAGGAAAACCCATTTCAGGCTGAGCTATTTTCCAGGCCATAAGTCACAAATGGCCATTAAAATTACAATGAAATCTCAAAACATTGGATACAGTTAACTCAATACAGGGCAGAGCCCAACTAATCCCCGAAACTTATAACTCGACAAAGCACCACAATGCCGAGTCTAGAGGGCTTATGCCAAGAGCTTAAAACATAATGCAGGAGCCGGTACCTGATAAGGGACAAAAAAATTGAGAATGAAAAATGAAGCGCACCGTTGAAATGATAACGCGTTATGAAAACCATCTTCATCCATTTGTGTAGTTACCTGCCCATAACAGGCAGCAGAAGAATCATAAAGCTCATAAAGCTATATCTCATATTCATTGAACCGATGTCATACGCAAGAGAAGACAACAATATCTTACAATAATGGAAATCGGTCCGCATGTTATATCTGAATCACTGCAAGGAGAAATAGTAGGGGTAAGATTTAGAAATAAAAGGCTATCGAGAGGGAAGCCAAGTTAGTGAGTAGCAAGCATATAGATTAAATTTTTGAATAGATTACCGTCCTAAGAGAATGGGTAGATGTCATTGAACGATGGTGATAGAAGTATGAGACTCAACCATAAACCAATGTATGTTACCCCAGCCACGAAGTCGAACCCTGTGACCTGCAATCACCTGCAAAACTGTTAAACCAGGAAATTTTCATAAAACTTATATATGAAAATAGTTATGCCATAACATACAAAGCTCTCAAGACTATATTAGTGGTCCCACATACCTGTCGAGATTCCATGGTGGCTTAGCTATGCAAAGATCGACGCTGGATGAACGAGGATGGAGGTGACAAGGTGTAGAGGAGCACTGCTGCCGAAGGCAAATGACTAAGGAAATTTAGTTAGGGTTAGGTCGAGTCATTATGCTAAACGGGTACCAGGGGATCATGATTGTAGATCTCTGACCCTGAGATCCGACGGTAGCCAACAGAGTAGGCATGATCCCAAAACCTGATTTTACATGTGAAGGGTATTGTAAACCCTATCTTAACTTAAATGAAAACATACGATGAATAATAAGATCATTGAAATTCTAAAATATCAGTATTCCACCAATATTCTCATGTCCCTTTAGGGTTAATTATCCACGAAATGATTTCCACTATAATAAATTTCCATCCTAATATGTTTAATTATATGCAGGGGTAAACCATCATAACATTGCGTTGCAAGTGCCAACTGTAAATAGAGGTTAGGATTCTAAGTATGTTATGTAGTTTAAGGAACAAAGTTCCATGTGATGAATTCTGTATAAGGAAATTATTATATAGGCATGGTTAAAAGAGGTTAGGTGCATAATTACTATGGTGAACAAGATAATTATGGTTGTGAATAATATATGTGTTTATATCTAGGTATAATGAAGGCAAAGTATTTTTTATTTTTTATTTTTTATGGTTGAATCTTAAATAGTTACTAGTATATTGTGGAATGAAATAATTCGTCATTTTTGTGATAGAATGAAGATAAAAGATGAAAATGACTCTGTCAAAATCTCCTACATATAACCATATCAAATGGCATTTGTAATATCTTAACTCATCAAATCTATGAAAATATCAAATTAGGAAATTGAAGTTTGAATTTTAGGTGTAGAATCAGATTTAAAAAATGTGAAAGTAGATTTCAAAAATAAAATTATCAATCTCACTTTTCAATTTTCTAATCTAACAACATTAAATTTCTCACTTTGAAAACTTCAATTTTGATTTTAATTTTCAATATATATAATTCATTGAAATTCTTATTAATAATATATACATCATTCACTAAAAATCATCATTTATATCTTCATAATTATAAAAATATCTACAAATATTGCTTTTGCCAGACAAATAATTTACTCTCTTTCGAAATACCCATAAAAATAATATTTATATAATTAAAAATACCATTTAAAAAATACATTAAGAACAATTTTATAATTGATTATTTTTATTAGTATATTTTCCCTAATTAATAATTCATCACTTAAATATCTAATACAAATTTCATACCTATTGGATTTTTTAATTACATTTAAAAAATAATATTTATAAAATTTTCATTTTTTCAATAACTAAATTTTATGTAGATAAAAAAAACTATAAAAAATTTAATTAAACATTAAATTTAATAAATTCAATTAAATATTTAAAAAAATATATTATTAATTATATAAAACACTTTTACATATAAAAAAATGTTCTCAAATACATTAACTTACATTATTTAATTGGCTTAGGTTCTAAAATACTTTAACTTACATTATTTAATTTGTTTTTCAATTATCTATAATATATTTCACATCGCAAACACCGTTCAAGTGCATAAGGATGAGACAAACCATATCATAAAACCAACCTGTTATGAGCATTATAAGCTTTATCAAAGGCTTGATATATCGATCCCAAATAAATATAAATAGGAAAAAATTTGTAAGGATTAATAATTGCAAATGGGTAACATTTCAATTCATCTTTTGGGAAAAAATTAAAATTAAATTTGATTAATATTATGCTTAGATATTTTACTTTTTTTTTTTTGTATTCGTAGCAGCTAACGTAGTGGAAAAACCTAAAATACAATCATACACACAGTAATCAAACATGAAGAAAACGATTAATATGGTCCACCCAACCAAAATAGGCTACATCCACCAAACAGAGGTATCGACAATCTTATTCATCAACAGAAGATTACAACAACAGAATTACTCATCTGCACTTCCTCTTCCACACACCTCACATCTCATATTCATTTTCCTCTACAGGCTTACAATTTATATATGTAGAGAAGAAACTGAATCATAAATTCTATCACAACATAATAGGATAAAATATCTCCACTTGCTGATTTGATGCCATCAGTTATGGAAAAAATCTATTGTTGGCAATATCTATGAGATTTTCTCCAAATTAATATACAAAAAATCTCAACAATCTCCACCTTGACAACAATTAGCCTGATACCTCGTTCCTTTATCATTTTTATTTTTCTTTGAAAAGCCAAGGGAAGTCAGACACCATTGTAGCTTCTCTAATAAAACTGGGTTCATGAACATGTGTGGAAAGTTTTCCTTTGTATGCAGTTTTTCAACAGAGACACCCCGTTTAGTTATAACTTGTCTTAGAAAATGGTACTTAATAGGTATATGCTTTGATTTACTATGATAGGTTGGATTTTTAGCCAAGTGAATTGCACATTGACTATCAAAAAATAGCTTTATGTTGTCTTGCAGCCTACCATATTCACCAAACAAACCTTTCAACCAAACTGCTTCTTTTCAAGAATGTGAAGCAGCTATGTATTTTGCTTCTATAGTGGATAAAGCAACAATGTTTTGTAGCTTTGACATCCAGCTAATAGCTCCACCTGCAAGAGTAAAGAAATATCTTGAATTTGACCTTGTCTTATCCAAATCACCTGCAAAATTGGAATCAGCATATCCAGAAAATAAATCACTACTTTTGTTATAAGTGATACAATAATCACTTGTGCCTCTCAGATACCGAAGCACTCATTTCACTGCTGCCTAGTGTTCTTTCCCTGGATTTTCCATATACCTACTAACAACCCCAACTGCATGTGATATATCTGGTTGTGTACATACCATCGCATACATCAAAGTTCCTACTGCATTAGGATAAGGTATTCGAGACATATATTCCTTTTCTTCATTTGTATTAGGACATAAACTTGAAGAAAGCTTAAAATGGGAAGCTAAAGGGACTGAAATTGGTTTCAAATTTTTCATACTAAACCTTAAGAATATTTTCTCAATATACTCCTCCTGTGATAACCACAGCTTACCATTGCTCCCGTCTCTGAAAATATCCATGACCAAAATCTATCTTGCTGCTCCTAGATCTTTCATATCAAACCTCCTAGCCATCTGAGCCTTTAACCTGTTGATCTCAGTTATGTTTTTTCTTGTTAAAAGCATATCATCAAAATACAACACTAAGATAATTAATATGCCATTACTTAATTTCTTAAAGTAAACATAATGATCATATTCACTTCTTATATAATTTTGGCTCATCATGAAAGAATCAAATTTCTTTTACCATTGTCGAGATGACTGCTTCAGACCATACAATGATATATCCCTTAATCCCATCACCATATCCAACAAAGATATATATTTTAGATTTAGGATCTAATTTAGAACGTTGATGTTTCGGAATTAGAGCATATGCATCAAAACCAAAAACTTTCAGTTTAGAATAATCACAAGGATGGCCTTTCCATACCTCTCGAGGAATTTTACATCCTATTGCAGTTGATGGTTATCTATTTATCAAATAGCGAGCTGTAGATACTGTTTCTATCCATAAGATGACCCTCTTTGAAAATTTGTATGGGCGACAGTGTCGTACTCCCATAAATTGGAGCAGCGCTGAAACCAAGTTGATGCTTGGACAAGAAATTTTGGCTGAGTTGGAATCAGAAGTACAAAAGATCAGACAAAATTTGAAAGCAGCTCAAGATCAAAAGAAGGTATATGCAGATAAAAAGATAAATTACTGGGAATTTGAAGTGGGCGATCATGTGTATGTAAGGATTAAGCCTAAGAAAATTACACTAAGGTGGACCTTTCATGCAAAGTTGGCTCCCAGGTTTTGTGGACCTTTCGAGATATTGGAAAGAGTGGTACCTGTGGCTTATCGCTTGGCTTTACCCAATCATATCCGGTTGCACAATGTGTTTCATGTGTCATTACTAAAATGATACGTACATGAACCAAATCATGTAATCCACTAAAAAACATTCAAGTAGGGTAAGATTAGATAATTCTATCTTAAATACTAAATTTTATGAAGTTTTAATTCAAGATTTGTTGAATGTAGGTTGAAGCGGACAATGAATTTTTGGTCAAGCCTCAATATATAATTGATCGGAAAGAAATCATACTCCGGAGGCAAGCTATCACCCAGGTTAAATTGGAGTGGAAGCACTTTAGTTTGGATGAGGCTACCTGGGAAGGCAAAGGATTTTTGAGCGAGGCTTACCCAGAATTTTTTGTCTAGATGGAATGAAACACCAAGGACAATGTTTACTTCTAGAGGGGGAGGTTGTGAGAGCTGGCTTAAGTGAAAACTAATTATTATGTTATTTTATTTTAAAAGAGACTAAACAATCATTTTTTTGAGAACAAGTTATGAATGATGAACATAAATTAATTATGTTTCTTTTTTTGAAATAAAAATTTAATTATGGAATAGTGGTTCCATAAAAAGTTAAAAAAAAATACTGATGACAAAATTATTCCAAGAAGTGAGAGTGGCTGAACAAAAAATAGTTAAAGGCAATTACCTTTCCTCTAGGAATAAAAGTACATCCCAGTGAGAAAAAGGGGTTTTGTTATGTGACAAAAGATGAGAGGAAGAGAGTGAAAATTCCTGAGCTCGTGGTGACCAATGGAAAACACTCAGCGTTCTTGAACCTGGAAAGGGAGAGTACTGGACTACAGGTCTTGAGGTCTCTTCTAGGTTATCTGTCAACCTAATCATCTCAGGTCTGGAGCACGGGGGGCGATGAGGAATTAATCGTCTCTCTCATGGTAGGAAGGAAATCATCAGCAGATTCTGGAGAGAGATAAGTATACAGACTAACAAAATAGTAAGAACTGGGATTTTCTATTTAGACAAAAATCTCTAATACAGAAAATGTTTCTTGAAAATTATTGAATGCAAATATTTCTTATAGAGTAAATGTTGTAGATAAATAATATTTGTAATTCTAGACAAATATTCAAAACATTACAGTAGAATTGTTATATATGTGTTAGCTGTGTAAAAAATGAGTATATTGAAGGTATTATCTTTGTCAAGCAAGAAATTAGTGTGAATAGTAACTATTTTACTAGGTCAAACTAATAAAAAAATAGATACCAGTTTAATGAGCCATGGAAACTGTTATTTCAGTGTCCATGGTCGAAACCTGGACCCCCAAACTGGTCGTTAACCTATAGTATATGATATACATGGACATAAAAGTTGTAGGTAAACAACCCAACACTCATATGGTCCGGACATATTTATTTAAAACTGAGAAATGGAACAGAAAAGGAAAATAAAAAGAGTATTACAGTCCCTGTCCAGAAAGAATGGACTAAAATTCTCTGTATTAATGGAATATGTAACAAAATCTGGAAAAATCATGCGAAGAGGAAACCCAAAAAAATAGTAGCTACACACAAAACATATTCCACATAGAAAACCTTTTGTCTGTAAAAAATATTGCAGAAAACTAAAGGACTAATTTCTCTCACTGGCAAGAATGATAACAAGCTCCTCGAGCAGCCATTAAGTTTAATGTGAGAGTCTAGAAAAGTAAGGACAGAAAACATGATGCTCATTTATATAAAAGCATCTATAGAAAATGAAGTACATGATAATTTATATTAAGAGTAAGAAGCCAAAATTTTAAGAAAGAATTACTACCGAAGAACTTCGGGGAAAAATAAACGTCTACAATATAGAAAAATATATAATATTTATGCAAATACTGTTGTATAGAGGAAAACCCCTTTCAGGCCGAGCTATTTGCCAGGCCATAAGTCACAAATGGCCATTAAAATTACAATGAAATCTCATAACATTGGATATAGTTAACTCAATACAGGGCAGAGCCCAACTAATCCCCGAAACTTATAACTCGACAAGGCACCACAATGCCGAGTCTAGAGGGCTTATGCCAAGAGCTTAAAACATAATGGAGGAGCCGGTACCTGATAAGGGACAAAAAAATTGATAATGAAAAATGAAGCGCACCGTTGAAATGGTAACGCGTTATGAAAACCATCTTCATCCATTTGTGTAGTTACCTGCCCATAAGAGGCAGCAGAAGAATCATAAAGCTATATCTCATATTCATTGAACCGATGTCATACGCAAGCGAAGACAAAAATATCTTACCATAATGGAAATGGGTCTGCATTTTATATCTGAATCACTGCAAGGAGAAATAGTAGGGGTAAGATTTAGAAATAAAAGGCTATCGAGAGGGAAGCCAAGTTAGTGAGTAGCAACCATATAGATTAAATTTTTGAATAGATTACCGTCCTAAGAGAATGGGTAGATGTCATTGAACGATGGTGATAGAAGTATGAGACTCAACCATAAACCAATGTATGTTACCCTAGCCACGAAGCCGAACCCTGTGACCTGCAATCACCTGCAAAACTGTTAAACCAGGAAATTTTCATAAAACTTATAACTGAAAATAGTTATGCCATAACATACAAAGATCTCAAGACTGTATTAGTGGTCCCACATACCTGTCGAGATTCCATGGTGGCTTAGCTATGCAAAGATCGACGCTGGACGAACGAGGATGGAGGCGACAAGGTGTAGAGGAGCACTGCTGCTGAAGGCAAACGACTGAGGAAATTCAGTTAGGGTTAGGTTGGGTCATTATGCTAAACGGGTACCAGGGGATCATGATCGTAGATCTCTGACCCTGAGATCCGACGGTAGCCAACAGAGTAGGCGTGATCCCAAAACCTAATTTTACATGTGAAGGGTATTGTAAACCCTATCTTAACTTAAATGAAAACATACGATGAATAATAAGATCTTTGAAATTCTAAAATATCATTATTCCTCCAATATTCGCATGTCCCTTTAGGGTTAATTATCCACGAAATGATTTCCACTATAATAAATTTCCATCCTTATATATTTAATTATATGCAAAGGTAAACCATCATAACATTGCATTGCAAGTGCCAACTGGAAATAGAGGTTAGGATTATAAGTATGTTATGTAGTTTAAGGAACGAAGTTCCATGTGATGAATTATGTATAAGGAAATTATTATATAGGCATGGTTAAAAGAGGTAAGGTGCATAATTACTATGGTGAACAAGATAATTATGGTTGTGAATAATATATGTGTTTATATCTAGGTATAAGGAAGGCAAAGTATTTTTTATTTTTTATTTTTTATGGTTGAATCTTAAATAATTACTAGTATATTGTGGAATGAAATAATTTGTCATTTTTGTGATAGAATGAAGATAAAAGATGAAAATGACTCTGTCAAAATCTCCTACATATAACCATATTAAATGGCGTTTGTAATATCTTAACTCATCAAATCTATGAAAATATCAAATTAGGAAATTGAAGTTTGAATTTTAGGTGTAGAATCAGATTTAAAAAATGTAAAAATAGATTTCAAAAATAAAATTATCAATCTCGCTTTTCAATTTTCTAATCTAACAACATTAAATTTCACACTTTGAAAACTTCAATTTTGATTTTAATTTTCAATATATATAATTCATTGAAATTCTTATTAATAATATATACATCATTCACTAAAAATCATCATTTATATCTTCATAATTTTAAAAATATCTACAAATATTGCTTTTTCCAGACAAATAATTTACTCTCTTTCGAAATACCCATAAAAATAATATTTATATAATTAAAAATACCATTTAAAAAATACATTAAGAACAATTTTATAATTGATTATTTTTATTAGTATATTTTCCCTAATTAATAATTCATCACTTAAATATCTAATACAAATTTCATAACTATTGGATTTTTTAATTACATTTAAAAAATAATATTTATAACATTTTCATTTTTTCAATAACTAATTTTTATGTAGATAAAAAAAACTATAAAAAATTTAATTAAACATTAAATTTAATAAATTTAATTAAATATTTAAAAAAAATATTATTAATTATATGAAACACTTTTACATATAAAAAAATGTTCTCAAATACATTAACTTACATTATTTAATGGGCTTAGGTTCTAAAATACTTTAACTTACATTATTTAATTTGTTTTTCAATTATCTATAATATATTTCACATCGCAAACACCGTTCAAGTGGATAAGGATGACACAAACCATATCATAAAACCAACCTGTTATGAGCATTATAAACTTTATCAAAGGCTTGATATATCGATCCCAAATAAATATAAATAGGAAAAAAGTTGTAAGGATTAATAATTGCAAATGGGTAACATTTCAATTCATCTTTTGGGAAAAAATTAAAATTAAATTTGATTAATATTATGCTTAAATATTTTACTTTTTTTTTTGTATTCGTAGGAGTTAACTTAGCGGAAAAACCTAAAATACAATCATACACACAGCAATACACACAGCAATCAAACATGAAGAAAACTATTAACATGGTTCAACCAACCAAAATAGGCTACATCCACCAAACAGAGGTATTGACAATCGTATTCATCAACAGAAGATTACAACAACAGAATTACTCATCTGCACTTCCTCTTCCACACACCTCACATCTCATATTCATTTTCCTCTACAGGCTTACAATTTATAGATGTAGAGAAGAAACTGAATCATAAATTCTATCACAACATAGTAGGATAAAATATCTCCACTTGCTGATTTGATGCCATCAGTTATGGAAAAAATCCATTGTTGGCATTATCTATGAGATTTTCTCCAAATTAATATACAAAAAATCTCAACAATCTCCACCTTGACAACAATTAGACTGATACCTCGTTCCTTTATCATTTTTATTTTTCATTGAAAAGCCAAGAGAAGTCAGACACCATCGTAGCTTCTCTAATAAAACTGGGTTCATGAACATGTGTGGAAAGTTTTCCTTTGTATGCACTTTTTCAACAGAGACACCACGTTCAGTTATAACTTGTCTTAGAAAATGGTACTTAATAGGTATATGCTTTGATTTACTATGATAGGTTGGATTTTTAGCCAAGTGAGTTGCACATTGACTATCAAAAAATAACTTTATGTTGTCTTGCAGCCTACCAAATTCACCAAACAACCCTTTCAACCAAACTGCTTCTTTTCAAGCATGTGAAGCAGCTATGTATTTTGCTTCTATAGTGGATAAAGCAACAATGTTTTGTAGCTTTGACATCCAGCTAATAGCTCCACCTGCAAGAGTAAAGAGATATCTTGAATTTGACCTTATCTTATCCAATTCACCAGCAAAATTGGAATCAGCATATCCACAAAATAAATCACTACTTTTGTTATAAGGGATACAATAATCACTTGTGCCTCTCAGATACCGAAGCACCCATTTCACTGCTTCCTAGTGTTCTTTCCCTGGATTTTCCATATACCTACTGACAACCCCAACTGCATGTGATATATCTGGTTGTGTACAGACCATCACATACATCAAAGTTCCTACTGCATTAGGATAAGGTATTCGAGACATATATTCCTTTTCTTCATTTGTATTAGGACATAAACTTGAAGAAAGCTTAAAATAGGAAGCTAAAGGGACTGAAATTGGTTTCACATTTTTCATACTAAACCTTAAGAGTATTTTCTCAATATACTTCTCCTGTGATAACCACAGCTTACCATTGCTCCCGTCTCTGAAAATATCCATGACCAAAATCTATCTTGCTGCTCCTAGATCTTTCATATCAAACCTCCTAGCCATCTGAGCCTTTAACCTGTTGATCTTAGTTATGCTTTTTCTTGTTAAAATCATATCATCAAAATACAACACTAAGATAATTAATATGCCATTACTTAATTTCTTAAAGTAAACACAATGATCATATTCACTTCTTATATAATTTTGGCTCATCATGAAAGAATCAAATTTCTTTTACCATTGTTGAGATGAGTGCTTCAGACCATACAATGATATATCCCTTAATCCCATCACCATATCCAACAAAGATATATATTTTTGATTTAGGATCTAATTTAGAACACTGATGTTTCGGAATTAGAGCATATGCATCACAACCAAAAACTTTCAGTTTAGAATAATCACAAGGATGGCCTTTCCATACCTCTCGAGGAATTTTACATCCTATTGCAGTTGCTGGTTATCTATTTATCAAATAGCAAGCTGTAGATACTGTTTCTATCCATAATTCCTTCTACAAATTTGTGTTACTTAGCATACTTCTTGCTCTTTCTTAGAGAGTCTTGTTCATGCATTGAACAACTCCATTTTGCTGAGGAGTATAAGCAGTTGTTCTATGTCTTTCGATCCCAGCTTCCTTGCAATAATTATCAAATTATTTTCAAGTAAACTCACCACCATTGTCATTTCTTAAAAATTTAATGGTTTTTCCAGTGATGTTTTCTACTAATGCTCTAAACTACTAGAAAACTGTGAATACATTAGACTTTCTTTTTAACATGTAGACCCATACTTTTCTAGAGAAATCATCTATAAAAGATAAAAAAATATGATGATCCTCCATATGAGGTTGTATGAGATGGACCCCAAACATGAGAATGGATATAATCAAGGATTCCCTTACTAGTATGTTTTCCAATTTTAAATTTCTACTTTCTTTGTTTCCCATATATACAATGTTTGTAGAAATATAACTTCGAAGATTTTAAACTAGGAAGTAACATACGATCAGATAAAATTTTTAATCCTCTTTCACTCATATGGCCCAACCATTGATGCCATAGTAGAATAGAATCAGTGTTGTCTTCAGATACAATAGAAGCATGATCTGACTCTGTTCTTCCTTCTAACTGAAAAATATTTCCAACCTTATTTGCTTTCATTACTAATAGAATTCCTTTATAAATTTGCATTACTCCACCTTGAATAGAAGTTTTATATCCATTTGTGTCTAACACTCCTAGACAAATAACATTTTTTCTGAGTTTAGGCACATGTCTTACATCAGTTAAGATTTTATTTTTTCCATCAAACATTTTAATCTAGATGCTTCCAATTCCTACAACATTACATGAGAAATCATTACCCATGTAAAAAACTCCATCATTGATTGATTTATAAGATTTAAACCACTCTTTATGAATGCACATGTGATTGGACGCAACAGAATCTATTAGCCAATGTTGATCATGATTTAACAAATTAAATGATAGAACTTCATGACTTATACCTAAACCAGATGTCGAACTTGAACCTGTATCTTTTGTGTTTTCCTCTTTATTTTCTGTTGAAGAGTCTCCTTTGGATTTTTGCTATCTCTTCCAACAATCCTTCTTCAAATGTCCCGATTTGCTGCAAAACCAACATTTTAGTTTACTCCTCTTCCCTTTCGATTTTGACCGAGAGTTGTTTTTCTGACTGAAGCGTTTTTCTTGAGAATGACCTCTAACCATCATTGCTTCTGATGTAGAAGTTTCTAAATTTGACCTTTTCTTGGTTTCTTCAGACAACATAGCTCCAACAACATCATCAAATTCAAGGGTTTCTGATGAACTAAGACTTATAGAAGTAACAAAATGATCCCATGACTCAGGCAGAGAACATAATAAAGTTACATCTTTATCTTCTGAATCAAATTTTACTCCTATGCTATTTAATTGCACCAAGAGAGTATTAAAGCTATTCAAATGATTAGTTATTGATGTACCTTTCTTCATATGCAAACTGTACAACTGTCTTTTTAGAAGAATCCTATTGGTTAAGGATTTAGTCATGTACTACTTTTCTAGCTTTGTCCATAAACCAACAGTTGTTTTCTCTGACACGATGTTAAATAACACATCATACGCCAAACACAACCACATTCTGCTGAGTGCTCTGTCATCGATGTCACTCCATTCATCATCGGTCATGGCGAGAGGTTGTTTGGATTTTCCAAAAATTGCCTTCGCCACTCCTTGTTGTACGAGTAGATCATGCATCTTAAGTTTCTAGATCTCGAAGTTATTTTTCCCATTAAACTTCTCGATCTCAAACCGAGCACTTTGAGTTTTTTCCATATTGAGTAGCTTGTGTCAATAATTTGCAATTTCAAATCTTAATAAATGAAGATTTTATTTTAGTCAAAATTAATAATTTTGATAAAAATGCCCTTTTTCAAAAAAAAAATGCAATTACTCTCGCCTTCAAACTAAAGCTTTTTTTGGAAAATTGACAGCTCTTATAAACTAACATTCCACCATTCCACCATCGAAAAAAAAAACTAGGTCCTAGGCCCTAGGACTTACCCAATATAATGGCATATTGACATTTCAATATATATAATCGCATTATGGCATTTAATATAAATCGATATATTGGCAATCTACTCACTTTACTCACTTCAATGAATATTCTGCCTTCACCTTTCACATATAGTTTATTATGATACTTGTCTCCAAACCGGCACCGTCAAAACCTACAGTTCATAACATTGTAGCTCCAGCGCATGGTGCTACCAAAAAATAGACTTACATACCAAATCAAGCCAACCTTCAATACGTTGACTCAACATTGTCCATTGACAGCCTTCACGCAAACTGCCTAAGCTAGCAATCTTCATATGTGGCCTCCCATTAGAGCATTCATCTCGCCTTCAACAGGCCTTCATGCGAAGTTCATACACTAATTCACATCCAGTGAATCAACGCATTTTCCAACATCCTCCAGCTCACGGCTCTTCAACCATCACATTGCCCGATCCATTCAATGCTGCAAATGTAAAACAAAGTAATCACTGACATACTTGGCCCTCACGGTCTCTCAATGGCCATAGAAAGTCAGCCATGCAGATGGTATCCACTGCTCTTCACACATTTAAAACAACAAAAAAACAACCTCTACGCAGGCAGCCTTAGTCGTCGACACTTAATGAACAGGCAGCGGCTTCTAAATCAATAGACAAGGCATATTGAAGTTACGCCCCCTCATATCTTCAACAGATTCTACCACTTAGACCGCACACAGACTCAACCTAAAAACGCTCCAATACCAATTGTAGGAGTTAACACAGCGGAAAAAACTAAAATACAATCATACACACAACAATCAAACATGAAGACAACGATTAACGTGGTTCACCCAACCAATCTGGGCTACACCCACAAAACAGAGATATCGGCAATCTTATTCATCAACAGAAGATTACAACAACATAATTACTCATCTGCACTTCCTCTTTAACACACCTCATATCTCATATTCATTTGCCTCTATAGGTTTACAATTTATAGATGTAGAGAAGAAACTGAATCATAAATTCTATCACAACATAATAGGATAAAATATCTCCACTTGCTCATTTGATGCCATGAGTTATGGAACAAACCCATTGTTGGAATTATCTATGAGATTTTCTCCAAATTAATATACAAAAAGTCTCAATAGTATTGATTACCATGTTAGATATACTATGGTGTTAAAGTTGCAAATAAATTTATTTTTTTAGTTTATAAAATAATGAACAAATTCAATATACTATTGCAACTTATAAAAACACAAATAAAAAAATAAAGAAATTTGAAAAAATTCCTTTCTAATTTTATATTTATCTTACATTAACATTTTCACTTCATATAAACTATGAATAGTGGAGAAAACCAATTCTTATAACTATTCCATCAAGCAAGATGTCCTATACATTCTAGGAATAAGTAGTGAAATAGCTTTTGGTTTGGAACTTACCCATGAAAAAGTCAAATTGAAGGACACAAACGGCGGAAAATGGGATGTTCTAGAGGGGAAAAGAATACACCCAAAAATAGTCCATGAACATGTCATACTGAAATTTGGAAAGAGCTATTAGAATGCTTTATCGACTAAAATTTCTAAAGAGTACTACAAAATTTCGTGTCCATTTAGCATATTGTAGGAAAGGGGTCTGGAATGCCTTATGGAGTTCAATCTGACAAAACCTTGTCCCCAACTCCATGAACTTCACAAACATTTTTTTCTGGAAAGCCTTCTTGCTTTCAACATATTAATCCGAATCTTCACGTCCGTAAATATTATTGGAGAGTATCTACGGAGACCTACTTTCCATGACATGCCACTCACTCTAATTGATGGGAGAGACGAGAAATTACATAATTTGTAGAAGGATTTTGAAAATGCAATGAAGGGAAACTATTTTTGATGGAATTTTTCGAGAGAAACTTGGGACGGGTGTAAATGTTTTTATGTTGAATATAGAAATTGATAACTACCTGTAAAGGTTTTTATTTTGAATCTATAAATTTAAAGTTAGAGTTTAAAATCTGAAAGATATTGATGAATAAAATATGTTACTATGTTTATACGCGCTTTACAACCTAGTGTGGGCAGAAGTTATATCAAAGCATTAGCGTGGGAAGAGGTTGAAACAAAGCATTATAAAGTGAAATATTAAATTAAATATTTATAATAAAAATATAACATTTAAAATAATAATGGAAAGTAAATAATAGTAAATGTTAGAATAGAAAAAATAATATATATATATATATATATATATATATATATATATATATATATATATATATATATATAATTAATAAATATATAAAGAGTTAATATTTATATTAAAAAGAAATTCACAATAAGCTGTACACAAAGATATAGATATATATAGTAATAGTAAAATATATGAAAGAAATAGGAATATATATAGTTATATGTATGATGAGTATTTTAATAAAATGAAATATATATATATATATATATATATGATATTTTAGCTTCAGTGAAATTCACTTAATAAACATGTGAACATACCATGCTTACAATAAACTATTTTTAATACTTAAAATATATTATGGTGATATGGAACATTTATTTTAATATTTTTGAGCATAAAAATACATTACTTTAGAATTACAAGTAATATTTTATCTTTTTGAAGTTGGAAAGATTCTCTTAGTCTTGGTGGAATTTAATAATCATCATGACCATCATATTTTATAAATATTTCTTTAAAATTTTAAATTGAACAATTATAAATGGAAAATGGAATTCTTCACATATAGCTATAGTTAATGCATTATGATACTATGAATAAAATTGAAAACAAAAATATGTCTATGTAGAAATATGTGAAATTCATAGCCATAGAAATTAAATGGTTTTTTAGATTCCATTAGGACTCAATCCATGATGAAAATAAAACAATTTATGATACATTTCACGTTGCCAGTATTAAAAAAGTAGTCAGAAAATCAAACTAACTTATAACTTTATTATTATTATTCCCAGGATGGGATGTTTCACATGAAAGAAGGTTGGGGTGGGTTTCCACTATCCAACCTGGCCACATGTCTAGGCAATGTGGAAGCAAATAACCTTAATAGTTTGACTATGAGTTTGGAACTAGGAACATGGGATGCCCCATGCAAGTATCTGGTGCCTAGAACATGGTACACCTCCCCTGAACTTTCACTCTTCCATGGGTATATTCACCTTGGGAACGAATCCTCTCACCTGCTCACCTGCTATGTTTATCTTGTGCAATTGGTTAGCTACATAAGCCATTGATGAGAGACTTAATTGTCAGTTTTACTTTCACCACCCAGTTCCCATTCAATAGAAAAAATTGACACCATCTTATTCATCGAGATGAGATTTGTAACATCTTGGGTAACCTCGCAGGAAAAATTATGGAGTTAGGAAAATTTTTCAACATTTACCAATACGTAGCTTTCTAATTTACTTTCCATGTTCCTTTAATAAACATTAGTGATACAGGAGGATTCTTCAGTTGTACAAAGTTTACAAGTCTGAGTTGTTTCCAAAAGTGGTTACAAACTGTGAAGTCTATCGCTGTGAATCCGACACTTCTTTCCATTTCTTATTTGGTCTCTGATTGATGCAGAAATTATCCGTCAAAGTACAGGTGCAAGTCTGTTATTGCAAGTGTGATTTGAGGTCATGGGTGGATTAAGTTAGTAATGAAACATTTTTTATGTCAAAACAAACCTATGGAAACAAATAAGTGTTTAACCTATCCTACATGGTGGGTGCATATTCCTAAGGATGAAGGTGTAAAACTTCATGAGTAACTAAACCTAAGATACAACCTAATTTAATGAAACCTATAGTCCAAAACTAAGGTGGGAGAAAATAAGCGGAGACATGGTTTTATACCAAAGTTAATGAACCATATGACATAGTGGCATGTAACCTATGATATTGAAACCATGCAAGCAAAATATAAATCTGTATTACCGTTACATTAAATAGAGTGGAACATAATGGTGGAATAGAATTATGATACGTTTATTAACCATAAACCAAGTTGGCGGAGCTCGTTGTGCCAAATGGAGGAGGGTTACCTTACACTGCCAAGCCAAGGAGTTAGTTACATCACCAAATCATCTCACTGCCAAAGTTTTCGAGACATGAAGAGTTGATTAAGGTTTATAAACTTAGTTTATATATCGTATGAAATGCATATGGATATTTTCTGGATTATTAGATAGATTAAAAGCTATATGACAAGGTTTGCGCTAAAGTTTTAGATACAAACACTACAAGGAAAAGACCCTCTAGCGGAGGTTATAAAGGGGGTTTTTAGTGTTATAAAGTTGGCCAAAATTGTCAAAAAAACTTTTATACAACATTCATTTATGGTTATGGAGGTTTTGGCAGAGCTTTTAACAGAAATTCAATGCAACTAAAAAGAGTGGGCGGCCGAAGGTTATTATGAATGTTTTTTTCATCAGTGTGTTACTAAGGTTTCAAAAAACCAAAGCGTGTCATCTAGAAGGTGGCTCGAGCCAGTCGAAGGTGCGTGCATCAGGTCATCAAGGTATAAAACTGCACCAGGCGCAGTGTTGGTGATACAATGCACGAGGCTGTTCTAATTGGTCTTGGGATTTGTGCGGTGCCCATAGGTCATCTCAACACATTGGTACGTAGACTTATAGAAATGCACCAGTGCTTCATATCAGAAAAATTCTCTGAGATTTCTAATTGGTATTTGTACTTGTGCGGTGCCCATACATCGTACAAATGCATCGGTGCATAGTCCCACATAAACGCAACGATGTGTAGTACCATAGAAATGCATAAATATTTTTAATTGGTTTTGGTATTTGTGCAACACCCATAGATCGTAGAAATGCACTGGTGTGTCGCAACACACAAATTCACCAGTGTACAATAACTGACACACACCAGTGTTCATTGTGTATCTTTTAGAAACATCGACCTGTGACAGTGCAATTATTGTGATTTTTTAAAATTCATTATTCATCAAAAGTCAAAATATCTTATAATAGTATTCATATGAATTAATTTTTTGTTAATGCATTTAAATGTGATGTTTCGATTAATTTGTTATATCATATCATCAAATTTCACATCTCTTCATTATAATATCTAATCATCCATAAATTTAATCAGTGGTGTTGCATTTCACAGCAACAATGGAGAAAAAAATAGAATAAATTAAAAGATATTTTATTATATATACATGAATAAGACAGTCTTTGTCATATAAAATGGGACAGTTATTGGTATCCCTTTGTCTTTCAATTGGGATACTATGTCCATTACATTAAACAAAATGTCTGATTTCATAGACAAATATTTCAAAAAATACAACACCTTGCTTTGATATCCAAACGTAATTATCATCATTCTTCGCTTGAACTGCTGTCACTGGTAGAGCTACTTCCATGACTTGTGCTATTTTCAGGAATGTTTTGTTCGTGGTGTTGATTTTTTTCTTATTCTTCATCTTCCATCTACAAATATAAAAATAAACTGTAATGAGTGTATATACATGGGCGAGAATAATGAAAATTCTGATATTAAATAATATACATAAATGTAAATTGAAAATAAATGACATACCATAGCAACAATTGACTCATAAAATATACACATTCTTTCAAAACCATGAACCATGTCATCTTTCAAGATTTCGTCTGTTGACATAGTTCCATACTTTGTTTCCTGCAAGTTTTATACCCCATAACAAATCATATATTTAATATAAAATATTTTTTTGTTCTATTAATTATAGACAGAGCTAAGTAAAACAAGATCGATAGATTCTTACCAATTCCACAGTTAATTTATGATATGCCAACATATACTCATAACCCATATTTAACCTAATTTCAATCAATTGGTCTGATGGTTCTTCTTTGTATGTTAGCACCTATTTGAATCCATTCAATGATGATTTTTGTAAAAAAACTTGAAAAATACAAAAATGAAATCTATTTATGTTGCTATAAGGAAGTAACAATTACTCACAAACTTAGATATCAACCCTTTTCTTCCTTGTCGTCTTGTTTTATGTGGTGAATGGGTTCCATTTTATTTTGTTTTCTGCAAGAAAACACTTGAAAATTAATATCTAATGCTAAATTTCTTATTTATCGTACCTAATGATCAAAAAATTAAATGATTACATATTACATTTGAAGCACGTTGTTGTTCAGATGGCTCCTCCTCCGTTGCAATTTGGTCTTGATCATCTCCTTGTACACCTTTTTGGAGATTCCTACTGGCATATTTCTTATATTAGTTTGTTCATCTTTTGATATTTTCATAATCTTCCTGAAAATAACATGATAATAAACTATTTAATTTTTATATTGATATATGAAAAATAAATATAACAAAAGTGATATTTATAAATAATTCTAGACGAACATTTAAAGGAATATTACTTTTCATTCCTTCCTTTTTTTTTTGTAGGCTTTTGCTATTAAAAGTATGACATGTCTCATTGACCAATTCTCTGGAAACTCTTCCTGTAGTTTAGATAAAATTTGGTTCTTGGAATCATTGGATTGATTTTTGTATTGTAAGTGGAAAGAACGTCTATACATTCATTCCACTAGATCCCTCAAACTTTTGTAAAGAATTTAGAAAGAACTTTCCTTTTTTACTTTTCTTGATGTGTTATCAATATTTTTATTACTTGATCTCTTGTTAGTCATTTCCTTATCAATCTGAAACCTGTACCATATCATTCATTAATATATTTATAAATAAATTTTCAACTTTTTACATAAAAAAGAAATCACAAGAAACCAGTGTGCCTCTCATGATGTACGCATTGACATTGGTGCGTGGGGGCCTTCTAAACACACTGCACAAACAATGTAATGGACCCTATGATTTTCTATGTCAACAAGGTGCACCGGTGCATTACATGTTAACCACCACACCGATTAACTCGGAGAAAATAATAAGAGTTGTCCAATGTTAGTTTTTCTAGCATAAACGCCATGCGCAAATAAGGGACCACCACAGAGTGCTCTCTGTCAACTAGGAGACCCGGTACGGTGCGTTATACGTTACATGGTGCACCAATTAATACAATAAAACATTTTTTTGAGAAACAACATGTTTGCAGTGCGCCATAATGAAATAACACGTTGTCGGTGCGCCCCTCATAACCTAGAGCAGCAGTGCCCTATTTTAGATGTGGCGCATTGATTAAAAAACATTGTTTTTATAATTTTTATTACACAGTACTTACGTGATGTGCTGGGATAATACAACACACCGTTGCTCTATGTTACACAGGGTGCACCAATAAAAAAAAATCATTTTTTTTCCAAAAATTCACGCAAGGGCCAACATGGATTGGGATCCGACTATGCAAGTCATTTCGTAGGTTGGATGTCAATCTAAAATGAAAATCCCTAATTTTTAAATCACAGAAACAGGGAGAAAAATGGAAGAAACAAAAATAATAAAGGGTTTAGGGTAAAAATGATTTTTTTTTTTGTTTCTAAAAATGGAAAACAAATTGATTTTTTTTTCTTATTTCGTAAACAAACTGCAGAAAAGGTAAAAAAAATAATCATATTTAATCACGAGATCGTTTGAAATTCTATGCTATAGGGTTTGAATCACCAGAGGTTTGGAATTTTGATTGTTTGAATACTTTTTTTTGAACATATTTCATTGCTCCACAGTGCCCTCGTGCTCTCTTGCTCCAGGTATGTCTCTTGCAAATCGCTGGCTGAATTTTTTTGCAAAAATAGTGAAATAATGAAAAGTGTTTAGTATTTAAAGAATTAATTTATGAAATTGGTTTTTCGAAAATATTTTGCCCCCAATTTTTCAATTTACTGTTTTTTTTCATTTAAAGAAAATAGAGTTGCACTTTTTTTTTCTTCTTTTCGTCGATTATTCGTCACCAGTGCGTCACCCAATATCCCAACAACGATGTGTCCATTTATAACATGACACCAGTGTGCAGTAACTAAACGCACTGGTGCGATTATCTATACATTAGAATCGATTTGCAGTGAAGGCACTAAAATTACTTTTAGGTGTGTACAACAAAATTTAGTGAACTCCAACCATAGAAATTGAAAATTGGAATTTTGTTTATTCTTGATGGAAATATGCAATAAGAATTAGAATTTTTATTATTATTGATAATTAGAATTAGAATTAGAATTGGATAAATTCTTGATGGAAATAGCTATTCTTCCAATGCATTTTGTTTATTGCACAAGGTCCTTCCTGATTCTGTGGAGAGAATGCAATGTGGGGCATGTGAACATGCAATACTACAGGGCTCAAGTGGGCAGCTGTGGCATGTGATCCTGTGCTATGCTAATACGTTGGAAGTTTTCACAAATGGTTGGGGAAGTTTTTTTTCTAAGAATTTTATTGAAGTTAGAGATATTTTGGTTTCTAGACATGTTGGAAATGTAGATTTTGCTGTGAAAACCTTTGGGCCATTTCTTTTCAAAACTACACCTCTTCTTCTTTCAGGAAAATAAACTTGAACCTTTCCACAACCTGCAACAAGAAAATGCACCAACAAGAGCTTCTGACATGCATATCTATTTCTAACATGAATATCTATTTATTCTATTGAGGTCTTGAAGGAAATGATTATAGCCAATCTACTTCATTAAGTAATCTTCCTGAATTTCTTTGGTTCTACCGAAGGGTGCAGTTACTAACAGATACAGGATTGTAAGCTCCCTCCAACCCTTATTAAATTGCATAATATGGATAAAACTCCATCAAAATGCCTATCATTTGCATAAAATTCCTCAAAATGTAGAATTGAGTGTTTTCTTTTTTTTTGAAATTTGTGTGTTGTTATGATGAAAGAAATTATTGTTTCTATTTTGTGCTAATATGGTGAAGAAATGGAATATTGCTCAATTATATGACAACAATCCTCAATCATATTCTCAAAAAATATGGGTTCGTTGTTAAATTCATAGCTACAAGATTCTTTCATAGCATTGCTAGAAAAAATTCAAATGAAATACTAATACAACAGGGTTGGTATTGTCTACTGTCCCATGAACCCATAAACCCCACAAAAAATCTGAAAAACTTATTAATAAAATGCAAAATAGTCCAAAAATATTTTTTTATTTTGTGTCTGTTGCATTCTTGACACTCGAATTTTTCTAAAATATGTTCATGGAATTAGCATCCATAAGAGGCAACAAAATGTAATATACTCGAATTCTTCTAAAATATGTTGAGTGGAATTAATACATGTGAAATGGTACATGCGTTATTAATTCATCAATATTTATACTTTTTAAAATGGGATTTTATAAAGAAGATGACGTAATTACCTTATACCCTATAAGACTCTCTTTTTTTCAAAAAATTATAATATGTATTTTGAATTAATGTTAAAATCAATATTTCACTTGATAATTTGCAATTATGTTGATCTCAATAAAAATGGTGTATTGTATAAAGTTTTTTTTTGGTATGTAAGATCATAATAAAATAATTATAATTATAAAGTAAATGAATTTATTTGCATTATTTTCTAAACTTTATTATGTTACAACAAATCATATTATTCTAGATTTATTATTTTACAATTATTTACAATTTTACAAATTTACAAATTTAAAATTTTTAATAAAATCATTTCACATTAATACAATTAAAATGTTATAAATATTTTACATACAATTACAATTAAAACTACAATTAGAATTACAATTATAATTTTACAATTTCACATACAATTATGATTAGAATTACAATTGCAATTCTAGAATTTTACATACAATTACAATTACAATTAAAATTTTACAATTACAATCATTTCACAGTAATACAATTAAAATTTTACAAATATTTTACATACAATTAGAATTATAATTACAATTAGAATAAGAATTACAACTAAAATTAAAATTTTACAAATATTTTACACACAAATACAGTTAAAATTACAATTACAAATAGAAAAACAATTTTACAATTTTACATACAATTAAAATTAAAATTTTAATTACAATCACAACATAATATCTAGTAAATATCATGGTCATTTCATATTAAATTAATTAATAAACATCACAATCATCATAACCATTGTACGAACATCATATTTGACTAAAAAACACATTCAAATTTGCTAACATCGTTGTGATCATGACCATCTAACAAAACACAATTAGCATTGTATAACATCATCACAACACAAACATCAAATATACATCTCATGTCATATAACTCATGCTATCACATACACATCTATTTGCAAGCTACACATTGAATGAACATATCTACCATGACCTAACAATATACACATCATGATGATCACCAACATGTAATTTAAGTAAAGCTGCAACATGAACATAAAATACATGGAATATGTATATATAAATCAATAATGTCAAAACATACAACTGTAACATAAATTTCATGGATCAGCTCATGGTACAACATCAATAGCAGTACTAGTCGAGGCCTTCTCAGTCAATGGTGCATCCTCGACGGTCGATGGTCCAGCTTACTCATGATCATGAGTACTGCTGGATGCTGGAGGCTACTGACTGGACATGGACGATGGTCCAAAATTCTCTTCATGATTACTGCTGCTAGATGCTAGTGGAGGCTGCTCATCTGCCACGACACGAGGTGAACCATCATCAGGTGATGAGACGTTGCTCGCGGATTTCTGATCATGTGTTGCATATCGGCCATGCCTACAATGTGCAATGGTCCTCCTTAGCCGTGTAACTAAGGTCGTAGCACCTACGACATGCTGCATTAGGTTTTACATGTCACACAACATGCCTCTCCACATATTTAACAACTTACCATCGCCCTGTATGTCTATCATATTAGCATGCATGATGCCTGCCTCAACAATTAATGTAGTGAGTTGGTCGCCCAACTCCATCCTGTATCTGATATCCAGTCGACCGCGCCTAGCAAAAGGCGACACCAACGCATCAGTGGGAGAATGTCTCTCTGCACCATCCTCCTGATGATCCTTGGTAGATGGCATGCCTTGATCGTCATTAGGATCCACACTTGGATCATGTGGTGGTGCCGACATGTCCTCGGCATCAAAAGAACCAATGTCTGCAAAATATATACAAGTACATAACAATAATTCGACAATTTCATTACACAATTTAATAAAAACAAGTTAAAGAACATGTTAGAATAAATTTAAATAAAACTGTAATATTACCTGTATCATTTAACGACTTATCATATGTGAAGAGGATGTTGGCACACCCTCGCTAATCCAAACCAGCATAAGGATAGGGGACCATAATGAAGGGATGCAGCTCATCAACACTAGCTAGAAACTCCAGTGCATCATGTGATATCCTCGCTGCAAACATAGTCTCACCCCTCTTGGACATCATCTACCCCCACATATGCATCTGTGCCCCGAACATTGGCCTACAAGGTTGTCGAATAAAAGTAGGCCTCCTCTCTGAAAACCTCTCAAAAAATAAATGAAAAATCTTAGCGGTGCCTCTTTTTCTTTGTTACGCACCGGCGCACTAGATGATATTCAATGCACTGGCGGTGGTGCACCTGAAAATTTTCAGTGCACCGTTGACTATGTATGGTGTCAAGAGTGTAGTGCACTCACTAAACTCTACGCCTCGGGGCATAAAGTTGGGACAGTGCACCGACCTCTTGACATCATTACATAGTCAACGATGCGGTATTTTAGCAGGCTGCACTTTTGAACCTGTCGAAATGCAAAATGCGGTGCGCTGACAAAAATTCCTGCCCCAAGACAGATATTTATGACAACATACCGAATTGCCGCAATTCCACATGGTCTACGATGTGGACAGGTAAACGACCACACCACACTTTTTTTAAAAATTTAAAATAACATAGTACGCCTTTCAGTACCACCCCAAAACCGATGCAGTTAGCGTTAGCACGAGTTTTGGTGCGCCCTGTAAATTTACAGGAAGCACTGCGAACCGGTGCGAGCTAAATCGTTTGAGCGCCTCGCACGACAAATATTTTTTTTCTTTTAAATGGTGAAATTATAATTCGCTAAAAGGATTCATTATGGGAAAAAAAAGAAATATACATGTACATTTGGCCGTCAAGGAGGCATATTGAATGTAGAATTTGCAAATGAAAAATATCCCACCTTTTTAAAAAATTTAAGTTGGAGATTGGTGGGCAATGCTCAATAGCATTGCATGTAATGAGTGCAATGGGAGCACCTAGGTTAGGGTGGCTCAGACAAGGATAAATTTCATTGGTGCTTGAGAGCTCTGGAGCACTAAAAAAAGTGAAAAATGTGGTTTTTTGGCCATAATTTTTTATTATTATTTAACCATGTTTTAGTGCACGGGGTTTTATAAGTGCACTAGTGCAGTTGTGTAAGACTGTATCGGGCAGTTTCTATTTTGGTGTGGTGTTTTATGATGCACAAGTGTGGAATATTTGTAAGGCACCGGTGTGCTATAGTAATAAGACGCATCGGGCGGGTGTGTACGGAGCACACAATGTCTGGTGTGCCAATGTTTTGTGCGCACAGGTGCTTTCTCTTGTTTAACGCACCAGTTTGGTTTATTATGATAAGGGCATTGGACGAAAAACATCCGCAAAAACCTCCAGCCACCAACCTCCTCTAGTAACCTATGCTATAAATGGATCTCTGGGGTATTTTTATAATGGGTTCCTCAAAAACATCTGCTAGAGGGTCTTTTCCTTGTAGTGAAATGCTCCATGTGTAATGTAATTATAGTGTAGGTTTAATGTTTTTAATAAATTCACCAATGTTTGCGCTAAAGTTTTAGATACAAATGTGCGATGTGTAATGTAATTATAGTGTAGGTTTAATGTTTTTAAGAAATGCACCATGAGACATGGGATAAAACATAAGTGTTATATTCTCATTGCACCAAGAATATCAAACACAACAACTTGATAAATATATCTCAGGTGATTCGATCCTAGAACCTAGTCGAGGTCCTATAAAATATTTATCATTACACCAGTGTAGGAAGATTTGATTTTAGAGTGGGAGAACAATATTTTGCAGGTTGGCAACACATACTCTTTTGGTCGTAACTTGAACTTCCTTCGACCTTTCGAAGAATGGAGACAGGCGTTGGAATGCCAAGACAGAGAGTTTTATTTTTACAGTAACCAGTAGTGCTTGCGTGTATAGATCAATTGGACAAATATATTGTAAATATACTCTTTGGATCATTTCCTAATAAAACATGCGAACAATTAGAAGTGGAACTGGAGATGTAGTCTAGGAGGGATAAACTCTGTAATAAATGTTTTTTATTTTTGCATCCATCTTTTATTCTTCTTTTCAGTTCTCTAAGTTTATGTTTAAGGAATAAAAACAACTCTGTTTTCTTATTTCATTCACATAAACACTTCCTAAGTCAATTGTGCAAGTAATCAATCCTGTCGATTTCATATCATATAATTTGGTATCAAATCAGGTTGATCATGTTAAATGAGATATTCTCCAATGAATGTTGACTAGATCCAGGTCGCGACGTGGAGAAGGGAAACTCGAGGAGACAAATCCAAATATTAGAAAGAGGAAAATATCTCGAAATATGGCAGGTGAAACTGATGAAGAAACTCTCAAGCCCATGACTGATGAGAAATTTTAGAAGATTTTCCTCAACATACAAAGGACGATTGCACAACTCTATGAAGACAATAAGACTTGAGATGCATCTTTGTCTTCTAAAGGAAGAAGGAGAAAAGGGGAAAGGATAAAATCGGTGGTGAAAAATCTCGTTGTTCTCCATATTCATCTTCTAAAGGAGGGAAAGAGGAAAAGGAGATGAAGAAAAATAATGGTAATGCACCTCCTTCTCCTCCATCTTCATATTCTTCTTTTTCATCTTCTGATGCTTCAAGTTCAGATTCTAACTCAAACAAGAAACATAAGAAATCTCCTTTTCTAAATCTTGATGTAAAGATTGAACTGCCCATATATGATGGTGAAATGAATACTGAAAGGTTAGATAATTGGATTAAACAAATTGAAGTATATTTTAGAATACAAAATATTGATGACGATTCTACAAGAATTCAGTTACCTACACCTAGAATGGGGGGAACAACTTTGATTTGGTGGGAAAGTAAAACTCAATCAAATTTAAAACGTAAAGGAAAAATGATCTCTTCATGGTCTAAGTATACTAAAGCTCCTAGAAAGAAATTATATCGTTTGGGATATATGCAACACGCTGTAATGGACTGGAAACGAATAAGGCAAAGTAAAGGGAAAAATTTGAAAGAGTTTACGCGGGAATTTAGGAAGAAGTCATTAGCACTTG
Organism: Pinus albicaulis; assembly: GCA_034641835.2. NCBI lineage: Eukaryota > Viridiplantae > Streptophyta > Pinopsida > Pinales > Pinaceae > Pinus > Pinus albicaulis. The sequence continues at coordinate 1,144,906,397 of CM076578.1, read as the reverse complement.
AAATTCCTTTAAACACAAGAGAAACTTTATTAGATTATATTGGAATTTTTCATTCTTATTTGCAACATACATTGCTTATGTTTAATAAAACTGAATTTGATGAAGTGTGTGTGAAAGCCATTCATGTTGAACTAGGTGGCAGACCTTTTCAGTTCTCGAAGAAACCATATAGGAAATCAGAGAACAAGGATTCCAAAGAAAACAAGGGAAATAAATCAATAACATATAAGCATGGATAAAAAATGCCTACATGTACTCATTTTTGGAGGGTTGGACATGATGACTTCAAGTGATGGAAGCTTCATCCAGAACTCAAGCCAAAGAAGTCCCTTAAGAGGAAGTGTGAAATGAAGACTAATGCAGTAGTCTAACAAGATTTAGGATTTGAATCTGGTGACAAAAATGAGATAATCACTATGGGTCTAACATGTAATCCTTATGAAGCTAATTGTTCTAGTTCTACTTGTTCCACATCTTCTTCAAAATCTAATAATATTGCTGAAGATAAAAAGAGGATTTAATTGTTTCACATAAGGATAATATCCAGGCACACTAAAATTGACACATTATTTGATAGTGGATCACCAGAAAAATTAATATCTGAGAAATTAGTAAGTAAATTGGAATTGGAAGCCAATACTCATCCAAAACCTTACCATTTAGAATGGTTAAAGGAAAACACTCAAATGCATGTGAAAAAATAATGTTTATTAAAGTTTACAATCACAGCTAATTTTGTTGATGATGTTGATTTAGATGTGATTCCTTTGGACATATGTGCAGTTGTGTTGGGTAGTCATTATATTTATGATCGAGATTCCATATTATATATAAAGGAGAATAAGTATCATCCTTTTAAAAAAGGAATTAAATACATTGTCATGGCACACAAAAGTAAGAAAAACTTATATTTAATCATTATTGGTCAAATGAAAATACGCACAAGTTCAAGTAAAGAGTTTCTTATCATGTTTTTTAAGAAAGAAATTAATATTAAGTATGTTGCTTTTCAAGGATGTGATTCTCATTTTAAGGACAAATTGGTTGCAATAGTTCATTCAGAAAAATAATTGTTTAAATAACCAAAAATTCTCCTTCCAAAATGATAAATACAACATGAGAATAAATTACTATATGTTGTACCTCTTCTTAATATTAGCATAAACATATATCATTCATTAAACTGGATTTAACAAATGGTTATCATCATATGTGTATTGTAGGGAATGATGTTTGGAAATCTGCATGTGAGACTAGACAGGGGCTTTATGAATGGTTGGTTTTCTCGTTTGGTTTATGCAATGCTGCAACAATTTTAATGAGAATAATGAATGATGTGTTTTGTTATTTTCATGATAATTTTTTCGTAGTCTATTGCGATGGTATTCTTACTTTCAGTTCAAGTTGGGAAGTTATAAGTTTCATGGGTGCAGATCAATATTGGAGGAATTTTGTTTTTTATTTCTCTTTTATTGCATCACCACTGCATGCTTTAACAAGTTTTAAAGCCTCCTTTCACTGGGGAGGAATGAAACAACAAGAATTTGTAACTTTAACACAAAAAATTGTTTCAACTCCAATATTAGCTTTACCAAACCTTAAATATCATTTTCAAATAGAAACTAATGCTTGTGGGTATGTAATGGGCTTTTTTTCATTGCAAAAAGGAAAGCCTATTTTTTTTTTTTCATTTAGAAACATTTTCTAAATCAGTTGCAAATTTTCCAACGTATGATAAATATTTACATTCATTAGTATAAAGTGTTAAGAAATGGAATCATTACTTAATGGGAAAAGAAATAATGATGCATAGAGATCATTGGCGACTTCAATACCTTCAAACTTAGACTAAGATGCAACAATCTCGACATTATAGATGAATGGATTTTTTGCATCATTTCCACTTATTAATCCAATATAAGAAAGGTATCAGAAACAAAGTAGCTAATATGTTATCCATACCATCTTTGAATACCTTAGTTATTCTGAAAAATAGTTCTTTAGTGCATGACAGTTACATTGAACAATATGCTAAAGATATTGAATTCAAAGATGTTTATGAATCAGTAACTCACAATTCTCATGTGGAAGAAGAGAATTACCATGTTTATTACAAGTTATTTTACCGTCTTCGAAATTTGTGCATACTACAAGGAGAAAGCACGCATGTTGGTGTTGGCAAGATAGAAGCACAATGACAAAGGTTTTACTATTTTCCACAGTTGAATGAAACAATTAACATGTTCGAAGTTCATCATGATCACCATCAGAAGGGTCATCACAGTCAATTTGCTGACCAGGTATGGATTTACGTCAGTAGAGTAAGGATTAAAAGTGAATGTAAGAAGAAGGTCCACACTTTCATGCATGGATATGTCAAGTATTGATGAGTGAGATTCAAGGGAATGGGTCGAGGAAATGCAAGGTGGATGTAGATTAGAAGGGTGAGGGAGCTATACCCTCACCTCATGTCGATATAAAACCAAAATTTTGTTTGTCCAAAAGCTTCTAGTGGAGAGGAATGAACTAGGAGGATTCTTCAGTTTCTCAAAATTTACAGGTTTCAATTTTTTTCAAAGGTGGTGACAAACTATAGAGTCTCACTCTAAATCAGATACTTCTCTTAGTTTCTCATTTGGTCTTCGGTTTATGGAGAAATCATCCATGAAATTATGTGCATATGTTTGTGGTTGCAGGTGTGATTTGAGAACATGGGGGCATTAAGGTAGTAATGGCACATTTTTTTACGTCAAAACACACCTATGGAAACAAATTATTGTATAACCTATGGTGGGTACATATTCCTAAGGACCAAGCTGAAAAACTTCACGAGTAACTAAACATAAGTTGCAACCTAATTTAATTAAACCTATAGTCCAAAACTAAGGTGGGCACAAATATTAAAAGGCAGAGACATGGTTATATACTGAAGTTAATGAAGCATGTGACATAGTGTAATGTAACCTATGGTATTAAAACTATGAAAGAGGAATATAAATATGTATTATGGTTACATTAAATGGAGCAGAACATAATGGTGGAGTGAAATTATGATAATTGTATTAAATGTAAACCAATTTTATGGAGTTTGTTGTGCCAAGCGGTAGAGGGTTGCGTTACACCACCAAGCCAAGAAGTTAGTTACGTCACCAAATCAAATCACCACCAAATTTTTTGAGATATGAAGAGTGGATTAAGGTTTAGAACCTTAGTTTGTATATCATATGCAATGCATATGGATATCCACCATATTGTCAATTGGGTTAAACAATATATGACAATGTTTGCGCTAAATTTTTAGATACAAATGTGACATGTGTAATGTAACTATGGCATAGGTTTAATGTTTTAAAGAAATACGCCATGAGACGTGGGAAAAAATGTAAGTGTAATATTCTCATTGCATCAAGAACCTCAAACACAAAAAATTGCTAAATATAGCTCCTATAAAAGGTTTACTTCTACACCAGTTCATTCGGGTTTGATTTTAGAGTGGGAGAATAGATTCCTTTCTATTAAGATGCCTTTCTATAACCAGCCACTTCAGGGTTGACTTATCGTTCATTACAATTGTACTCACTTACCTTTCCTTCTTCCATAGATTCAACCCCTCTCAGGTCCCGTAAGTAAATCATAAGGCCCCTTTCTTTTCTTAAGTAAGACATACCAGCCATAGCACTTCATCTTCAAGTGAATGAAATTCAAGCAGTAGGCACGAAGTAAGATAATTTGATTCAAATTCTATACCATTTTATTTACCACTGCTAGAGAGAGCCAACTTTGCCAAAATATTCTATTCCTAGATAGATTATATCGCCCCATAATAGAAGATCCAGGTGGGGTACTTGATAGAGTAGTAGCCAGTCAGGCCTTAATCCAGCTAGTAGAGGCCATCCACGAACTAATAAACAGCTAGGGTTAATTCAATCTCTAAATAATGAGGAGTATCATTGACCTGTCCATGGATGGAAGTCCCAACATATCATGATAAGGCTTGTTTACTTTATGCATGTTGCATTATGGGGAAATGAACACTTTCCCCTTAATCCAATTGATAACTTTATGACCTGACAGACATAATCAGGATGTATGGGGTATGGGAGGAGCACTTAAGGTGATCTAATAGGTAGCTGGGAAAATGGTTCTTTATTTGGTTTAGTAGATCGAGATAGAGTAACATATCTCACTTTTATTCAGGCATTCATCTTGAATTTAGTTGGGTACTTAGACCTTCTCTTTTAAGAATGCTCCTCTCAAGACGGGATCCACAATATCAATTCACAACTTTAGAAAATATCATTGAATGGATGTTTTTCATTATGGTCCATCGGAGAAACCCTCCTTATATGATGGGGATGGGATTTAGACATATGAAATTAACAGGCCGTCCAAACAACCTTTTGTAGGTTGGCAGCAGATACTATTTTGGGTGTAATTTGAGCGTCCTTGGGTATTTTGGAGAATGGAGATAGGCGTTGGAAAGATGAGACAGAGGACTTCATTTTTACAGTAACCAAAAATGCATGTATGCATACATAAGTTGGAAAAATCTCTTGAAATTATACTCTTTGGATCATTTCCTAATAAAACAAGCGCCCACTTGGAAACGAACCCGGTGATGTAGTCGAGGAGCGATGAACTCCATAATCAATGTTTGCATATTTATTTGTTGTTGTTTTATGCTACTTTTCAGTTCTCTAAGTTTATGTTTAAGGCATAAAAATAACTGGGTGAAAATGTGAAGTTGGGTTACACTTTTGTGAGAATCGGGGGTGGAAAATTTTTTCCAGCAATAGTTCGGCCGAAATTTATGAGAAAGTTCGGCCAAACTTGTTCTACCTTTTATATTGACGACACACTGACGGTGTGGGCAAAATTTTTTTTTTCTAGAGATGGGAAAACCGAAAACAACAGTTTGGCCAAACTTCTAAAATAGTTCGGCCGAACTATTGCTTATAAATATATCGCCCATGAATTTTTTTCTTTTCGCGTATATTTGTTTCTTCTGCTTTGTTTCTTTGCGTGTCTTTGTTTCTTATGCTCTGTTGCTTCGCGTTCATTGAACTGATGCAATGCTGCTGCTGCTCTGGCGCTACTTCGTGCGTCTTTGTTTCTTCTGCTCTATTGCTCCAAGCATCTTTGTTTCTTCTACTCTGTTGTTCATAGTTTGTTGAAATGTTGCGGCGTTGTTGCTGCTCTGGCGCTGATTCTGCTTTGTTGCTGATGATCTGCGACGACATTAAGAAAACCACCGGGTAAGAAGCTCTTTCTGTTGTTTATCGTTATAGTTTTCTGTAGTGAACTGTTTGATCGTTATCATAAATTATATTTTCTCATATAATTAACATTTATTTTGCTGTGTTTCTTATAGTTTGTCGAATTGCTCTGGTGCTGCTGCTGCTCGGTTGCTGATCATCTATGGTGACGTTAAGTGAACCACCAGGTAAGTAGCTCATATCCTTCTATTGTTTATAGTTCTAGTTTTCTGGAGTGTTCATAAATCATAACTTTCATGAAGTCATACATCATGGCCATATTGTCATAAACATAAATGTTAGGTCAATCCATCCATCAATGTCTAGGTCACTGCCATATATATCATTTAAGCTATGCATCGAAAAAGCCATTGTTATAACATATCTATAATATATCTACTGTTATAAAAACAAAGCCACAATCATTCATGTATATGATTGTCAAGTCTGCCATATTACTATCAATAAAGAGCTATTGTCATGACATCAACATAACATACTCAAAGGTACACATCATCATTGTCATACTATGAGTATCACTGGCATACTATCATACATTACTATTGTCCATAGTACTGATGTCTTTGTCTTCAGTTTGAGATGGGAAAATTCTTTTATCCGTCCTCCATGCATCCGCTCCTTATTATCGGCTTCAGTTAGTTTTCCTCTCGATTGAAGCCTTCCTATCAGATAAAGTTTACCTCCCACCCAATAAGTCACTTAGGGGTGGAGCAGCGTCAAAATGGACTCTAGAGGGGAAGGGGCCCAACGCATCTCGTATTATACACCGTCTATCTTAGCATGTGATTAGGACTATATTTCCTTCAAGTGTAGCTTTATCTTTCTCTGTAGCACGGTATAACAAGTCAGTAGAAGTTATTTTATCACTTAACTTGCACCTTAGATCACTGTCAAACTCACAGATCACTGGAATATCGCTCAGAATATAAGTGATATCATAATCGAAGATCATTTTATATAAATCAGTCATACTACGAGTATCACTAGCATACTGTCATACATTAATATTGTCTATAGTATTGATGTATTTATATATCACTGCTATAAGTTATTTTATCACTTAACTTGCACCTTAGATCATTGTCAAACTCACAGATCATTGGAATATTGCTCAGAATATAAGTGATATCAGAATCCAAGATCATTGTATATAAATCATTCATACTACGAGTATCACTGGCATATTGTCATACATTACTATTGTCCATAGTACTGATGTATTTATATATCACTATTATAAGTTATTTTATCACTTAACTTGCACCTTATATTGTTGTCAAACTCGCATCACTGGAATATCACTCAAAATATAAGTGATATCATAATCCAAGATCAATGTATTTAAATGAGTCATACTACGAGTATCACCTGCATACTTTCATACATTACTATTTTCCATAGTACTGATGTACTTATATATCACTATTATAAGTTATTTTATCACTTAACTTTCACCTTAGATCACTGTCAAACTCGCATCGCTAGAATATCACTCAGAATATAAGTGATATCAGAATCCAAGATCACTGTATATAACTCACTACCAAATTTTACAAAAAAAATAAATTTGCAGTTTGGTATGCAATAAGTGGTTACAGTTCTTAGGTTAAAATATGTGTTAGAGACTTGTAGTATGCAGTCAAGGTCATGTACCAAATTTATCAAATATATTATCGAATCTATATATTAGAAACTCGAAACTTGAAACTTATAAATTTCAGTTATTTTAGAAACTCAAAACTCGAAGCCTGAAAGTTGTAAATTTATATTGATCCCTTGTTTGCCTTTATATCATAGAACCGTTTTCATATTTATAGAAATATCATAAATGATTAGTTATTAGACTACATATCTTCATATAGAACTTGCAAATAATATGGTGGAAATGTGGATCTCATGACTCTTCATAATGTACAACGATTGATGACATATTATTCATAGATCAAATTTCATTAAATACAAGATTCATCATAATGTAAAATGATTCATTCCATATTCATTTAAAAGAAGTAACTACTATGTATTCCACTTCTACTCTAGATAGAGAAAGTAACGACCCTTTCTTGCTTAACCATGCAACCAAAGACTCTTCTAAGTAGAATTATACATTGTCCACTTGTACTTTTCATGTCACCCACACAAGCCTAGTTCAATCTCTCTATGTGTTCAACGTAAATTTCTCATCTTTTGTGTACTATAGTCCATTGTTTGTAGTCTCTTTCACTTGTATCTTAATATTTGTTTGTTGGTAATAGATGACTATATTATATTGAAATATTCCAACTAATATAAATTCCAAAATTATATCTAGTCTAAACTTTGTTATGTATATCAAGCTTCCTATCATATAGATGTAAAGGTTATGATCAACATCACCTCATTCATCATCCATCATCTGCACATAACTTGCATCCAATTGATTTGATAAAAACACATTAGCCAATAAAAAAACCATTGAAACCAAAAGTGATTTGATAGTTCTATAGGCAGAGTTTGTAAAGGGTTGGGTAGTCTTTGGATCTCATCTTTTATGAAAGGTGACATATCTAGTAAATGCCCCTATAGTCAATATCTAGAATAGATCTAAAAAGAATTTTTTCATTTTCATATCCATGGTCTCAAAAAATGAGAGAGAAAAAACCTCTTATATTCAACATGTAAAACACAAATTAGCCATAAAATTTTCCCATTGAAACCAAAAGTGATTTGATACAAAACATAGGTTTTAACCTAAGAGTAAATTTCCCTACCGTCAATCTCTGGAATAGTTTTGAATAGAAATTTTTCATTTTCATATCCATGACCTCTCAAACAATGAGAGAGAAAAAACCTTTTATATTCAACATGTAAAACACAAATTAGCCATATCTTGGGAATAGATCTAAATAGAAGTTTTTCATTTTTATATCCATGGTCTCAAAAAATGAGAGAGAAAAACCTTTTATATTCAACATCTAAAACAAAAATTAGTCATAGAATTTTCCCATTAAAACTAAAAGTGATTTGGTACAAAACATAGGTTTTAACCTTATATAGTTTAAAATTGTTTCAAATAGATTTTTAATAAAATGAAAAATATTAAATGTAAAAAACATAGTATTTAGGGACAAAAAGTAATTTTATACAAAACATATAGGTTTTAACCAAGTATATAGTTAATTGTTTTGAAAATAGATTATTAAGAAAATGAAAAATATTCAATGTAAAACACATGCATTCTTATGCATTCTTATACACCCCTATGTCTATGTAAAGTAGTTTGAGTGATTCCACGGGTCTTCTACACCCTTGATAGGGTATAGTTGGGACATGTAGTGTTAAATTCTACAAGTTCTATAGGCAGAGTTTGTAAAGGGCTAGGTAGCCTTTGGATCTCATCTTTTATGATAGGTGACATATCCAGTAAATGCCCCTACAGTCAATCTTTGGAATCTAGATCTAAATATAAGTTTTTCATTTTCATATCCATGGTCTCAAACAATGAGAGAGAGAAAAAAACCTTTTATATTCAACATGTAAAACAAAAATTAGCCATACAAGTTTCCCATTGAAACCAAAAGTGATTTGATACAAAACATATGTTTTAACCTTAGTAAATGCCGCTACAGTCAATCTCTGGAACATTTTTAAATATAAGTTTTTAATTTTCATATCCATGGTATCAAATAATGAGAGAAAAAAACTTTTATATTCGATGTATGTAAAGGACAAATTAGCCACATCTCTAGAATAGATCTAAATATAATTTTTTCATTTTCATATCCATGGTCTCAATCAATGAGAGAGAGAAAAAACTTTTAGATTCAACATGTAAAACACAAATTAGCCATTCAAGTTTCCCATTGAAACCAAAAGTGATTTGATAAAAAACATAGGTTTTAACCTAAGAGTAAATGCCCCTAGAGTCAATCAATCTCAGGAATAGTTTTAAATAGAATTTTTTCATTTTCATATCCATGAACTCTCAAACAATGAGAGAGAAAAAACCTTTTATATTCAACATGTAAAACACAAATTAGCCATTCAGGTTTCCCATTGAAACCAAAAGTAATTTGATACAAAATATAGGTTTTAACCTTAGTAAATTCCCCTACAGTCAATCTCTGGAATAGTTCTAAATAGAAGTTTTTCATTTTCATATCCATGGTCTCAAACAATGAGAGAGAAAAAAACCTTTTATACTCAACATGTAAAACACAAATTAGCCATAAAAGTTTCCCATTGAAACCAAAAGTGATTTGATACAAAACATAGGTTTTAAGCTAAGAGTAAATGCCCCCACAGTCAATCAATCTCTGGAATAGTTTTAAATAGAGAGGTTTTTCATTTTCATATCCATGGTCTCAAACAATGATAGAGAAAAAAACCTTTTATATTCAAAATTTAAAACACAAATTAGCCATAAAAGTTTCCCATTGAAACCAAAAGTGATTTCATAAAAAATATAGGTTTTAACCTAAGAGTAAATGCCCCTACAGTCAATCAATCTCTGGAATAGTTTTAAATATAGAAATTTTTCATTTTCATATCCATGGTCTCAAACAATGAGAGAGAAAAAAACCTTTTATATTCAACATGTAAAAACAAAAATTAGCCATAAAAATTTCCCATTGAAACCAAAAGTGATTTGATACAAAATGTAGGTTTTAACCTAAGAGTAAATGCCCCTACAATCAATCAATCTCTGGAATAGTTTTAAATATACAATTTTTTCATTTTCATATCCATGGTCTCAAACCATGAGAGAAAAAACCTTTTATATTCAATGTATGTAAAACACAAATTAGCCACATTTGGAATAGTATTAAATATATAAATTTTTCATTTTAATATCCATGGTCTCAAACAATGGTAGAAAAAACCTTTTATATTCAATGTATGTAAAACAAAAATTAGCCACATCTCTAGAATAGATCTAAATAGATTTTTTTCATTTTCATATCCATGGTCTCATACAATGAGACAGAGAAAAAAACCTTTTATATTAAATATGTAAAACACAAATTAGCTTTAAAAGTTTCCCATTGAAACCATAATTGATTTGATACCAAACATAGGTTTTAACCTAAGAGTAAATGCCCCTATAGTCAATCAATCTCTCGAATAGTTTTAAATAGAATTTTTTCATTTTCATATCCATGGTTTCAAACAATGAGAGAAAAAACCTTTTATATTCAATGTGTATATAGAACACCAATTAGCGAGATCTCTAGAATAGATCTAAATAGAAGTTTTTCATTTTCATATCCATGGTCTCAAACAATGAGAGAGAAAACCTTTTATATTCAATGTATGCAAAACACAAATTAGCCATATCTTTAGAATAGATCTAAATAGAAGTTTTTTTTATTTTCATATCCATGGTCTCAAACAATGAGAGAGAAAAAAACCTTTTATATTCAATATGTAAAACACAAATTAGCCATAAAAGTTTCCCATTGAAACCATAAGTGATTTGATAGAAAACATAGGTTTTAACCTTTTAAAAGGGTGAAAATGTGAATTTGGGTTACACTTTTTGCCCTTTTTTGAGAAAAAAAATTCATTTTTTTTAGTTCTTCAACTTTCTACAAGCTAAAACAAATTTTCTGTTTAGAATTTCATTTTGTGATAAAAAAAAAAAGTTGTCAAAAATTTTGTTAGCTTTCTATTACTTAGTTTTTGGAATTCTTTTATACACATTTGATATGTCAGCTTAGCGTTTCTTTGAGTGTGTGTTTTTTAACAATCAACGGATTCATCAGAAGTCATGTTAATACACAATGTTGTATTCTTTGAAAATTTGTGTTTTTGAGACACGAAATGTGTTACAACAATCTAGACAAAGTCTACTTCGGTTTCATCATATTTACAAAGCCAATGGATGCATATCATAATTATTAGAATTTTTTTAACTGGTCCAGTATGAAAAACTACATATTTTGAATATGTTTTGCAACACAAGAATTTTTTTAACATATAAGTATAAAATAAAAATCTAAAAGCTACCCATTAGAGATAATGGACCAATGTAATGTACCATAATGTTTTCAATTTTTTTCACAATGTATTGTGGAAGATACAAAATTTTGATTTCACTGAATCACAATGACCTTCAGAAATTTTTTGGAGCCATTTTATTACAAAATTAATTAAAATTAGTAAATATTTATGAAATTCCATGAAATTTATATTTCCTAAAAGTAGATTCAATTATAAAAATGCTTGTCTTGGTTCTGACAGTTAATTCAGAATGTGTCATGGAGTTTAATCAATCCAAATTTGCAGAATCGTATTCAGGGCTTGGCTCTGCGTAACTGGTAACGCGTTAGTTCAGCCAAACTCTTAAACAAAGTTTGGCCGAATTTTTTTTTGTGCTAACGGCCTGTTAATTCAAACGAAAAAGTAGTTTGGCTGAACTATATCTTAAAGTTTCGCCCGAAATTTTACCCAACTTTTCGTCGATCGGAAAGTACTGCTAAGCCCCTCGAAAAAAACATTTCGCAGCAATATAAATTGTTGTGAAAGCATTCATTATTTTCGCATATTTTCACACTTTTGGTCTTATTTTACAAAAGTCTTGACTTGATTTTGAAAAGAATTGTTTTGGGTTTAAGGAATTTTCTTGGAGGTACTTTCAAAAGACTTTTCTTTGAGACACATTATTTTCATACATTTGATCTGATTTTGCAAGGAATTGTTTTGGGTTTAAAGAATTTTCTTGGAGGTCCATTCAAAAAACATTTTTGAAGACTTTTCTTGGAGGTACATTCAAAAGAGATTTCCTGGAGGTATGTGATAGAATTTTTTGGGCTTCATTTTTTTTTTAAGTATGGATTTGGGCTTAATTTTGTTCAATTTTCTTCATTCATTCACATAAAAACTTCATAAGTCAATTGTGCAACCAATAAATACTGTCGATTCCAAATCAATTAGATAAACCCTCATCATCACATAGTGTAATATTTAGTAAAAGAATAATTAATTACATAACCATTAACTTCCATTATTGTAGCATATTAACTTAAATTTCTTGATGTAATCTCGCATCAATTAAATTATTAGTTTAGCTAATTTAATTAATCATACTCTTGATAATATAGATGCTAAATTATGCAAGGCATCAACATCATAAAAAAAATGACGCAACAAGAAATAACATCTTTAGACATCGATATACCCTAGAAACCCCATAGGGTGAAAACTAGAAATTGCTTAAATTTATTACTAAACACTTGTGAGGGTGTTTCCCCTCTTCGAATTGTTTGTAAGGGATTCCATCCCTTGACTATTTTCATAAAATAGTACAAGGAATTATCATCTGACTTGAAGCATAAATAACTATAAGCTATTATAATCATCATGATACCATTTATGCACGAATCTATGCACATTAAGTCCTTGCAGCCTACTTCTTCCCATTATTGGATCATCCGAGAGTTGTCATTACTAAATTCGCATGGCCCAATAAATATATATATCTACCACAATGTTAAATGCGAATTATCCTTTTCATAACTCACCATACTTTTCTAGTGTTGTTGTCATCAACACACTTGATATCATGATAAGATAAAACACAAAATCTTAATTAACCAATAATCAATATTTATTAATAACACTCCAACATATATTTGGGTGTATGCATAAACCATAAACAAAATGTCACGAGAAGTCTTATTTAACATCATTACACCTCCATTAGTAACAAGAAAATCACTATCAAGCCTCATCTTTCCAAAAAAAATGTTAATATAATCTTGCATGCACTTTCATATTCTTTCCAAAGGAAAGTTAACATACTAGATATTGTTCTTGTTCATGCAAGTGTATAACAAGATTTCACTTGATCTATCCCAACAAAAAAATTTGTTTGTGCCTACTATTATGTTTTCTTTCTGAAATGGATTAACATAATAGATTCTATTCTTATGCTTGTGAATGCATGTTCTTTTAAAAAAAAATATTTTCAACAGGAGAGCGATTCACAATGGTTTTTATGTATAATAATGCAAGCTATATTTCAAGGAAAGTTAACATAATAGTTATAATTTCATGCATGCAACTATTTCTCCTCCCCAACAGAAAATAACATGATAGCTTGTTCTTCTTGCATGTGAAACATATATTTCTTTCCAAAGGAAACTAACTAAATTTTGCATGGAAAAACAAACACATTTATTTTCCAAGGGATCAAGTGCATAACATTTATTGTTTCATGAAAAGAAACATTTTGTGTCTTACCAAAAGATCTAGCCAAATAACTATACATAATATTCTCCCAAAAAAAAATCAATACCATATCTAATCCCATTGGTTTAGCAAATGCATATTATATTTAATCTGTACTATACAATTTTACATCCCTTCTATCAAGATATCTAATACCAAAACTCTACTTTTCCAAGTAGGAAAGTGTATATGTTTTTCTAAAGAATCTTCCAAAGAAATCTTAACACAATAAAGCATGTGATCACCAGTTTTCCTCTTCAAGAATCTAATTCAATATTGCATATAATATAAAAACATTCTTTTTAAAGAGTTCTAACAAAAAATTACTTCTTTATATATATATATATATATATATATATATATATATATATATTCTAGGGAATCTAATAGGCTAATTATTCTTTATCTAAAAGTCAGCTAAATCATTAACTATTATGTATGCAATACAAAATATTTTTCTATCATTTCACACATGAAACAAATATTTCCTCAAGAAATAACATGAATAACAAATAATTCTCAAATAACACAATGGACAGTATTTTATGCAAAGGTTTTATATGAACTCTTTCTAAAAAAAAGTTACTCATTTATTTGATTCCAGTAGATCAAATATACTAGATATTATTCCTATGCACATAAGCACATATTCTCTTTAAGATTCCAATATTTCTCCTAAAAAATGTAATGAATATGCATCATGAGAACATCTTTGGTAATATTTAAAACTAAATAACTTAATTTCTTTTCAAGAAATATGAACATAATTGCCCTATTTTTACATGTGAATAACTTATTTCTTTTTAAGAAATATCAAAGTTAATAGTTATTTATTTTTGCATGAAAAATATTTATTTATTTTCAAGAACATTACCACAATATCTATATGTATATGTACATAGACAACTATTCTTATCACACTCACAAATCAAATGTAAACACTTTGTTTTACTTTGTTTTTCCGGTTTTTGTTGTCAAATTTAGGTGCACTTTCTGAGCATATGGAAATGAATTTTTGAAGAAAAATGAGGCTTGTGTTGGGAACGAGTTTATTAAAAAATCACTATCTCAATTTTTACATTCCAGATTTAAATATTAAATAATTTCTTGTTTTAGTCATCAAATTTTTACATTCTAGATTTAAATATTAAATAATTTCTTGTTTTAGTCATCAAATTTGGACACTGTTTTACAGAAATTAAAAAACAAATATCAAATATCATGTGACGAGAACAGGGTCCTTTAGAAAAACCTCTTCGACGTTTTACATATCTATCACATTTTGGGAGATACAAAGATATATTTGGACCTTATTTTCCAATAAATCATGCACTTCATAGAATTATTTAGCCATGAAAATATTTTAAGAATTCAATTTTAAGAATTCAATGAAAAGAACACTTATTCCTCTATCCAAAAAATTCCATAGAGGTTTTCCCAAGAAAATAATCTAGTCTCCTTATGATATGAACTTTTTCCAAGAAAATAAATTTGAATCTTATCTATTCATGCACCATGTGCAAAAACAATAATTTTCAAAGATCATAGTTACTTACCTTTTAATTCATGCTGGGAATCCATCTTTACTCTTTTTTGGCTAGATTCTACATGTATTTGGTCATTAATTCTCAAATTTTCACATAGGCATAAAATAAGTAGAATTAAAAAAATGCAATAACTTTTCTAAATCCTAAAATCACTCCATAAATTATCCATAAATCACTCCATAAATCATCCATAAATATCTCAGGTTTTTTCAAGGTAGATTTGTTTTTCCTTATGAAAAAATATCACTTATACATTGATTTTCTAAACCTATAACTCATTAGTTCTAAAACTCATAAAATATACCTTCTTGGAAATATAATTATTTAGATAGAATAATATAAATTATTCTCAATATAAGAATTAAGAAATTCTTAATTCTTTTAATTAAGAATTAGAGGAATATTCTTCGTACAATATCCATATAAGAATTAATAATATTTAATTACCCAAAAAATCTCATATTATTCAACAAAACTCATTTTATGAAAGTTTTTACAGTAGTTTATGCCACGGATATTACAAGATTATTATCTTAATTAAATTGTGGACTAGGGGAATTAGATGAAATTTATTATAGGGGTAGTGGTACCATGGTAACAGGCTTGACCTTTCCTGGTCACATATGGAGCCTAACACAAAGTCTCCACCTCCTATTTCACTACCAATCTCTCGGTCTTGGCACTCTCGTCAGAATTCTCAGTGGGGAATGTCAACAATTAAACATTAAACATTTCAACACTACCTCTTTGGCTTAGGTGGATTGTATATCCCTCTAACCTATGGTTTTCCCATTCCTCTTTATTGGTTGACATTATTTTCTCTCAATTTAATTATTCTTCGAATTCCTTTCATTTAGTTTCAAATTGCCCCGTGGTTCAGATTTCGGACTTTGTCTCTTCTATGTTTATTTCATCTCCTATTGAACGTTGTTGGATTTTCACACTATCAAGGAACTCAGGTTTCTATTGGATGACCTCTTTCTAGTCACTTACATTCTTGGTGATTTTATATCCTATCAAGTTGTCTCTTGAGCTTTCCCATCCATATTGGACCTTGCATTGAGAACGCCCTTCTATGGACACATGATTCTCCTCTCACCCTTGTCTCGTCTATGAAGACCCTCCCCTCATTTACCAAGAAAACCTCTCTCATTATTAGCTAAAATCCCCCATCATCAGGTTTGTGTTCATTTAGAGGAATCATATTGTCAAAGAGGATGGAAATTATGGGTGCACACAAACTCAACTCAGAGTAGAGGAAAATTCAGGATCTTCCCCCACTTTTTATTCAAACATAAATCTCACAGACTAAGAGAGATAGTCAACCAATGACACCTTCTCTGGTATAGAAAGGTTTTGGCATATATGGGTGACTGGGTTGCCAATGCAGGCCACACATGTGAATGATAATATCAATACATGTGTGTAGTGGACTTCAATTGGCACATGAAATATTTATTGGGAAAAGTCTTATTGAAGAGGCATGAAAACTGGGATGACCCCTTCTTCATGGAGCACTTGCACCAATAGATAGGAAACCTAGATTGTCAATTGGAGCATATCGAGAAGCACCTAGCCATCGCTTGTGCTATTAGACACTCACAACAAGAAGGAACCTATTGAGGTTGCGACCGCGTATTCAAACCCCTTCTCCTAGTTAATTTCATATTACTTTGGTTGTAGTTCAAGTTTATTAGTTTATATCTTCCTTTTATATCTCTCAAGGTTTTGAACGCTCAATTTTCGGCATATTTATTTTGAATTTCGACTCCTCAAGCAACATTTTGTCTTATAACTCCTTCAAAATAATATATTTTTGTGTATATTTGGGGTTTTCTAATGGATGACTTATTTAAAATATTTATGAGTTACATGTGATATCTTGTTTGGAAGGAAATATAAATATTTATTTTACAAATAAAACTGTATTATTATTATTAACTATAAAAGAATTATTAATACATCTCTTAAACATATATAGATTTCTTAAAAAAAAAATTACCAATATTTTTAAACATGGAGTTTACTTCCACTTAACCATTGAAATTATTAACTGATAAATAACCATTGAGATTATTGGTTTTCAATACTACATATTCAAAAAATCACAACTCAATTCATTAAAAAAGAAAAAAATAAGAATTATTTTGGAGATAAATTTCAATCTTTGGTTTGTAGCTAGTACTAAAAACATTATAATAATTATTAATAATAATTAAATTAAATTATTAATAATTATTAATAATTAAATTAAAATTCTACAAGTCATATTTCAAAATAGACAAATCTATAAATAATATTATAAAAATCTAATACAAATTAATCTTCTAAATCTATTAAACATTTATAAATATAAAATCTTTAAAAGTACACAAAGAAATTTACATTTAAAAAATAATAATTCCACTTAATGTAGACTAAATCTAAAATTACAATATGTATGTGCTAATAATATTCAAATTTAATTATTACTACATATGTACTTTAATATTTAGCTTTTCTTATTTTAATATCAATTAAAACATAAATGTCATTATAATTTATATTATTGTTATTAATTTATTTGAACATATCATCATGTGTAACATTTTTCTTGTGGAGTTTGAAAGACAAATTTATTTCCATAATTATTTTGATATTTAATTTATCAAATTTTAATTTAAGTTAAAAAGTAAATGTTATCAGAATTTATAGTTATATGGAAGGTGTTTATTTTTAAATCATTGCATTACTTATCATAATTGAGCTTTTTATTTTATGCTATTGATTCAAGTAAACAACTCATATATTGTCCACCGTTAAATCTGTATAATAATGAAAATGGAGAGTCAAATGCCTATGTTTCTCACTAAAACAAGAAACTTTATAATTACTTTCTGTGTACATAGCATAAGAGAATCCTGTTAATACTTCTGGCCAGTGATTTCGAGAGCAACAGTAGCAGTGACGGGCAGAATCGTTTGCATGTTTCAGATTACCGTCATATTGCTGAAATTGGCATCAAAATCACTGGATCTGCTCACAGTCCGTACTTTGGAACGCAGATCTCTGGGAATTCATTTTAAACTGTATTTTCAGCTGGGTTATCTTTTTAATTTGAAGTAGATTTCTGCCAGATCTTGCTGAACTGCGTCTCCAGGAGTAATTATGCGTTTTTTCATTGAGAATTTTCTGCTATCGCGCTGGACTAAGTATGCTTATTTTTCCAGGTACCAAATCTCTGAACTTCGCAATACAATTTCTACCATTGGGTTCTTCTAGGATTTGATTTGGTCCTAGATTCGATTCTGACAACCTATTGTCCTGAATTAAATCATGAAAATAACCTATAGAACAAGACACTGTGCTATTGTTAATTGAAATTGAGCATGAGATGAATATATCTGGGTTTTTTTTTTGTTGGGCTATCCTAGATTCGTTTTGGTTCCTGTTTTTTTTTTCACACAACAGGTTTTGTTAAACTAAACATGTCTATTAGATTACATACCCAGTGACATGTATGTGAATCATCTTTGGTACTTGTGTGTCTTTACTCAGGGGAATGAATATGCCAGTTGGTTACTGAAATAATCAATCTACAGCTCAGTAAGACCCTGATGCTGGGTATGTCATGTTTAAAAAAAATAATAAATGTTACTTTTTCTATTATCGGCCAAAGCATTAACTTAATCCTGAATTTTATATAACTTGGATATTTAGATTATATAGAACTTATTAATGGGCTTAGATTAACTATTAAAATACAACTATGTATTATTTATATAATTTGAATGGATCATAAATTTACCTTTAACAAAAAAAATTACCACATTGAATGTCCAAATTAAGTAAAATATTAAGCATCTTTACTCTTTACTAAAGTCAATACCATTTCCTAAATCAAAGGAAAAGAGTTAATTCAACAAAAAGAAGCAAAATCCAAAATATTTAAATATTTATTTTAATTAAATATTTCTAAAATGAATCATTAAAAAGAAAACCCATATTCTATGGATAAATTAAAATATTTAAAGACAAAAATATTTTGCCATCAAAGTTGCATATTTTAAAATTTCAATAAATATAAATGTAAATAAACATGAGGTATAGTAAATAAATAAAACCTATTTTTCATACTTACTCTAGAGCTATGGTAAATAAATAAATATATATATATAAACTAGATGTATGGTAAATAAATAAAAATTCTTTTTATATTTACTAGATAGACCTTTTTATATTTAAAAAAACTTAAAAAAGAGGTTTTATTTAGATGAAGCCTATGGGACAAATTAATATTGATACCATGGGCCAAATACCATACTTATAAAATAAGTATGGTAAATAAATAAATATAAAGGAGGTATAAAGAGGTATGATAAATAAATAAATAAATATAAAATAGGTATAAAGAGGTATGGCAAATAAATAAATATTAAAGAGATATAAACAGGTAAGGTAAATAAATAACAATATATCAAATAGGATTATAAATAAAAATTCAATTATATAACAAGCCTATGGGCCAAATACCATAGTAACTAAAAGAGGTATGGTAAGTAAATAAAAATATAAATAAACCAGAGATATGGTAAGTAAATAAAATCTCTTTTCATATTTACTCCATAATCTGCTTTATATTTATGAATATTTATGTTCATTAGTTTACATAACTAAGAAGAAATAGAGAGAGAGAGAGAGAGAGAGAGAGAGAGAGAGTGATAACAGAGAGATGGAGAGAAAGTGTGTTTATTTAGGGGTGAGATAAAGAGACAAAGTAAGATGTATGGAAAGAAGGGGGGAGAGAAGAAGACACAAGGAGAGAGGGAGGGATGTAGTAATGTAGTTGGAGAGAGAGATTGACGGAAAGAGAGAGAGAAAGAAAGGGATATGGGGGAAGAGATAGGATTAGAGAGAGAGGGGTGCGGGGGGGGGTGAAGAGAGAGAGGGGTGGGGGGCGGGGGTGGGAAGCGAGAGAGAGGAGGAGAATGATGGGGGAAGAGAGAGTATTGGAGAGACAGAAAGAGAGATTAGGGAAGAGAGAGGGAAAAGGGAGAGGGAGGTAGGAGAGAAAGGGAGAGAGAGGAAGGATGAGAGAGAGGAGGAGAATGATGGGGGAAGAGAGAGTATTGGAGAGACAGAAAGAGAGATTAGGGAAGAGAGAGGGAGTTAGGAGAGAGAGAGAGAGAGAGAGAGGAAGGATGAGAGAGAGGAGGATAGAGGGATCGATAGAGAGATGGAGTTGGAGGGGGAGAGATGTAGGAAATAAGAAATATAGAGTGTGAGAAGTGGAGAGAGAGAAGGAGTGACAAGGGAGAGAAAAACAAAGAGCGTGTATGTTTTGGGGTGAGATAAAGAGACAAGTAAGGAGATATGGAGATAATGGGGGGGGGGGGGGGGGGGGAGAAGGAGATATAAGGAGAGAGGGAGGGATATAGTAACATAGTTGGTGGGTGAAGGGAGAGAGATGGGAGAGATGGGAAAGCAAGGAAGGAAGAGAGAGGATGTGAGAGAGGAGAGAGAGGGAGGGAAAGAGAGATGGACTTGGTAGGGGAGGGAGAGGGAGGTAAGAAGAAATTCATAGAGAGAGAAATGTGGAGAGAGATAGAGAGAGAGTGATAAGGAAGTTGGAGAGAGAGGGAGAAAGGACAAAAGGAGGAAAGAGAGATATTAGTGCGGGAGAGGGAGAGAAGGGAAAGATAGAGATATAGATGGAAGGTGAAGAGAGGGAAGAAGAGAGATATGGGGAAAGGAGGGGATTGACAAAGAGATTGATATATATGCAGTGCGAGAGCGTGTGTGTTTAGGGGGGTGAGATAGAGAGACAAAAATGAAGAGATGGAGAGGGATATAGATATGAATGGAGGGTGGAGAGAAGGAAGAATATTTCTCACACTAGATGGATTGATATAATTGGAGATGGTGATTTATAATCATATTTGATTATTTGCACTATATGCATCGATATTAGTGTAGATATTTATTGCTAATGATATTTGATTACTTGCACTAGATGCATTGATTTCAGTGTAGGTGGTGATTTCTAATACAATTTGATTGCTTTCACTGAATTTGTTGATTTCAATTTAGATGTCGATTTATAATTATATTTGATTACTTTCACTAGATGAATTGAGTTCAATGTAGATGATTTCTAATACTATTTGATTGTTTGCACTAAAAGCATCGATTTAAGTGTAGATGGCGATTTCTAATCCTATTTGATTTCTTTGAGTAAATGAATTGATTTCAATGTAGATGTTTATTTCTGGAGAGAGAGAGAGTGAGTGATAAGGAATATGGAGAGAGAGGGAGAGAGGACAAAATGAGGAAAGAGAGATATTAGTGGGGGAGAGGGAGAGAAGGGGAAGATAGAGATATAGATGGAAGGTGAAGAGAGGGAAGAAGAGAGAGATGTGGAGAGGGGGTGATTGAGAAAGAGAGTGATATATATGTAGTGCGAGAGCATGTGTGTTTAAGGGGGTGAAATAGAGAGACAAAAAAGAATAGATGGAGGGGGATATAGATATGGATGGAGGGTGGAGAGAAGGAGGAATATTTCTCACACTAGATGGATTTATATAAGTGGATTTGGTGATTTCTAATCCTATTTGATTATTTGCACTAGATGCATCGATTTTAGTATAGATATTTATTTCTAATGATATTTGATTACTTGCACTAGGTGCATTGATTTCATTATAGGCAGTAATTTCTAATACAATTTGATTTCTTGCACTGAATGTGTCAGTTTCAATTTAGATGTCGATTTATAATTATATTTGATTACTTGCACTAGATGAATTGATTTCAATGTAGATGATTTCTAATCCTATTTGATTGTTTACACTAAATGCATTGATTTCACTGTAGATGGCGATTTCTAATCGTATTTGATTTCTTTGAGTAAATGCATTGATTTCAGTGTAGATGTTGGTTTCTAGGGAGAGAGAGTGAGTGATAAGGAATATGGAGAGAAAGGGAGAGAGGACAAAAGGAGGAAAGAGAAATATTAGCGGGGGAGAGGGAGAGAAGGGGAAGATAGATACATAGATGGAAGGTGAAGAGAGGGAAGAAGAGAGAGATGGGGAGAGGGGGTGATTGACAAAGAGAATGATATATATGGAGTGCGATAGTGTGTCTGTTTAGGGGGGTGAGATAGAGGGACAAAAAACAATAGATGGATGGGGATATGGATATGGGTGGAGGGTGGAGAGAGGAAAGAATATTTCTTGCACTAGATGGATTGATTTAAGTAGAGATGGTGATTTATTATCCTATTTGATTATTTTCACTAGATGCATCTATTTTAGTGTAGATATTTATTTCTAATGATATTTGATTACTTGCACTAGATGCATTGATTTCAGTGTAGGTGGTGATTTCTAATACTATTTTATTGGTTGCACTCAATGTGTTGATTTCAATTTAGAGGTCGATTTATAATTATATTTGATTGCTTTCACTAGAAGCATTGATTTCAATGTAGATTATTTCTAATCCTATTTGATTGTTTGCACTAAATGCATTGATTTCAGTGTAGATGACGATTTCTAATCCTATTTGATTGCTTTGAGTAAATGCATTGATTTCAGTGTAGATGCTGGTTTATAATCTTATTTGATTGCTTGCATTAGGTGCATTGATTTCAATGTAGAAGTTATTTTCGAATCTTATTTGATTGCTTGCATTAAATGGATTGATTTCAATGTATATATTGATTTATGATTTGATGTAATTGGATATCTGATGGTACATTAATTTTAAAGTGATTGGATTAACAATATGCATTGATCTGTAAGCACAACGAGTTATTCACAATGTACATTGATTTTTGTGTTATAGAAATTTAACCTATTAATATTGGAGAGCAAGAGAGACAAGGTATCATGTTTACTACAACAGCTCGAGCTAAATATTTAAATGGTTTACGATTTAAATTTTCTTTTTCATATAATCGATATGAAAAGATAACAAAACTAACAAGGCTGGAAATAAGAATTGTAGAAGAAAATAGTTTGAGATTGATCACAACGAAGATTATTTGTAACATGAGTAAATTTTTATTATTCACATTTTCTATATTTCAACACTATTATTGTCACTTTGCACTCAAAAAGAATATTTCATCATTATAGTTATTAATAATATTTATCATCTCAAACTGAGGTAACTAAGAAAATTTAAAATTAAAATGACCAAGTTAATCTCAGAAATATTTAGCATATTAAAATGATTATTTCAATATTTGATATATTTACATATTATTGGTAAAATTAATCATATCTTCCATAGATTTTCCTCGGCAGCACATGACTGAAACCAGCCTAGATCCATCTTAACTCCAGATCTATCAAGCATCGAGAGGGATCAAATCTCTCGAGGTGTAAACCTTTCATTAAGTTTTGCACTCAAAAAAGAGGCTTACACCTCGAGAGATTTGATCCCTCTCGACGCTTGACAGATCGGGAGTTAAGATGAATTTAGGCTAGTTTGGTATTGAATCGACGTATTGCAGGATGTTGGAAACTCTGAGAGAAGTATGATTAGAAACAGGATTTAAAGTGGTGATTCCCATACATTAGTTAATCAATCACCCAATAAGGTAACATAATATCTTTTCTTTCCTACGAAGATTTTTTTCAATTTGAGTTTTTCATAGTTGACTTCTTTATTTTCTATCATTGATTCAAGTAAACAACTGTCACATTGTCCACCATTGGATCTGTATAATAATGGAGATGAAGAGTCAGGGAATGTCGTGATGTTCCTCATTAAAACAAGAAACTTTACAATTACTCTCTCTACCATTTTCACAACTCTGTTATCCCAACGTACACATTACATACCATAAAAGAATCTTGTCATGTTACAAACTTAGAAGTCGGAGAATATCTGCAATTTCCCCACTTACTAAAAAATAACTTACAGTTGCTTTCTCTTCCATTGCCATAGTTGTGCTATAAATAGAGTTGCTACTTCATGCACAACCATGAAAGACAAATCTTCCCAAGTCTTGACGAGATAAACTACCTTCGGTGTATCTTTACACCTTTAGGGACAATTGCTAGTATTATCCCTATCCCAAACATGTGATAATACATTTGGTATCCACTAATTCTTATTTAATTAAAAATTAAACAGCAATCTATAAAATTATTTAAGTAAAAATTAAACAACAATATATAAAATTGATATTATAAAAAAAACACAAATTATAAATATTTTAGATTTATTTTTTTACATGCGTATTGGTTCTCTCGGTTTCGTTCTTATTTTAGATGATGGTTATGTACCATCCGCAATCGTCATTTAGTAAATAAGAATGTATGGACATAGTTATTCGAATTTTACGTAAGACGCGATATGACTGCTGAAGAAGGAGTCAGTCAATAAAATGTGAACCATCGAGAAATAGATTACTTCTGCTATTGACATCCATTGTTGAGTATAGAACTTAATCACAAACATTCAATTAGTGGAAAATTGAACTTTGATTGGTTTTTTTTAAAGCTTTTCATTGAGCAGAGTACAAAGTAATTGTTTATGTGAAAGGCATCCTAATTTTGAGTTATATTATTATGCCATCTACTTGTTCTTTTAAGCTTCCATATATACATCAGTGGCTTTCCCAATTCACATAATTTTGTTTTCAAATCCTTTCCCAACTATGATATTCTTAGTCAACAGAGAATAGTTGTGTTCACATATCATTTTTACCAAAATCATAAATGTGCCGGAAAAAACGTTTTCTCCATTAATATCAAAATTTTCGCCCCTATTTCGATTTTCTCTTTCAACAAAAGAGAACCCATGATCCTTTTTAATATAATACACGTATGGCCCATAGTCCCTAGCTTATTAACTTAGTTCACACTTATTATAAAGCTAACGTATGCCAAGATCACATTTATGGGCAGCGGGTAGATGTATATTACGAGTCAATGATAAAATTAACACATTTCTATATATTGTACTTAAAAGTAAAATGTTTAAAAATAATATATATTTTAATTTAAAAATATTTAAATTAAGTGATAATATTAGGTAATATGTAACACTTGTTATAAAATTAAAAATTGTTCGTAAAATCTCAGCTTATCCACGTTTTTAAGCTTTTAACATAATGCATAGAAATTCACTAGGAAAATATACTTATTTTTCCGTCGATGTGTAATAATCATCCTCAATACCACAATGATGTCATTTTGCATAACAGTTATTCAAGTCATGTATTATGACATGATGAGCTTAATGATATTAATAAATATTATTATTTCAGGTTAAGCTTTTTTTTTTTTGGTTGTGGTAAGAGTAATTATATGATATTTCTAAATCTATCACATTAATATGTTTAAATCTATCACATTAATATGTTCAGCGGAGGTTTCTAGTTAGCAAATGTGGGCCATCATCAAAATATTGGTAAGAAATCTGATCAAAATTTGGAAGATAAATAGGTAGGATATGAGGGATAAAAAATAGAAAAAAAGTATGTCGTGTTAGTTAAACATAAAAGGAATAAATTAAATAAATAATAATATTAAGATTGATAAATAAATAAATTAATATTGAGATTTAGAAGGTTATAATAATTAATTAATATAAAGATATGAAAAGTAAAAAATAAAAATTATTAATATAGGAAAATATATATTAATAAAGAAGAAAATTCTAATCAGAAGTAGAAATATTAAATACCTAAATATATTAAATGAACAAATCTATTAGTAATAAAATCATTAATATAAGGAAGCAAGTGAAGAGAAAGTGATTGCATGGTCGCAAATATTAATTAATACAATAAAATTATATATATATTGTGTGTGTGTGTTTATTCAGGGTTGGAAGAAACAATTCCAAAGCTTGTATGTCCAAAAGTGATGTTGCATTTCGGGCGTGGTCGTGGGGAGTAAGCAATGTAGGGCTATTTTACAAACACCCTCACCCTCTGACTCAGGGATGACATGGTTAAAAAGTCTTAAGGGAACTAAAATATTTGGATGATAATATTCCTCTGCGCTAGAGTAATATATCATTTCAGGGAGATATATCTCTCTCCAAAATTCATGAGTTGGAAAAAAGACAGAAAGAGAAGGATGAGGAATTCTATATCTTGATAAAAAAACCAAATGGGAAGTCCTCCTTTTTTTGGGTCACAGATTCATATGTCATAATAAGCGTGAATCATGGTATTGAAAATAGGTTGGGCATTCCTATAAATTCCCCGTTCCTTATTTTTGAAGGAAATTTTCTTTAGGATTATTCTCAAATGAGGGATTGTTACATCTCTAGAAACCCATCCATAATCCTGAACTTGAGCCTACGTGAAGGGGCTTTGGGACCTAGGAACCCTAGAGGTCATGTATCATATAAGGATGTAATGCATAGGAAAGGCATCCAATCTAGAAAATCTCCCTTAATTCAACCCAAGACCATAAATAGTTTAACATATGAAATAATCGCCTTCTATGGAGGTTAATATATCATAGGTAAACCTTGGTCCTCCCTCAAATATAAAGATGTGATTTGTAGATTCAAATATTTTTTTGCCTTGGTTTGATGTGATGTACTAGTGGGTCCTCTCAAATTGGACACCCAAGAGTGACATTTATATATGTTCCAATGGTTTTGTTGTTGTTCAATTTTACACTTAGGATGATCCTAAAATAATAACAAAGGATGTGGCCTAGTTATGTGGAGGAATTGTGCTCTTCATCACCCCTTGGTTCCCAAGTTTTTATGCCACAAAAATGGCAGTCTCAACAATGTGAATCTAGATGAGACTACCAAACCTTCCCCTTCCTTTCAAGCTCCACAAGGTCTTAGATAGAATGTGGAATATTCAAAGAACATTAAAAAAGATGGATCTTAAAATAAAAAATAAATATATTTTCTCCTTTGCTAGAATATGTGTTGAAATAAACCTTAGTACATATATACAAGATCAAATTATGCTAAAACATATAATTGAATAGTGAACTCAATTGTTAAATTATGAAAATATGAAATTCAAATATGGTATATGTTACCAAATAACACCTCTATATAATGCATGCCCAAAAGAAAAAAAATATCCCCAAAAAAAAAAAGCGTAGACACTTTAAAGAAAAAAATGATAACCTTTTGATCGGTACTCTCAAAGGAGGAGCAAGAGGAAACCATACTGAATCCTACAAATGAAGGATAAGGGGATGGTGTGTCTTAGAATAGCGTCACAACCAATAAGTAGAAGGGAAATGAATATGAAAAAATCAAATCATCAGAATAATAGGAAAAGGACGCGCACAATGAAAATGGGACCGGGGTGTAAAAATATCTCATGTTTTTGAGAGATGACTCTCAGATAAAGAAACTCCACTATAGACATCATGAAATAAATTTACATTAGTTGAAATTGACCCCGATCCAAGGGTTTGAAAAAGGTCGAAGTTAAGTAATTTTTATCCCACCTAATTCAACATTTATGCCATTTTTACTATATTTTCCCTTCTTGTTTATCATAGTTCGATAGGCTTATCTTTCTGGACGTTTTTAGCACATGGAAAATGTAACTTTGTCACTTATTTCATGTCAAACAAAAATAGATTTTTTTCTTAAAAACGGATATAATTATTCGAATAATAAGGTAAAGAATATATATATATATATCATAATCTATTGAAAAAACTAATAAATTCTTGTATTACATATTACGAAATATTACTAATTTAATTTAATATATATAATGAAATACATGGAAGAGTCAAGAAACGACTTCTTGAAAAATTCATTCAAAAACTAATTTCAGTACTCATGAAACTAGAACTCAATCCTTGAAAAAGGTTTCACGGAGGATTGTTGATGCAGGAGTATTAGATATTACAAGGCATTAAATCGTCGATGTGAAAGAACTTAAAAATGGTTTTTTTTAAGAAGAACTTATTCTTCTATGAAAAGAAATTGTATTTTTTAGGTTGGTATATTTTATGAGTTTTACAATTAATTTTTAGAAAAACTATGGATAAGTGATATTTTTTCCATAGTGAAAAATCAAATCTTTCTTAAAAATCATGAGAGATTTTAGAAATAGATTAAATAATTTTATAACATAGAAATCTATAATTTATAGATTATTTATAGAGACTTTAAAATTTAGTAAAATACTATTTATAGAATGATTTATGATTGATTAATGAAGTGCTTTTAGAATTTATAAAATCTATTTCATCTCTTAATTATACATATGGTACTGCTACCGCAATCAGAACTAACAACCGAATGCATGTAGAAACGAGCCAAGAACTCCAAATGCATATAGAGACGGGCCAAGAGAGAGGAATGAGTGTTTTTGAATAAATATATATACCAGTTTTGTTAAATTAGAGTCGGTCCGGTGAGGAAATCAACGCAAGATTGCTTCATCTCTTACTTGGCCACTATTGGATATAGTACTGTAAAAGAAATTATCAATTAGAGGTAGAATGTTGTCCCAGGAGTCTTGTTGGGGATGAGGGATTCCAACCACTAAAATATAATTTATTTGCACATCAATTTCTTCAGGGAATTTTCATATGTGTGATATGAATATTTATTATATTATATATCTCTTAGAAAATAAATTATATATACATGAGATTAATATATATTATGCTAAAATGTTTCGATGTAAGAAAATATATAATGTGCAAAGAAGTATATGTTTGTATGGAAGAAAAATAGATACTACCCAAATAAGTATATGTTTGCATGAAAAAGTTAGATTTATTGAAAATATTGCATGAATTATTAAAAAAAAGATAATTTAATGTGAGTAATATTGGAAAATATTTTCATGAATTATTAAAAAATTAAGAAAAATTTGAAGAGAATGATCTTGAAAATATTTGCATGAGCTCTTGAAATATGTAGATAAGTTATAGAGGGTAATTCTTGTGTGGATTGCATGGGTTCCTGAAAGAATTTTTGCGTGATGTGAACAAAGAAAAATTAACTAGAGTAATTTTTTGAAAACAGTCCATGAATTTATGTAATCTGTGTTGTTGTGGTGAAAATATTACATGAATTTTGAAGTGTTCTATGCAAAGATAGAGAAACTATTTTGAGTAGATTTGTTTTGAATGAAATATGTGTTCTTGCATGCATGTAAAAAACAACTATTATGCCTTCTTGAAAAGTATTGTTGTTTATGTAGATATAGAGATAACTAATGCGTTAATATTGTTGGAATATAATGTGTTGATTTTGTACATATTTATTTATTTATATTAATCATGAATGAAAAGAATAATTCATTATATATATATATATATATATATATATATATATATATATATATATATACACGGGGAGGAGAACTTAACTATTGTGATATAATTTTTGAAAACAAATGTGTAATTGCATGCAATAAGAATGTTAGTTTTCCTTTGGATAAGTATATGCATCTAAACATAGGAAATAATAATTATCATGTTAGCTTTACTTGGAATAGATCGTTTATTTTAATTTACAATATCTATTTCAAGTAGCTCTCTTTTGGAATAAAATGTTGTTGGAAAGAACATGCATTTTCATGCATAGGAACATTATTCATTATGTTAGCTTTATTTTATGTATTTGCATGCACAAAATGTAATATTTAAGGGGAATACTTTATGCTGATAAATATTATGCAATTCGTGCATAAATCTCATAACTATTGATCTAGGAAAATATATATTTCCATCCACTAACTATGGTATTATTTTCCTGTTTCCAAGGAGTATTTTTCAACATTACCTAAGATGATGGTGTTTGGGCTAGTTCTTTTGAAAGATTGTTAAATATTTTCATGCACCATTACACTATATATTATGTTAGGTTTCCTTTGAAAAGATTATGAATTTTCATGCAACATAACATTAGATTTCCTCTTGAAATATTATGCAAGTACATATGATATTATGTTAGTGTTCTTTTGGAAAGATTGTGCATTTGCATGTAAGATAGTGTTAGCCTCCTGTTAGAAAGGTATGCTATTATATTATTGGCTAGATTATTATTCAATCAAATCATGACACCAAAGTTCATAGACAGTACCAGTTGCATATAATATTGCGATACATACAAAATATGGATTGTACTTAACATTTTGGAAGAAAAAAAACTATTGGTTTATGTAGGTTGAAGGAATTTCAGCCGTAGAATAATTTACTAATGTGAAAAATCACATTGGAAAGAATTAAATGTTCAAGGCTTTCTGGGTAAATTATATCATGATCATTATAATAAATTATATTTAGTTATGTTGCAACGAAAATTATATTTATTTTTAATATTTTATGACAGTGGTCAATGTATGAACTTCCTTATAACCATTGAGTGAGGGGTGAACACCCTCATGAGCCTTTAATGATAAAATTAAAAATTTGTTGTTTTTCACCGTATGGGGTTTCTAGGGTATATTAGTGTCTAATTATGTGATTTCTTGTTGTTCCATTTTTGTGATGTTGACTCCTTTAGTGATGTAAAATTTATATTATAAAAAATGTGATTAACTAACTTAGCTAAAATAATCATGAAATTGATGGAAGGTTACATCCATAAGTTAAGTTAATATGCTACCACAGTGCTAGTTAATGGTTGTGTAACTTACTATTGCTTTACTAAATATTACTCTATGTAAAGATGATAGTCTATATAATGTTCATTGAAGGAATATGGAAAGTAATTCAAAAAGTTGAATGTGGGTAAATGATGTAAAATTTTTCTAACTCCAATCATTTTAATGCAAGCTTACATCAGGATGTTATTAGTGTTATCAAAGAAAAAGATCGTAGCAATGCTGCCTTTTGGGAATTGGTAAGTATAAAATATTTAGAAGTATGATACTAGTGGGCATCAACTCATCTATGATTCTAAACAACTACATAATGATATATGCAGTAAACTACTTTTTACACCAGATGCATGATGAATCTTTATAAACACATTGATGAGTAGTAAATAATAATGTCTACTACAAAAATGTGATGATGACATTTGAATCTTGATGAGGATAAAATACAATGGAACCTTTGCTGCATTTATGAAAAATATTGAGCAATCCCTAGTGATAATGAGTATTCACTATCAAAATTTACATACATGAAAATGTTAATGGTACATTTAAATAACATGGATAAATTATGTCATTCTTATAAAATATTAATGCATATAGTGATTATGTGTGAGAGAAATGAATGTAGAAAGGTGGGTTTGATCCTTGAAGAGAACAATAGAATTATGAAGGAAATTGGAAGAACAACTTTAGATGTTAAAACATGATCAATGAGTCAAGAGGTAAAAATTGACTGTAATGGATAATTAATGATTGATTCTTGTCATCATTGAATTTAAGACATTTGGTAGCATTGATTAGTTAGCATTGCATGATTAACTATCAAAAGTTATTTGCATGAACCACTTTTTATTAAAGCTTATTGCAAGCAGTAAAAAAAAAGAGTGTGGTAGTTTACTTCATATAACTAGTGTGTTATTCACAATACACTATTGAATTGGGAATGTTGGGATTGTTATACTAATTGTTATTGGCACTTGAACATTGATGATATATCAATTCCTTTGAATGATTAAAGTTTTGTTTAAGATTCTATGCAAATGGAAGAAAACTACAATTATTTCACACTTAAATATCGATTTAACCATACATACTTATGATTGCAAGTTGTTCATGATGAAAAAGAACTTGGATCATGACACAATAGTGTTTTTAAAGCAACTAATTTGATAGTTATACAAGATCAATGTTAGAACTAGTAGAAACCAAATGATGTTGATTACCTTGTTTGTTTAAACCTCACAAATTTACAAATTGATGATTTTATGATGATGTTAGCCGATTCTTATATTATATTTAACAAATATGTTGATTATTTTAGACATTGTTGGAGCAGGGTCCCCTGAGGTGCATTTTTGAGTAAATTTTATATTAAATTTTGTATATGCGCATTGCGCGGAAAGTTCAAGAGGAATTGGGGTTAGTCAAAGTCCCTCTTTTATGTAAATGGGTTATAAGGGTAAACTTTGGGCCTCAAACCATGGTTTGACACCATAGTATTTTGCACGCTAAGATAGTATAAATATGTATTGATCAAGTCATGAAGAGATATATATTTTTGGTTATTCTTATGTTGATGAACATCATGTAAGGGTTTATGTCTGAGTCTGGGTTTTTGTAAGAGTTGGAGAGATTTATCACCCTATTACCTATGATAGTAAAAAACTCTCAAGCGCAAAACGAAATTATTCAACCAAGGAAAGAGAAGGCTTAGCGATGACGTATGCACTATAGAAATTCTATCACTACCTCTTATGAGGACATTTCAAGATGTTTACGGATCACTCTTCTTTAAAGTACCTGGTCAATAATATTTTGTTTTGGGGGAGGGGGGGGGGGATCTGTATGTTGTTGTTACTATTCTACGATTATAAATTTGAGATCATTGTGAAACCCGGAAGAATGAATGCTGGGACATACCATCTGTTGCGCATTGAGACTGGTGAAGAACCTACAAACGTGGAGGATGGATTACTAGATGCACAGTTGCTTGCGATTAAGGTAGTTGATGATCATTTCCATGATATTACTTAGTTCCTGAATACTGGACGCGCACTTGAGGAATATACCGTGCAGGAGAAGAAATAGCTCGTAGCGCATGAAAGAGACTTCACTATTATTGCTCACTAGTTGTATAAGATGGGTGCAGATGAAGCTTTGTGAATATATGTTTTCGAGTATGAAAGGTGTGATATCTTAGATGAATCTCATGTAAGGGTTGTCGGTGATTACTATGCAAGGAAGGAAACTACGTAAAAGATTTTGCAAGATGGGTTATGGTGGCTGATATTGCACAATGGTTCTTATGTGAATTTCCGCACATGCAATGTATGCCATAGGACTGGAAAGTCGTCGCGTAGAAATGAGATACCCTTGCATCCACAGATCGAACTGCAAGAATTTGAGAAATGGGCCATAGACTTTTTGGGACCTAATAATCCTCTAGGAAAGAAGAGTGGTGTGCATTACATAATTATTGCGACTCAATATGTAACCAAATGGGTTGACGCAATTCTTGTAAAGAATTGTATAGTAGATACAACTGCCCAATTCATCTTCGAGAATATTGTTACTCACTTTGGATGTCCTGATATTGTAAGATTTTATTATGCTTGGCTCCTACTGATGATTGTCATAATTGGCTGGAAGAATCTAGAGGAAACATAGTTTCCTGAGATAGAGCCACAGATGTGGGAAGTCACGATGTATGCCACATTGTCGAATTCTTCCGTCCCCATGCGCATCATGGAGAACAAAACCTTTTGGGTATTGTTTGATGCCTCGCTCTTCCAGAAAGTGAAATATAAGTCGAGGCTGTCTCAAAAATTTTACCACCAATACAAAATGATCACATATTTTAAGGCGACCTTCCACAATATTCATATCCATGCGAAGGGCATAGTTGAAGGTGTTTGGTATGAATTTCCCTATTTTGTCACTGAGTACGATTTTTCGCACACCACTGCAGAGTGGCAGCCAACGTGGCTATAGCCATATGCATCAAATTCTATTCAAAATACCCCTACCAAGCCTCGCACTGGTACGCATAAAACTGAGAAGACAACATAAAAGAGGCCACACTGTCTACAATCAGCAATACGATTGATCTAGAAACAAACAGTGCACCTGATAATAATGGTGTCGCGCCAAAAGAAACATAGGAGAAGGTATAAGGTTGGACATCAAAGTGCACAAAGTGCGGTTCTCAAGCCACAGGAGGATTGAGGAGGAAGAAAAAGGGCTCTAAGGAGATGAGAAAGAAAGAGCTGATATTCACTCCAAAATATTTCAACCAAATAGCTACCACGGTCACAAAAAAAACTACGGATATTTGGACGAACATGGAAACATAGTACAAGATTGTGCTTGATGAAGTGCAGGTTGGTATTTGAGAGCTCAAAGTTCAAGTGAGCTTGATTGAGGTGAGAATGGCTCAAGCGAGCCAGTTGTAAGAGAGTGTGCATGCAACCAACGCGCAATCACTCAATACAGTTGTACCTACTACTAAAGACTGTTGTCTGATTGAAATTCTTGATCCGACCATCCATGTACAATTAGTCAGCCGGCACGTGAACTACAAGGTTGGGGAGATATAAATATTAACTTGTCTATTTTTCCTGTTGGAAAATTGCATATGATCCACATTATGATTATGGATGAGCTCAAGTTTGATGAAGGTAGGGCCCAAACCACTGTAGTGGAGTTGTAACAGAAGGTTATTAAATCGCACCAGAAGCAAAAAAATGTAGAGGAAGCATGTCATGCAGGAGAGGCTCAGTGCGTTGCACTTGAAGAAAAGGTCAATCAAGTGTGCAACGACGTGGCAGTAGTCCTAGACACATCAACCCCAACATATAAGTTAGAGGGGCTGACTGCTACATTGAAGGCCTCATGCGTAGAATATCAAAAGATCTTCGCAGAATTGGAACACGATATTATTGATTTACAGCTAGAACTGCTGCTAGAAACCCCTCCAGTAGTCTGAGCAAAGAGGGTTTCCAAAGTAAAGTAGGCTACTAATAGCATCGTTTCCGCACTCAAACAGTGCGGTTAGCTCTTCGATGACACCATGGGTGTCTGGACTTTGGTTCAGAATGACCCTATGGTATAGAAACTGCGCAATGAGTTGCGTGTCAAAGACCATTAATTTGTTGATATTAGGATGGTGGTGCCCACCCTCATCATTTCACAATGCCTCACCCGCTTAGAGGAGGGCTAGGTAATTCATAATGAAATCGAGGAACTGCGCCGACGGGAAAAAATGCTTGAGGCAAGGATGCAATTGTGGGCCGAGGAGGCTCTACAGATGTTGCAGACATTGGATGACACACGGAAAGCCATTTATCAAACACATAGAAGCATTGAATTGGCCATTGAAGGGCCCACTACAAAGAAACTGGTCATTGAAGTTTAGGGAGCGGTTTCGTAGCCTTGAGATGGTGTTGCGCCCACTGAAAACTTTTGTCGCTATGCTCTAATCCGAGATGAAGGAGTAGACATCATAGTGATTGGTGATGAGCCACAGGTTTGTGTTAGGGACCTATTGGAGCGAGGTCCCCCAGGGTAAATTTTTGAGTAACTTTTGTATGTAATTTTGCATATCTGCGCTATGCAAAAAGGTTAAAGGGATTTGGGGCAAGTCAAGTCCCTGTTTTATGTAAATGGATTATAAGGGTAAATCATGGCCATCAAACCATGTTTTGAGACCATATTA
The DNA here is from genome assembly GCA_034641835.2 of Pinus albicaulis. Classification (NCBI taxonomy): domain Eukaryota; kingdom Viridiplantae; phylum Streptophyta; class Pinopsida; order Pinales; family Pinaceae; genus Pinus; species Pinus albicaulis. The sequence goes on along the minus strand of CM076578.1, from coordinate 1,144,871,093 downwards.
TTTGCATGCTAAGATTGTATAAATACGTAAGGTTCAAGTCATGAAGAGATATATATCTTTGGTTATGCATATGTTGATGAAAATCGTGTAAGGGTTTTTGTCTAATTCTTATTTTTTAGGTAGAAAGGCTCCTATTGGCTGTGTGCCCGAAGACGTAGTTGTGGCTGTGTTCGGACTCTGCTAGCTATGTGTGAAAAAGGGTAATTGTAATGGAAAATCTTGTTTTTATTGTACTATTGAAATCTAATAAAAATACTGGTTTTTGCAAAGCACTTTGTTATCTATTTACCATTTTTTCTTTGGGATCACTTACTTTTGTTATGCTTAATTTTATCTGCGCGAGTAGATTTGTTCTTTATGCATGATTATATGTTGATAGTTGAATACCTAAATAAATTTTCTTAAGTAAATGCACATTGCGACAATGTGGTGTTGTTCTTATATATCTACGATGAAGTAATCTACAATCCACTTTTCTATGGATTATTTGTATTTGCGACAAAATGATATTATAAGTACTGATCTATAGTTGCGCGCATCTGTTTTCGATCTACAACAAATTCTGTTATAAACTAGTTTAGGGCTACCACATTAATTTATTCCTCACTCTGCGCAAACCTGGTTCCAACACCCCCCATACTGCTTCGGGTGAGACTTTGATTTATGCAATTAGGTCATTGCTGAAAGGGCTAGTAGTTGGAGGGTTTGTTGGTTGCGCGATAAACTCTGAACCTAGGTCAGGATCCATGAAGCCAACTAACATGGACCTATTATTTAGTTGGATGGCTATTAAAGCCATGTTTAAACTTTCATGATTATTTAGTCGATTTAAATATTTTTAATAAATAAACTTTTGTAAAATACTCAAGAAAAGAGAACTATAGTTAGAATATTTATTATCAGGTTGGAAATAAGTATTGGTCTCTATGTCTAATATGGACCATCCCTAAATATCTCCTAAATTTTCCTAGGAGAAAATAATTAGAAATAAATGGATTTGATACGATCGAAGAGAAATATCATATTAAATAACTTAGTTGGAGAAAAATAATATGTCTCCGTGGAATAAATCACTGCAGGAGAAAAAGGTGGGATTTAAAGAAAAAGGAAAGAACCTTTTTTTAAGTTAAAAAAGGCCAAGGAAAAAGGGTTGGAAGACCTAAAAGTGGGATGTTGTTAAAATTTTCTAGGAAAAAAACTTTTCAAATGAACCATCAAAGAATTAATGACGTTGTTGATTCAGTGGAAATTAGATCTTATCTTGAGGGGGAACTCACAAATTTGATTCATGGCGGAGAGGAACAATTTTCTTTCCTAAGATAATGCCTAAGCACTATTTATAGTTAGCTCTTTTATCATGTTCGTTATTGATATGATATGTGTGCAAAAGTTGTAAATTGTGGATTAAAATTCATGTTGGATAGATAAAAAATTTATCTTGTCATTTTGAATAAATAGAGTACTATTTTATTGGAACTAGAATTATGTGTATTTTTGCATAAAGTTATAGAAACAATGTATACATCTAGATTGCAAGAGATGGGAATCTAGACTCTGTATATAAAATAAAAATTGGAGGGTATATAATTGTTATAGGAAGGATATCGGGTTATGTATATTGGAAACAAACATGTGTAATTTTTGTGAATGAAAGAAATAGGGGATTTGTTTGTTTAATATAATTCTAGCTCATGAGACAATAGATCTAATATGAAAATAATAGAAATGGAATAATGAATTGTGAAAGTCTTGTCTCTTAGGTAAAAAGGTCAAAATTCCTTAGGTATTATTTTATTGTAATTTTTTAAGCAACGAGATCACAAAGAAGATAGATCAATGACTTGAAAATTAGCCTCTTCGAGGGGGAAACCTACTTCACATCACATAATGAACAATTGTTATATGATACAATTTATAATACCTTCTTGGTAATATATAGGAGTCTAAGGGGTCACAATATAATCAAATGATACATAAAAATAGTAATTTAAGCGCACAAAAATAAAAATAATGGGCTTGTATGTGGCACAACAATAACAATAGGGGGCTACAATAACAATAAAAGTAAGAGGGATACAATAGTATTATATGAAACTAACATGCTCCTCTGTTTTAAAAATTTGTTCATGTCCTCAATGCTTGAGTAGTTTTGTATGTTTCTCTATAAAATTTTCATCGTCCCATTTGGAATCTTGAGTGGGTAATGTCTTCAACTTAATAATATACTCTAAAATTAATCAATTCTATAGCTAGAAAGTTCTTGTTTATGTGACTTATTTATGATCAAATATGATTTTACCTTGTTAGTAAAGTTAGGAAAACAAATTATGAACTGGGAGCTTCTAACTAATAACCTTCTTTAGGCATGAAACATCGAAACTTTGGTGTACTTGGGAATATGCAGGAAACTCCATTTTTTATGCCATAGTACCAATCTTTTGAAACACCTTGTAAGGACCATAGTACTTGGGTGATGATTTATTATCCTGATTAGTTTTCTTGACGGAAATTTATTTGTATGGTTGTAGCCGTAAAAATCCCTAGTTTCCTACATCAAAACTTTCTTCCACTTTGATGTTGATATCCCTGTTGTTCACTAGATTTTGTGCCAAAGTGAGGTTATCCTTTAAGAGTTTCTGAACTTGTTGTTGTTGCACAATGTGATCTTCCACTACCTGAACCTTATATTTTTATCTTAAATACGGTGTTATGGATGGTGGATGATATCCATAAAGTGCCATAAATGGGGTCATTTTTCCTCAACTATGGAAGGAAGTTTTATACCACCATTCAACTAGAGGTAAAAACTTGATCCATTGTAATTGTTTATTAGATACAAAGAAAAAAATATATCCTTCCAAACAATTTTTCATTATCTCATTTTTCTCATCATATTGAGGATGATAAGATGAGTTATGAGCTACTTGAGTGCCAAGACAAGAAAATAATTACATCCAAACATTTCCAGTAAAAATGGGGTCTCTGTCACTTACAATAATATTTGGGTTTCCATGTAGCTTCTAAATTGTTTCCACAAATTCAGTAGCAATTGTACTGGATTTAAAAGGATGAGATAATCCACAAAAAATTTGGTGAAAATATGAAGCTAGGTTACACTTTTTTCCCTGTTTTGAGAAAAAATATTCATTTTTTTATGTTCTTTAGCTTTCTACAAGCCAAAACAATTTTTCTGTTTAGAATTTCATTTTACGATAAAAATAAAAGTTGTCAGAAATTTTATTATCTTTCTATTTCTTATTTTTTGGAATTTTTTTATACATATTTGATATGTCAACTTAGTGTTTATTTGAGTGTGTGTTTTTTAACAATCAAAGGATTCATAATAAGTCATGTTAATACACAATGTTGTATTCTTTGAAACTTTTTGTTTTTGAGAAACAAAATGTGTTACGAAAATCTAGACAGAGTCTACTTTAGTTTCGTCATATCTACAAAGCCAACGGATGCATATCATAATTACTAGAATTTTTTGAACTGGTCCAATATGAAAAAATCAAATATTTTGAATATGTTTCGCGATGTAAGAAATTTATTAACATATAAGTTATAAACTAAAAATCTAAAAACTACCCATTGGGGACGACGAACCAATGTAATGAACCAACAAATTTTCAAAAATTTTACAATGTATTTTGGACGATACAAAATTATGATTTCACTGAATCATAATGAGATTTAGAAATTCTTTGCATCCGTTTTATTACAAAATTAATTAAAATTAGTAAATATTTATGAAATTCCATAAAAGTTATATTTCCTGAAAGTAGATTGAATTTTGAAAATGCTTGTCTTGGTTCCAACACTTAATTCAGAATGTTTCATGGAGTTTAATCAGTTCAAAGTTGAAGACATGTATTCAGAGCTTGGCTTTGCGTAATTTTTGACGTGTTAGTTTGGTCGAACTCTTAAAAAAGTTCGTTCGTATTGTTTTTTGCTCCGATGGCCCGTCAAGTCTAACGACATAAAATTTCAGCCAAACTTTTTATAAAAGTTCAGCTGAACTTTTACCCAATTTTCCGTTGGCCGAAAAATACCATGAAGCCTCTCCAAAAAACATTTCTCGGAAATATAAATTGCCACGAAAGCATTCATTATTTTCATATATTTTTGCACATTTGGTCTGATTTTTTAAATTTCTTGGTCTGATTTTGCAAAGAATTGTTTTGGGTTTAAGGACTTTTCTTGGAGGTACATTCAAAGGAAATTTTTGCAGAGGATTGTTTTGGGTTTAAGGACTTTTCTTGGAGGCACGTTCAAAGGACATTTCTTGGAGGTATGTGATACATTATTTGGATGTTTTTTGGGCTTCATGTTTTTTGAAGGTATGAATTTGGGTTTAATTTTCATTTTTTTTTAAGGGATGGAATTGGACTTAATTTTCAAAGGACTCTTTTTAAGCTTAATTTCAAAAGGAATTTTTTAGGCTTAATATTCAAAGGAAATTTTTTGGACATTTTTTGGAACTAATTTTTAAAGTGATATTTTTATAGAGGCTTTTTTGAAGTATTTTTTAAAGTGGCATTTTTTAAGAAGTTGGAATTAATTTTCAATGGAAATTTTTTGGAGGCATTTTTTGAAGTGACATTTTTTTAGAGTACATGTTTTGGGTTGAAGTAGATCTTTTATAATGCTTTTTCAAAATGAGTTTTTGTCTATCTTTTTAAATGAATTTTTTTTGTAGGACTTGAAAGGAAATATTTTGAGCTTAGTTTCATTTTTATAAAAAAAAAAATTCTCATATTTTTTAAGGTAAGTGTTTTAGATTGAAATATGTATTTTTTGCAAAATTATAATTATAATTTTTTTTTCTTAAATTAAATATTTTTTTTTAATTGAGTTTTTGTCTAAATTTTTGAAGGAATTTTTTTGAACTTCATACTCTATTATCATGGGAAATTGAAGGAATTGTACGAGAAAATATCATAAAAAAAGAGACCCTGACGAACATAGAGAAGACACGAGACAATCTCGCAAAATAAAGATAGAAGCACTCTCAAATATTGAAGGGGAAAATCAACCTCAACTAGAATTTCAAGCAGGTATGTAAATGCAAATATTATGAATTTGATATATTTTAAATTTTCCTAGTGTAAAATGTGAAGCTTAATTTTTATTTGATGAAATAATTTGAAAAATATTTTGCAATGTAAAACAGAGAGAGATATTCCTGAAAACATTGATGATGAAATACAAAATTTTGAAAGCAAGAGTGAAAGAGATATTGAAAGAATGATTGAAGATGGTGAAAATGTTGAAAAAAATTCAAGTGAAGAAATTGAATCACAAGGTATATATATATGTTGAACACATGCACGTATTATTGAAATTATACATATTTATTAATTTAGTTATTTATTGCATATGTAAACTTATGATATACTATTCATTCAAATATGTACAGATGAAATGAATGTCGATGATGAGATGTTAGAAAATGTTGACACTCACAAATATGGAGATAAAAGAGCTTACCATATTATACGATATCATGTTAACCGCATTTTTTATATGTACTTCATAAAGGAAAATGTGATAGTTCAAGCTCAAATGTTGAAAGGTCTCCTATCATGAAGGAAATTAAAAGAAGTTACGACTTTATTGGGTATTCAAAAATCAACCAAGGATAAGAAAATGAAGGAAAATGTGATACAAAATATAAATATTGCTATAAATTTAATTAGAAGATCTAGACAGAAAAATGTTTTAGTTGTACGTATAGAAATACATATTGTAGTGGTTTCATCAAGTACTAAAGAGAATCGCTTGATAAAATCTATGGCATGAGCATTAGGAACCTCACAAAAAACTTTGCACAAACATCCAGAATTTTGGTGGCAAATAGATGTAAATGATGAACTTGCTTGTTGGAGAGCTATTTATAAGCAACCATACAAAGATAGACTTGAAGGAAATTTTAAAAAGATAATATATGAATTTTGGAAGAAAAATTCACGTGTTTCACGAACTCCAAAGAATGTGATGCGAAGAATAATAACACGAAATCAGTACAAAGAACATGAAAAAATTTCTTGGAAACCACTCAGATAGAGTTTTTCAACAAGTTCAAATAAGAGAATCGTGAAATTCATGTCTCAATCAGTGCTTTTGTTCAGCAAAAACCATGGTATGTACTATCACCCTACACGACACTTGTTTTTGTTGTTATCATGTGGAATTTGAGTTATGTTATGAAACATTCCTTAATTTTGGTAGAACATTTTGGAAGGATTCACCCCCTCCTTCCATTATCCGTGATTTCATATCTCAAATTCTATGTGAAAGACAAAGCGATGAACTATTTTACGAAAAGAAATGTGTTGGTGGTAAAAAATGCGATGATTGTGGAAATTTGACTAAATTTCAAAACAAATATCGTACTGATATAAATGATCAATCATTGTCCAAAATGAAAGTGAAATGGAAGAGATATGAATATATCCATACATCGATTCAAGGTGAAAATAGTGCTAAAAGAATTGAATTACAAGAAGTAGAAATTTTTGTGATAGAATTTTTGAGAAAGTTAGAGGCAGAAATTTATAAATACACCAAGAATTCCCATAAAGCTCGATGGAAAGACTTGTAATTCAAAAAATCCCATGAATTTTTTCCAGCAAGGACCATTTTTTCAGTAATTGATTTTGTAGAAAACTACACATTTTTTCCACAAAAATAAATTCAGAGTGAATACTATCATTCTGACCAAGTGTCCATGGTCATCCATATTCTATGTAGACATGCTGAACAAAACATCGATCATATAGAAAGCACCAGTGAAAACTGACATGTTATTAAAAAATATCACTTTTATATCAATGACGATCGTACACATGATACATATTTTTTACAACACTTCTTGGAAAGATTTATGACTCCTTGAAAAGTCGGGGAATAAAATTCAATGAACATTGGATATGGTCAGATGGATGCACAGGTCAAGTGAAATCTGCATGATCATTATTTTGGTTCTGTTGTTGTCACAAGAAAACCTACATTAAACATTGTTGGAATTTCTTTGAGACTCGCCATGGAAAAGGAGAACATGATGGTGCAGGGGCATCCATAAAATGAGCACTTCGAAGATATAAAATGAACCCGTCTGCAAGTTGACTTGTGGACACTAAAGAAGTTGTTCAATGGTGCATCACTGCTCTAAGCCATGAGACTAACCGATCAAGGGAAGTGCGAAGGTACATTCAATTTAATTTTTATTGGATATCTAATTTTAAACAGTGTACATTTATCACAATGATTATCTTTGATGGTATTTTGATATCATATTTACATTCTTCTTTGAATTTTCCATATAAAGTTTTTTTTGGCATATTTGGATTGAAGATGAAGATATATCAATTGGAAATGATTTTGAAACAATAAAGGGACTCAAAAATTGCATTCAATTAAAAAAAAATTGTCCAGAAATGTGTTTGCATTGGATAAAAAAAAATATTCTTTCTTTTGTCATGTTTGCATTGACAACACAGAATCCAATGACGTTTGTGAAAACAAAATGTATGTAAAATATTGGAAGCATACAGAGCTAAATATAAAGGGAAAAATGTTAGCTGCAATGTTTGAAGAAATTAAATCACAAGGGACTACAATATCATCTAATGGTGATCGAGTTTTTGATCTTGTTAGAGAAGGTAACATTTGAATTTCTTTCAAATGATAAATATCTAGAAATAAATTTAAATAAATAAGTTTATTAAGTTTGTTTTATTGTGTAGGAGATGTTTTTGTTGTAATTGCACTTAATAACAACGATGAAAATGTGAAGTATCATTTGATGCGTTTCTTTGAATGAAAAATCAAATTTTTAGAAAACTATAATGATCACGGGTTTCCATATGAAAGAGAGTCTATTATACTGAAAGGTTATTTCTTCAGACAAAATAATCAAAGTGGGGATTTTGTTTACTTTGAAGCCTATGAACCTGGTGTCATAAGTTGTCAATATAGTCACTTCGTCTGTGTGGCATGCATAAAGTTGATAGAGGTTCAATCAAAGAAAAAAATGAAAACCAAGAAATGGAAAATGTTAAAATCTGCTCATGAACAGATCATTGAAGATGGCATTCCATTGGAATTTTTTTGATTGAATTGCCCAACAATTTCTTCTCTTTGGATTCATGTTTTATAACTTCCAGAACTCAACTAAAAATTGAGCTTCCTTGTTATGTTATCTATGCAAGTGTTTGCACACATTTACAAATTGCTTTGGTACGTGCACACTAGTATCAACTGAAAGTAGCTTTTATATACATGCATTGATGAAAAATGTTGCATGTATTTCATATATATATATATATATATATGTTCTAGAATGCAATTAACTGTTCAAGTAGCTTTACTATGTCCATTGATGAAAAATGTTTCACGTATTGAATATATATGTTCTAGAATGCAATTAACTGAAAGTAGTTTTTCTATGTGCATTGATGAAAAATGTTTCACATACTAGATGTATACACTGACTGAATGTGAACAGTTTTTCTCGTGGGATTTTCTAGTAAAATGTATCCACAATGTAAATAAATCATCCACGGTATAGCTTTGTACGAAGATTCCTTTCAGACATGAGACTCGGAGCACTTCTCCGAATTTTTATGGGATTTGACCCACATCTCTATTCTTGATAGAAAATAGTACAAAATTTGTTTGTTCAATGGTCAGATATGTTCTAGGTAATTAACTGAAAATATCTTTTCTATGTGAATTGATGAAAAATTTTGCACGTATTGGATATATATATGAACTCTAGAATGCAATTAATTGTTCAAGTAGTTTTCCGATGTGCAATGATGAAAAATGTTTCACGTACTGAATATATATGTTCTAGAATGAAATTAACTGAAAGTAGCTAAATTCTATAGGAATTGATGAAAAGTAGCTAAATTCTATTGGCATTGATGAAAAATGTCAAAGTACTGGATATTTATGTTCTAGAAATAAATTAACTATTCAAATATCTTTTCTGTGTGCATTGATTAAAAATGTTGCACGTACTAGATATATATACATTATAAAGTGCATTTTTAAAACTTTATGATTTTTTTCAACACATCTAAGAAGATATAGAATCTTATGATTGTTTATATATATATATATATATATATATATATATATATATATATATATATATATATATATATGTATGTATCTATGTATTTTATATATATATATATATATATATATATATATATATGTATCTATGTATTTTACTTCAATCATTTTAACATATATATTCAAACATGTGTAAAATCATTTCTACATGTACATATATTCATGTGTATTTTGTGTTTGTTTGGAAAATGACAACTTGAATTTTAAAAACAAAACATAATATCATAATCACATGCCAAATGTAGTTCAACCATCCAAAACTTGAGTTTTAGGAACTTTTATATTATATCACAACATTACTTCACATGCCATGCCAATTGTAGTTCAACTATCCAATAAAAACATTTAACAGTATATCACATGCCAAATGTAGTTCTTGACCATCCAAAACTTAAGTTTAAAAAAAAAACAAATTATAACACAACATTGCTTCACATGCCAAATGTAGTTCAACTATCCAAAACTTGAGTTATAAAAACAAAATATTATAGATCACAAGTATCAAAAAATTTTAAAAACAAAACATTATAGATCACAAGTATCAAAACTTGAGTTTTAAAAACAAAACATTATAGATCACAAGTATCAAGTAACATTACTTGAAATTCCAAATGTAGTTCAACCATAACACTTTAAAAACAAGACAAATTATTTTTAACACAACATTACTTCACATCACATGCCAAATGTAGTTCCACCATTCAAAACTTGAGTTTTAAAAACAAAAAGAATTATATATAACATTGTAACATTACTTCAATGCCAAATGTAGTTCAACCATCAAGAAATTAAGTTTTAAAAACATTATATATCACATTCACATGTACCAAATGTAGTTCACATAAAATATGTCCAAAATTTGTAGATCTCACAAGTATCAAGTATCCAGTTATATATGACTCCATCTAGATATATATAAAAAAGTAAATTTAAGACTAGAAATATATTGAAAATATAATGTTGCATGTTGGCATGTGCATCATTCATCATATATTACATGTGCAACAATCATCAAATACATATGGATGTGGTGTCTTTCCTAGAAAAGTCTCAATATGCGAGCTATCTTGCAAAGCACGGGGAACTTGTACACAATGTGTACAAACATTAAAATTTGATGTTTTAAAATTGACTGATAATATATAGAACTTCATCTAAAAGACAAAATATAAAAAAAACCACGCAATACCTCATGAGGTTCCCTCTCCATTTGTTGTTCATCTACTACAAATTCCCCCATGGGAAAATCTCCTATAGTAAATTGTACAATATACATGTACAGTTATATATATATATATATATATATATATATATATATATATATATATATATAATATATATATATATATATATATATATATATATATATATATATATATATATATATATATATATATATATATATATATATATTAAAAAATTTCAAATGAAAATGCAAGTATATATAAACTTATTTTTAATAATATTAAAAAAAAAAGTGAGACAACCTATTCAAATAGTTGAAATTGTGTGGATGTTCCTATCTCCATTGCTAGAGTTCGCGGAGAAAAGAAATCCTCTATAAAAACCTAAAATTCAAAAAATTTAAAAGTATAAAATAACTCAAGGTCAAGATATCAATTTATAATAAAACATTTAAACTTCAATTTATAAATTATAACTTAAAAACATGTATATTTAAGTGAAAAATGTTATACTTCTGCAGGTGGATTTGGCACATCTCCTAAGAGAGGCTCCAAAAGGAAATCTCCAAAAACAAAAAATTCAAAAAATTTAAAATAACTCAAAATCTCTAGATCTCAATTTATAATAAAACTTTTAAGCTTCAATTTATAACTTATAGTTTAAAAAAATATATATGTTTAAGTGAAAAATTAAATACTTGTGCTCTCGAATTTGGCACATCTCCTAAGAGTGGTTTAGAGAAAAAATCTCCAAAAACCTAAAATTGAAAAAAATTAAAATAACTCAAGATATAGATATATCTCATTTTTTAATGGAACTTTTTGAGGTGGAATATATAACTTAAAAAATAAATTTTAAAAGTGAAAAATTTTCCATACTTGTTGTTGTGTATCTAGCACATCTCCTAAGGAAGTAGAAGGTACATCTCCCAGGGAAGAAGAAGGTACTGCCATTGCAAAAACATCAGACAGAATTAGAATATGTTAAGAAAATTTATTATATATATGTACATGTACATGTGTGGAAAGTTATTTATTTTAAAAATATCACTTAAAAAACACTAACATTTGCCAACATATCTTGATGGTGAGACCCATCTTGATTGTTTGAACTAGAGGCTCTGAACGTGATATTAAAATTTTCGTCATTCATCAAGCGTGAAAACTGCAAATGGTATTAACATATATAATGATACAATTTTGTTATATTAATGTATACAAATAAATGTTTTATTTTAAAATTGTACATGTTTTAAAATAATTGAACCCTAACCATTAACACATACTGTTCCCATGCCTTGTTCCTCGTGAACAATTAGGTAATGCCAACCATTGCGACAATTCTTTGCATATGTTTCGAGACCTTCAAAAATCATGTTTTCAATCTCTTCATCAGTATAATACACAAAATTGGTGTGTGCATTCTCACGTGCTATTTGTCGATTTATAAAAACATCAACTCCACCCAATCCAGTGTGAACATTTTCAATGATGGCATGCTTTGCTTCTCGACTAATTTGAGAAGTGACTTCCATCTCTGACTACAAATTTTTGACACGAACACGTTGGCTAACCAATGGTGGCTCAGGATGAGGCAAATCGACATCACGCCTAGCACCCCTACGGTCGCGTAATCGACCTTTCCCAGGACCAAAAAATTTAGATGGAAAGTTATTGTAATTGGGTTTCATTTGCAACAACAATTATTCATAAATAATTTTTCAAAATCAAATGGAACATCGTCGTTCCATGGGAGTCTTCCATAAGTCGCAAGGTGTCTATCATATAAATGGTGAGCTATATCAGGGTGCTTGAAATATTTCACCTTCAACATCTTTCTTTTCGGCCCTTCTTTGAAATTAAACATAGACTTTTCCATTGTTGTTGTAACTCTTTCTTTAATAACCTCCCATTTATCGAGACCCATCAATATTTCCTTTCTTTCTCTCATGAAATCCACAAAAGTATCCATGGTTGGCCCAAGATTTTGGTACACATATACTACTTGGCCTAAATAATGCACAATTATTTCCAAGCTTTGTCGACTCTCAGTAGGTAGAGTCAAAGACACGAGATCTCTTCAATTTTTCATGAAGATGTTGACACCTTTATAAGGTGCATTGGTACATGTTTCTTTCCCATGGTATATTGGAAATTTCGGCCAGATAAGTCGTGCTGGGTGAACAAACTTCTTCTTGAATGAAGCATTCTTCCCTACATATTTTTTGACCTACATTTGGAGCATTTTTAGCCTCTTCATCAATATATAAAAAAAATTATATTAGAAAAAACACATGTAAAAAAATTTGTACAAATTTAATGAGAAATATATTTAAATTGATGGCAACCTCGACATGGTTGGCTAGCATCTTGCCCACCCTGAAATTGTTGAGAACCAGAATGACCCTGCTGAGAACCAACATGACCATCCATTGATTGGCCTCCGAGGGAATAAATATCACCGCCTTCATGCAACCTGCTAGCACTTATTGATGGCCCTCTAAGGGGATTTAGACCACCACCAACCTCTCGAGATGAGAGAGAAGCTTCATAAACAAATATGAATTTATAATCAATTGAAAAATACATTCATACATATAGATACACGTACAAATTCATTGATTAAATTGCGTGAACCATACTTCGACTGGGTGAACAATGGGCATGCTCCATTGATGGAGTAGAGACCCTTCTCCTCTTAGCTCCTAAAAAAAAAAAATGAAACTTATTAACAACTAATTTAACTCACAAAGTTGATAAAAAATCAATTCCATATGTACAGACATGTATGTATATGTATGGAGATTTAAGAGTATATTTAAATACCATGAACATCCCTCGATCCCTGATCCCACTCTCTCATAGAGATATGTGATTATGTTGATCTTCGTCATTCATCTTCTATGATATATATATCTACGGTGGAAATTTACAATTATTTTTTTAAATGACTAATTTAAAATAAATTCAAAATAAATTTCAGAAAATTAATGTAATTTAGTCTATAGAAATTATGTAAAACACAACTTTCAAAGCACTAATTGATGTGTGGAACTCAATTTAAGCAAAAAAATTTATAAAAATGTTAAGTTCACCAAATTTTGCTTTACATGGTGGGAGCACACTTGGTATAAAATTGAAAAAAACACATTGTCATTAAAAAGGAGGTGAAAATTCATTTAAAGAAAAATTTGTTGAAGTCCCCGCATTTTAATTTTATAAAAATTTGAAGTTCACCACTTGTTGCAAATGTGAAGTTCACCAAGTTGCACTTTACATGGTGTGGTGGGAGCACACTTGGAATATAATTGAAAAAATCACGTGGTCATAAAAAAAGACTCATTTATAAGTACAAAACACACACATATCCAAGATATGTTACAATTTCCATCAATAAATTTTGAAGGACATCATCTCAACACTAATTCATCTTTGGAAGATGAATCTTGAATTTTTGAAGAAGAGCGTCTCAAAACTAATTCATCTTTGAGAGATGAATCTTAAATTGGCATTGCCCCATATAATTCTAATTCATCTATTAATTCATCTTTGATAGATGAATCCTGAATTGGCATTGCCCCACGCAATAGATCAACGGACATCTTATTCACATTTTTACAATGTCTTATACTAAAAAATTGAAATTGGCTAACAATATTGTTTGCTATTCCATGTAGTTCTTTTAGCCTCTCCTTCTTAACTTGGTACATGCCATTCATTTGGCTAGACACAATTTCAGAATTGGTTAAAAATACAATTCCATTTGATCCATACTCTATAGTTGTTCCCAAGCCTTCTATCAATCCAATATAATATGCCTCGTTGTTTTTTTTTCTTGTCAGTATATTCATTTTCCTTTGGACGAATTTGCTATTCGCAATATTGGAAAGCACATATGTAATCACTGCTTTCCCTGGATTGGGATAGCAAGAAACATCTATGCATAATTTCCATTTTTCAACCATATTTATTGGTTTTTGTCCCTGAAAAAAAAAAGAACAAATTCTATACAAATATATATTAAATTTACATTTATTACAAATGCATGGGAGAAATGACATGTGCATGGTTTATCTTAAAGTTTGAATTAAAAATTTTATGGTAGAATTCACATCTAGAATTAATGGGAGGAAGCCTTTAGTTTGTGGGAGAAATGACACATGTACACAGTTTTGTTACAGAGATTGACTATAGGGGCATTTACTAGATATGTCACATTTGAGAAAAGATGAGATCCAGAGGCTACCTGGCCCTTTACAGACTCTACCTTTAGAACTTCAAGAAGTTAACCCTCAACAGACAGACTAAAATCCTATGGAAGTTCAAAATCCTATGGGAGTTCAGCCACTTTAGGTTCAATTTTTAGGCCTTAAATTTTGAGAGAAATGAAATTTACATGGTTTTTAAAATTATTTTATGAACTTACAAAATAACATGCTTTAAAGTTAATGGGAGAAGTCCAACATGACATGTATGCTTTAAAAACTTTTCCTAAGAATTTATGGGAGAAATGACACATGTACATAGTTTTCCTTAAAGTGGTTGAGGTTTATTTATATTAAAATGAAGAACTTCTATTTATATCTGTTACAGAGATTGACTATTGGGGCATTTACTGGATATGTCACCTTTGAGAAAATATGAGATCCAAAGGCTACCTGGTCCTTTACAAACTTTGCCTTTAGAACTTTTAGAAGTCAACACTCAACAAACAGACTAAAATCCTATGGAAGTTCAAAATCCTATGAGAGTTCAGCCACATTAGGTTGAATTTTTAGTCCTTAAATTTTGAGAGAAATGACATTTACATTGTTTGCAAAATTATTTTATGCACATATAGAAAACATGCTTTAAAGTTAATGGGAGAAATCCAACATGACATGCATGCTTTAAAAACAATAGCTAAGAATTTATGGGAGAAATGACACATGTACACAATTTGTCGTAAAGTGGTTGAGGTTAACGGATATTAAAATGAAGAACTTCTATTAAGATCTGTTACTATTACAGAAATTCACTGTAGGGGCATTTACTAGATATGTCACCTTTGAGAAAAGATGATATCCAGAGGCTCTGTAGCCCTTTATAGACTCTGCCTTTAAAACTTGTAGAAGTTAACACTAAACAGACAGACTAAAATCCTATGGAATTTCAAAATTCTATGAGATTTCAGCCACTTTAGGTTCAATTTTTAGCCCTTAAAAATTGAAATGTGATAGACCCCATTCGAAATGGGAGATATATAGAAATGATTCCTATGGTGTAATAAAATAGTTGAGTAGTTTAAAGATATAGATGCATAAATTCTCCTAACCCAGCTAGGAAGGGAAATAGAATTAGATTATGATTCTAGGGAATGAAAGTATGGTATCTAAAGAAACAATCACCAATGCTATTGTTTCATATTAAAAGGCTTAATAAACTAATTTTTGTTGTTACTGTTTTATATCAAAAAATTTAATAAACTAAGCACTTAATTTTTACTGCTATTGTTTCATATAAACTCAAGCTCAGACACTAGTGCTATTATTTCATATTAAAAAGATTAATAAACTAATTTTCATTGCTACTGTTTTATATCAAAAAACTTAATAAGCTAAGCACTTAATTTTAGAACTTGTAGAAGTTAACACTCAACACACAGACTAAAATCCTATGGAAGATTAAAACCCTATGAGAGTTCAGCCTTTTAGGCCTTAAAGTTTGAGAGAAATGATATTTTCATGGTTTTCAAGATTATTTTATGCACTTACAAAAAACATGCTTTAAAGTTAATGGGAGAAAGCCAACATGACATGTATGCTTTAAAAACTTTGCCTAAGAATTTATGAGAGAAATGACACATGTTCATAGTTTTCCTTAAAGTGGTTGAGGTTAATGGATATTAAAATGAAGAACTTCTATTTAGATATGTTATAGAGATTTACTGTAGGGATATCTACTGGATCTGTCACCTTTGAGAAAAGATGAGATCCAGTGGCTACCTGGCCCTTTACAGACTCTGCCTTTAGAACTTGTAGAAGTTAACACTCAACTAACAAACTAAAACCATATGGAAGTTCAAAATTATATGAGATTTCAACCACTTTAGGTTTAATTTTTAGGCCTTAAAGATTGAGAGAAATGACATTTACATGGTTTGCAAAATTATTTTATGCACTTACAAAAAAGATGCTTTAAAGTTAATGGGAGAAAGCCATCATGACATGTATGCTTTAAAAATTATGCCTAATAATTTATGGGAGAAATGACACATGTACACAGTTTTCCTTAAAGTGGTTGTGTTTTATGGATATTAAAATGAAGAACTTCTATTTAGATCTATTCTAGAGATTGACTATAGGGGAATTAAAAGGGATTTTTCTAGAAGGATGGAATAATTTGGAAACAAGGGGAAATATCAAAATTATATGTTAATGTGCATGTGTTTTACATTGAATATTTTTCATTTTATTAAGAATATATTTGAAACAAATAACTATATAAGGTTGAAACCTAGATTTTTTGTATCAAATTACTTTTTGTTTCAATGGGAAAATTTTATGGCTAATGTGTTTTTCTTAAAATGTGATAGACCCCATTAAAATGGGAGATATATCGAAATGATTCCTATGATTTAATAAAACAATTGAGTAGTTTAAAGATATAGATGCATAAATTCAATGAACATAGTTTTTAGATATACAAGTCCAAAATGCAATATTTGTTGGTGAACAAATATCAATGGATCACTATGGATATATTTGCTTCATTAAAAGAGATTTTTCTAGAAGGATGTCCAGTAAGATGGAAAGAAGGGAAATTATCAAAATTATATGTTAATGCATGTGTTTTACATTGAATATTTTTCATTTCATTAAGAATCTATTTGAAAAAATTAACTATATAAGATCAAAACCTATGTTTTGTATCAAATCCCTTTTGGTTTCAATGGGAAAATTTTATGGGTATTCTCGAAATGTGATAGACCCCATTAAATGGGGGATATATAGAAATGATTCCTATGGTGTAATAAAATTTTTGAGTATTTTAAAGATATATGTGCATTAATTATCCTAGCCCAACTACGAAGGGAAAGAGAATTAGATTCTGATTCTAAGGAATGAAAGTATGGTATCTAAAAAAACAGAAACCAGTGCTACTGTTTCGTATAAAAGGCTTAATAAAATAATTTTAACTGCTACTGTTTCATATCAAAAAGCTTAATAAACTAAGCACTTAATTTTCACTACTACTTTTTCATATCAACTCAAGCTCAGACGCCAGTGCTACTGTTTCATATTAAAATTCTTAATAAACTAATTTTCACTGCTATTGTTTCATATCAAAAAGCTTAATAAAATAAGCACTTAATTTTCACTGCTACTGTTTCATATCAACCCAATCTCACAGGCTCACAATTATACATCAAACTTCAACACTTGCATTATATAACAACTTTCTTATAGTCTCAAGACTCATACTCTTTGAGTGACTGATACTTTAATCACAGAGAGGATCATCTTTGAGAGAGAGGGAGCTAGAGAGTTATATGAGCCAGAAGGTAAAGAGCATTAGATTCTGATTCTAAGGAATGAAATTATGGTATCTAAAAAAACAGACACCAGTGCTACTGTTTCATATTAAAAGGCTCAATAAACTATTTTTCACTGCTACTGTTTCATATCAAAAATCTTAATAAACTAAGCACTTAATAAACTAAGCATTTCATATCAACTCAAGCTCAGACACGAGTGCTACTGTTTCATATTAGAAGGCTTAATAAACTAATTTTCACTGTTACTATTTCATATCAAAAATCTTAATAAACTAAGCACTTAATTTTCACTTCTACTGTTTCATATCAACTCAAGGTCACAGGCTCACAATTATACATCAAACTTCAACACTTGCATTATATAAGAAATTTCTTACAGACTGAAGACTCAGACTCTTGGAGTGACTGATACTTTAATCATAGAGAGGAGCAACTTCGAGAGAGAGGGAATAACATAAACTGTCATCAGTTATACTTTACTGTTGCATAAACTGTTATAATCCATCAGTACGGTATAACATGCCATTTAGATGGAAATAATAGATTTTGAGAGATTGTCTAATGCTATAGATTGAAATTTTTTATACTCAACATGCATAATATTATTAAATGAAGGGACAAGGAGTACCAGTATGTTTCAATAAGCTCTATACAAACCTACCTTAGAAGGAGTAACCATTGCACATAAGATTCTTCTAATACAATGATTTTACTTGTCAAGCTTGATACAATAAGTAAACCCATTAAAGATTTGAACATAACTAATCATTATAGCTCTGATAAATAGGGAATGTGATATTCCTCATTTACCTAATCATGATATGCATTATCCAAGATAGTACCCATTCTTATGAACACAAAGGTGATAGAGTCTGAATAGAACGTATAGACTAAGTAGAAACATTCAAATTTGATAAGTAATCAGTTTCATATATGGGAATAGAACATAGATCACACTAGTTGAGCAAGAGGTGATGGTTAACTATGATAATCATCATATTCATAAGATTTATTTAACGTCTCCGTGGATCGATTGGCGAGTGAAGAGAATCTGAAAACTTGGTTTTTGCCGAAGATTTTTCGTCATGGAAGCCAATGATGCTATTACCTCATGTGTCGTGTGTCCGAATTCTATATAAAATCTTTGCAGGGATAATAGGTTCATTAAAACTATTGGGCAACAACACCTGTTATGGTTTCATGGGTAGTAGTGTGGTGTTGTTGTGAAGGCCTACCTGCTAGTTAATATTTAGTTTATAATGATCATAATTTTTTAAACACATGTAATATTAAGATTCCTTCATCACAATTTAAAATATAACAATTAAATATAATTAATTACACATAATTATTTCTACTTTCAAATTTACAAAATTTGTGGTTCGTTTAGTTTATAATCACTATAAATCTTCAAACACATGTAATTATTTCATCACAATTTAAAATATAACAATTGTACATAAAAATTTTAGGCCAAATCACATTGCACATTTTGAGTTTTCAAAACATTTAGTTTATAATTGCCATAATTTTTTTTACACATAACATTAAGATTCATTCATCCCAATTTAAAATATAACAATCATACATAATAATTTAGACATAATTATTTACACTTCAATTTAATTCTCCTTTGAAATTTACAAAATTTTCGGCTCTGTTCTATAGATATTCAGATACTTACCTAAAAATTCACAGAAATTCGTCGCGACACAACTCCAAATCACCAAAAGCGCAACAGAGCAGTAACAAATCGCAACAAAGCTCACCAAAGTGCAACAAAGCAGCGAAAAAGCGCAACAGAACAGAAAAAGACACAGAGTGCGACAGAGAATCAAAAAATAAATAAACAAAAATCAGACGCGCAAGACAGATGTGAACAAGAAACCTATGAAAGTTTGCAGGAGATATATTTATAAAATATAAGTTTAGCCAAACTATTTTAAAAGTTCCACTGAACTTTTGTTGCTGATTTTCCCATCTCTAGCCAAAACTATATATTTTCTCACGCCTTCAGTATGTTGTCAATGTGAATGGCAGAACAAGTTCAGGCGAAATAATTTTTAAAGTTTGGCCAAACACTCTAATAGTTTAGCCGAACTTTTGAAAAAATTCAACCGAATCATTGAGGAAAAAAATTTTCCACTCCCGATTATCACAAAAGTGTAACCCAACTTCACATTTTCACCCAAAAGTGTGCATGCTTGTTAAGTCTATCAACAACCACCATGATGATACTTTTTCCTTCAAACTTGGGTAAACCTGTGATAAAATCCATTGAAACCTCCTCCCAACATTGAATTGGAATGTCTAAAGGTTTTAAAATACCGAGGGTCTTAATTTTTTTAGATTTATTTTGTTGGAAAACTACCACAAACTTATGAATATTGTACTTAAGGCCATCCCACAAAAATTACTTCTTGAACCTGTGGTAATTTTTAAAAAATACCTCCTAAGGGTGATGTGTGCAATTGAAAAAGAATCCTTTGTTTTAGTTTGGAATTATGACAATCATATAAGATATTTGTATACCATAATGATTCATTTTTCCAGCTAAATGTATCATATGATTGGGATATTGTTGCAACTTCTAAATGAGTGTCCAAAACTGTTTATCATTCCACCATTCATACATTGCTTCAATTATAAATTAGATTGGATTATATAAATGACAAAAGTCAAAGCTTCCACATCCTCATCCTTTCTTGAGAGTGCATTTGCGACAAAATTTCTCTTCCTATTTTTGTATATTATTTCAAAGTCATAACCCAAGATATTTGTGAGTTGTTTCTGTTTCTCTTCTACTATTTGTTCCAAAAATTATTTAAGACTATTATGATTTTTGTTTAGCTAGAAGTATCTTCCCATTTGGTAAGTGCACCATTTCTTTAGTGCATGTAGTATTTCCAACATTTCCTTCTCATAAATATTTTTGTGTATATACTTTCCTATGGTTGGACAACTTTTAAAAAAAATTGGTTTTCCTTCTTGCATTAAAATAGCACCAATTCCATTTCGTGAGGAATCACATTCCACAATAAAGGTTTTTGTGAAGTCTAGCGTAGCTAAGACCGGTGTTTCACACATTTCCTCTTTAAGATGTTCAACGACCTTATATGATTTTGTAGCCTAAGAAAATGCATTTTTCTTTAGTAATTTTGTTATAGGTTTGGTTATTCTCCCATAATTCTTAACGAACTTGTGATAATACCCTATCAAATTGAGAAATACTTGAAGAAGCTTTATGGTTGTGAAAATTTCCCATTCCTTAATGGCTTTAATTTTTTTAAGTGTCTACATTAACACCCTCATGAGATACAATATGACCCAAATATTCCACCTTCTGTACTACAAAGAAAAATTTGGAGGTTTTTCCATATAATTGTTTATCCTCCAAAATTTTGAGCTCTCTCTAGACATGTTGAACATGATCCTTCCAATAATTGTTGTAGATTAGTATATCATCAAAAAATACCAAGAAAAAATTTCTAAGGAAGGTTTTGAAAATGGAATTCATCAATCCTTGAAATGTGGAAGGTGCATTAGTAAGGCCTAAAGGCAAAACCAAAAATTCATAATGACCCTCATGATGTATGAATGTTATTTTTGGAATGTATTCAGTCTTCCTTCTAATTTGATGACATCTTGAATGAAGATATAATTTCACGAAATAAATTTCTCCATGTAATTCATCCAACAATTCATCAATGACACAAATTGGAAATTTATCTTTAATACTTAGCTTATTGAGCTCCCTATAATCCGGAAACATATGCCATGATACATAATTATTGTGCACCAATACTACTGGAGCAGAGGAAGAACATTACTTGGTTTAATTATACCAACCTCTAACATTTATACAACTGTATGTTAAATTTCACTCTTTTGGTGATAGGGATATACGTCGGGCATAAAGTTTTGAGGAACATTTCCTGGAATAAAATTAATAGCATGATTATGATAAAACATAGGTGGGATACCTTTGGGAGTTTCAAATATCTTGGAATTATTGTCGAATACCTTTTTAATATATGGAGAAATGGGTTATTTCAATGATTTAACCTCTAGTAAGCATAATTGTGAGATTACGCCCCATTTTTATTTCTTTAGAAGATTTTTGATGCCATTAGGGATGATTTTATTTCTTGGTTTTCCTACGATACTCCTTAATCAAAATTCGTTTCCTTTCCAAAAAAAAATCAACAAAAGTACTTAAAAATTAAAATTTATCGTCCCTAAAGACTGTAACCATTTGACTCCTAGTACAAAATCAACACTACCCATTGGAATCGAAAGAAATGGAATATTCAATACATATTCCCCTATGGTTAGATTCTCTCTTATGGCACTTTCTAGGAAAATTTATATTTCCTCCATTTGAAACCACCACTTGAAACTCTAGTGTTGTATCACAATGAATAAAATTATGGGTACTACCTGAATCGATCAACACTATTACCTTTTTCTTCTTGATATATCCTTCTATCGTAAGAGTTTTAGGATTGGTACGTCCTCATATTGCATTACAATATATGGTCATATTCATTTCTGATTTCTCTGGTGTTGGTTCTTGGTGTATATCCTCCTCTTTTGATGTTACTTGTTCATTTTATTCCTCGTCACAATCTATGTAAAATAATTTATTCTCAGCACACTTTTAGCCTTTACTATATTTTCTATAACAATTGTAACAAATTATTTTTTCTCTTTTTTTACACCAATTTTTGTCCTGTCAAACTTGTAGGTTGTGGAAGGATAGGAGTAAAAAAAACTTCCATGTTTATAGTTGTGAATGGTATACTTCCTTGTTGCCATAAATTTTCTTTCAACTTTTCTTTCCACCCTAAATGCCTTCTCAAATGAATTAGGTTCCTAGAGTCGAACCTCGTGTTGGATTTGATCCCTTAAAGTCCCTATGAATACATCAATCCTATGCTCCTATGGAATATCAGTCAATTTTTGGAAGTCCTCAATGTGCTCCTCCATTGAAACCTTTTGTTTGTGATTTATTAATTGGCTAATGAACATTTTTTCTTTGTACCCGCATAATCTAGTATCATTTCCTCTGTAAACATTGAGCAAGTCATAGGTGCTTTACAAGAACAAAGACATCGAAACCATACAAATTAATTGGTGTCTAAATATAAATATGTAATGTGTACCTTCTATGTGTGTTATCAAAATATTTCTCCATTTGTAGTATCCATGTTACTGGACCCTTTCCATCTAATTTCTCGATATCGATATTTGGAATGTGTTGGGTCTTAAACACAACATTCGAGTCTATAAAATCATAATTCATATTCCTTTTTTCATCATCATGTTTTTCATGGATTACCTTGCCACCATTTGAATCATTTCATGTAGCAAGTTTTTCAAAACTTTCTTCAAACCTTCCATTTTATTTTTTAAACTATCCTTCAAACCTTCCACTTTTAAAACATTTTTCAAACCTTGCATTTACCTTTCCATTTTACTTCTAAACCATCCACCTTGACATTCATCATCGCTTTTATTTCATTTTTTTTCTATTCTTTGCGAGAGCGAAATTACTTGCACTTGGTCGCATAATTTTGATATATCATGTTGAAATTTTTCCTCTTCATGCATGATATTATAGATTTATGAGGGATAAATGGATGTAGAATTATTTTTTTTGGGAGGAATTTATAAGAAAATACTGATATGAATGCTTCAATATTCCCTTGGAATCATTTGAAATGATTTTTCAAATAAACGTACGTAACATTTGAAATGATTGTAACTTTGTAATTTCATATCTCCAAGGTATGGAATTTTTTCCTTTGGTATCCCTTTCACTGTTATTTACAATTCCACAAGTGATATTGATATTGGATTCTTCAAGGTCAAGTTATGCCCAATTCCACACAATGAACTAGTTATGGATTGGTTCAATAGAGAAAAAATGTACAGAATGCCACATGTCATTGTTTCAACCTTTGGCCATTAAAATGATACACGAAAAACAAAATTCCGTTCTCTATCCAAAATGTTTTACAAAATTCAAGTACGATACTTGTAGAAAAAATTATGACTATTTTCTCCACGAAACCTGTTTGAGACAAAATTATGGGGCATGCCAAAACCCTTAATTCTTCATACCATATCTAAAAAGTTATAGAGAACCAATATCTAAAATTTCTACAAAATGGTCATGAATATTTCAGCTCCATGGACTCTAAATCGAAAATATTGAAGCTTCATGGAAACAATGTCATAGTGAAAATTCCAGTATGACCTATTTGAAGTAGCAAAACCTTAGAAAACAAAGCTCTCATACCAAATATTATGCGACCGAATAACAAAAAATATATATCAATGACTTAAAAATCAACTTCTTTCTGGAGGAAACACCCTTTACATCACATAAATGAAAAATTCTTGAATAATACAAATGATAATACCTCCTTAGTAATATATAGCATTCTAGGGGATCACAACATAATCAGAGCCTGCCTAATGATAATAATGCAAGTGCACAAAAATAAAAAAAGTGGGCTTATATGGGGGATACATGGGAAAAAACTAATAATAAGGGGCTATACTAACAAAAACAATAATGGGGATATATTAGTACTATGGGAACCTGACATAATTTTAATCATCTAATAAATGTAAATTTAACTTCATATCGTGTCACAATCAAGCTAGAATACTAGCCTCTTTCCATAAGTTGAACTAGAAGCAACATGGGTAGTAGGCCAAAAGAGGACAAAAGAATGAGTTTTTGAGCTCTAATTTCCTCACGAACCATATAGAAATGGTTAGAGATAAATTCCATGGGTGTCAATGACATTGGAATTACTATTGCAGAGGAGGATAATAAATTCAAAACAACACCATTGGGAGAGAAATATTGGTGGAACCTTTAAATAAAAATACAATGCCTTCTCGTGGTAATAGGCAAGATGCTTCCAAGAGGAATCCTATATTAGACAAACTGTGGTCATCGTTAGATAATTGTCCTTGTTATGAAAATAGCTCAATGCGGTTGTGGAAACCAATTTTCATTGATTGGGAGGAGAATTCTTTAGCAAAATGTGGTTCTCATAGTAGAATAAGTTAATTAAGCAAATAGATGATGTGTTAAAGATGAGTTTTCTATATATTTGTAAGAATTTTATGTGCATCTTGCGAGGAAAGTAGCCGAGTGCTCAGAATGGAATTACTAGAAATGTAGGTTATTTTATTGTATTACCTACCTTGTGAATGTATTAAGCAAGCGTTAAGACAGTATGAACTTCATGTAGTTATTGATCATTTTTATGATTAGAGATATATATTCTCGTTGATTAATTGTGAAAGCAACCAACCAACTGGGGTAGACATGTGACGAGAGGCTAATAATATGAGATTAAACCTCCTAGATGAAATTAAGGAAGTGGAACTGACAAAAATACCAAAAACACACCTTACACTACGACATTGACATCCCCAGGAGGTAACCCAACCTTTCAAGGCCCTGTTCCTTGAGGGGGAATTGACTTTTAGCCACTTTGAAGTTCAGTCGCATGATTTTGAGGGCAAGGTAGTGGCTATAGACCCTATAGCCATAGGTTAGCCTTTCCAAGGTAGTAGCTAAGGCCCAAACAACGAATTTTCCACCTAAACCTCTGGGATCTGTGACACATTTTCAGCCCCTGACCCCAAGTCACTTCCTAGAACTTGTTGTAACTTTTGGAGAGGGTAAATAACAAGATAAAAAACATATGGAAGAAATCAAATCAATCGTAACTCATCCAACCCAACCTAGCCATGATTGGAATTTAGTCAAACATGTCTCAAACATAGCATCTACAATCATAAACAAGAGATTTAAACCAAGGGGTATCTTTATTATCTTAAAATGGCTAAGAATCATTTCTCCCCTACATCGTAAGCTATCATACAATTAGTTTCACCATAGATACATGGGATAATCATTTATAGGAAAAAACAAGAATAGAGCCATACATCAACACTAATCAAATACTTGCTTATAACCAGCAAATTAACAACAGAAATACCATGATTACAGTAGCAATGAAATCCATACATAAGCTAGTATATTTTCATACCAAATAATAGAGAAATGAGATATTCATTACTGAATGTAATAACCAACTAGATATGGGATTTCCACATTCCACCTGACCATATATTGGTTGAGCCATATCTATATCAGCCAATCACCCCCGTTCCATACTCCAAGAATGTATGTGGGACCTAAACCGAAATAACCAACCTAGGCATATTGAGGCTAAACCATCTCACCCTCATTAAATATTAATTAGGCTCTACCATGATCACACTCTAATCACTAGACCAACACCATAAACATGTCATAACCAAATTTACCATGATCTAATCTCGATCACTAGACCAACACAACCACCATGAGGAATTTTCCTCTCGCCTAGTCTCTCAGGCTTTACTGCAACCCACAGTCTGAATAGGAGGTCACTAGGCCATAAAATAAGACATACTCTCTAATATTTACCTCAATCCCAATCTAATATTCCTAGGCCTGGAATGGAAAGTAAACCACCTCTAGGATTTATCGTATATCCCTTTATCCATCAATTAATTATTCCTAGGCCCATTGAGAAAACACAATCCTAGATTCACCACATCCCACAATATGGCTTAGGGGTTACTAGACTAGTGGATTTATCGCGATCCATAGTTTAGTTTAGGGACCACTAGTACATGTTCTATATCAATTCGGAGATCCAACCCACTCAGCTTTGAATCTATCAGACAATCTAGCTAAACCAAACATGATAACTCCATAACACTAGGGTTATCCGAAAATGGAAAGGCTAGGATGAATACACTATCACACCAAGAAAAAGCCATGCCAAGAAAACAAAGAACCACATGCGATACAATTCATTCCAAATATAGCAAGTAAATCGTACGTGCAAATCAATATCTTCAAATAGTCTTGCTATAGTTGCCTGATCCTACTTTTCCCTACATTATCGTTGCCTTCTTGCTCCAAATCTCCAAGTATGCGACACTCACCAAGAGTGCTCCAAGAATACTTTAAGTGTCCAAGAGTATGAGAGAGAGAAATAAAAATTAGACAACCATAAGTGTGACAAAAATATTTCCAACAAATCCTCCGAAGCCTTTTTATAGATGAGTCCCCAATTCTCTTCATGTTCAATTATTTTCCTTTATTTTCCTCCTCACATGCAACCTGCGACCTTTCATCTCCATTTTCTCCTATTTTCCATTACTTTCATAAATAAATGATCCAAAATTTCATTTTCCTATCTAAATTCCTATGCCTTTTTCTTTGTCAATTTCCTTAGCCATGTTAACAGAAATGAACACCCACTAGGGTTTTTTGCCCAACATTCATCGTTGCATATAGATCCCATCCACCGTGGTTATATTTTTCTTTATTACATTTTACATGGAATTTTCATTAGGGTTGTTACATAACCCTCCCCCTTTGGGGACACCGTCCTCTATGTTCAACCACAATTATACCTTAGAAAAACTGCTGAAAATAAAACATATTTCCTTTGGAGATTTATAACATAGCTCATTACAGTATTTAAAATGAATAAAATACTCAAATAAAAATAATCATTAGAATCATATCGTATACTAGATATTTATAACACCCCTCATTAACATATTTACAGTAATGTACACATATAGAAATATGCACATTTTCTGAAGCAAAATATAGAAGGATATGATGCGCATATCAGCAACAAGGGAATCAAGATGCTCAAACCACCACCCTAAAAGTGCTACCGAGATTAAATTCCTTCCGAGGAAGTTTGGAATCCACTGTCATGGTCAAAGGTGCATCCAATGTACAATGCTACAATCTTGCATCACTGCACCCTCAGTGAGCATTTACCAGCTCATTGTTCTCGAGCACACTCTAAATGTGCATATGATTCCATCTCGAAATGCTAGTGAAAAAAAATATCCCTCCCCAACCTTCCCTTCCATGCTACACAGTCCCTTGAGAAATCCAAGCATCCCCTTCCATTCAGTCAATCACTTTCCAAGTTCTCTGACATCCCTTATCTCAGGAGACCCATCCGTTGGAAAGCCTTCCTCACATCAGAAGATATAAAAAACAAGGCATATAACTTCCTCAACAATCATACCGATCATAACATGCTGATGGAAATAAATGGCCACTATTTGGTACCAGTGTCCCACAATGGCCCTACTCTTGAAGTGCTTTACCAACATACTACCGCATGTTCCAATTCCTTTTGCTACTGCTACTAGTTCTTGTAGTCGGTTTCAATAACCCAACCAGACATTTCTGTGCTTCTTGTACCAATCACATAAATTAAATTAGAGTCAAAAAAATTGAAATAAATTCAAATCATACCTAATCGGTATCTTGTCAACAATGTACACTTGCTATCATATTCACTTCTTGTCACACAAGTAAAACTAATTGTTTGATCAAACCATCGTGTATAAACATATCATATATGGTTGGTTGAAAAATGCAACCATCATAGATCAAAATCATAAATCACATGCAATCATCATAAAAAATGATCATTAATCACATGTAACCATCATAAATCAGAATCGCATATCACATGCATATTAAAATATCAATACTTATCCGTTGGTCCTTACTTCTACATTTTTCTTTCGTACACATACTGGTTCATTTTAGACACCCAACAAGTACCCAATGCCCCGTATTCTCTTCACTTACATACACATACGCACAATTAACATCACAACACATAAATCTAAATAAGATGTACATCACCACACAATGCATACACCCACATCTAATGTACAAGACAAGACAATACATACACCTATATATGTTGTATAACACAACACAATACATACACCTACACCTAGTCGACAATAAAACTCATTACACATACATATACATAGTACAACATAAGGAACACACATCACAATACGACGACTACACCATGCACATATCTAGCATCGCATGCCCGTAACATAGCATGTACGAGATGCACACAATACCACATATATACCAGTAACATATGAAAAATAATGCACATAGTACCACCTATACACACATTACCTACACAATGTGTACACAATGCCGAATGTACACCGCACCACCTGTACAATGTGCACACAATACCTCATGTACATAGCACCACATGCACGACATGTACACGACACCACATGAAAAACACGCACACAACACCATATGTTCATAGAACTGCATATATGACATGTACTTAGCACCATACATACACAACACCACATATTCAACATGCACACAATACCATATGCACACAACACCACATATCCAACATGTGCACAATATGATATGTAAAGACCACCACATATTCAACATGTACATAACACCATCTATACCTCACACTGCATATGCAACAACATATATACAACATGCATACAACATCATAGGTATGCAATACTACATATGCAACATTACAAATTGCCATAGGTACAATCATTGAATATACAACATGCACAATATATACATAATATTAACAGGCTAAAAATGTGAAGGTGGCTTACACTTTCATGAGAAACGTGTTCGGAAATTTCATTTTCGCCACAATTCGAATGCGATTTTAGGAAGTTCAGCTAAAATTTTAGAAAGTTTGGCCAAATTTTTGAAATTAATTTAGCCAAACTATTTCATTCATTAACATTGAAGATGTATTGAGGGTGTGGGTAAACTAATTTTTGGCCGGAGATGGGAAAACCAACAACATTAGTTTGGACAAACTAATAGTTTAGCCAAAAATTTTAAAATAATTCGGCCGAATTTTTTTATTATAAATATACTGGCCCCTAGACCACAAAAAGTTTTAGTTACTATTTTGATTCTCTTTGTCTCACTGGCTATTTTTCTCATTGTCGCAGCAAGGCGTTGCAATGCTCTTTATCTTGCTATTGTGTTGCTCTTTGTCTCACTGTTTGTATCGTCGTTGGGCTTCTCTTTGTCTCATTGTTGTGCTATTTTTTTTCTCATTTTTTTTCTCCTTGTTTTTCTCATCGTTGCGCTGCTCACTATTGTGTTGTTGTCTCGTTGTTTTAGGGCGAGGAGGGGAGCAAGCAAAGGTGAGAATTGGTGCTATGTTGTTATTTTTATGCGTTGTTTTTTTTTTTAATTTGTTAAATTTTAATTTTCTGTGTGTGTGTTTGTAGGTGTGTTTGGTGGTCTGTGCTTTCCCTGTCTGCTCACCATCTGCGCTCTCACTTTCTACTCATCGTCCATGCTCTTTTTGTCTACTCGTCGTGTGTGCTCTTGGTCTCTGCGAAATTCTAGGTATTTCTCCAGGTTCATATGATAATTGTTTATAATTATGCTAAAGAGTAAACAATAAAATGCTTATAAACTATAAAATACTTTATAAAATACATTTTATTGTTTTTTCAATAAATAAAATTATTGCGTTTTGAAATTGTTTTGGGTTTTTATGATGTTTTCTTTTTATTCACATATTATGTAAACTAGAAATAATTTATCAGTTAGAATGGGTTGGTTGGAGTAATGGTTAAGAATATGCCTTTCCTCCTAAAAAATTGAATGGACTCACATGCAAAAAATCCTTATCAGCATGATAGAAAAACTGGGTTTCACCTTAGTAGTTCTCTAAAGGAAGTGTTGTCAGTTTCTAAAACTTTGAGGAATGATAGCTCAATGCAAACTCTGTGAAAGTGTTATATCCTTTTAACTTGTACAGGGTCTGTATTGACCAATTATTCAAGAAATTCCTTGTTTTCATTTTTTTTGGATTCTGCCATGATGATAATCCTCATGTACTGCATTAGGTTATTAAATTCGGTATCACTATTATTTCTGTATTTATGGTTTTTCAGGTTGCTGTAGATCAAGAAAATATTTCTTATGGAGATTCCCACGTTTAGAATATATGTTGAATATATTAGAGGAAATGATACCTTTAACAAAATAACATAAAATTTCCTAAGTTCAAGAAATAGATTAGTTGTCCAGAAAATATGTTGCATATATTAAAGAAATGATACCTTTAACGTGATATTTCAACGTAAAATTTGTAAGTTCAAGCAATAGATTAGTTGTCTAGAAAATATGTTGAATATATTATAGAAATGATGCCAACAAGTGATACCTATAACACAGTATTTGAACACAAAATTCATAAGTTTAGGAAATAGATTAGATGTCTAGAAAATATGTTGAATATATTACATAAATGATACCTTTAACACAGTATTTGAATAGAAAATTCGGAAGTTGAAGCAATAGATTAGTTGTCCAAAAAATATGTTAAGTATATTACAGAAATGATACCAAGATATGATACCTTTAACACAGTATTTGAACATAAAATTTGTAAGTTCAAGCAATATATTAGATGTCTATAAAATATGTTGAATATATTATAGAAATGGTACCAAGAAATGATACCTTTAACACAGTATTTGAACATAAAATTTGTAAGTTCAAGCAATAGACTAGCTGCCCATAAAATATTTTGAATATATTACATAAATGATACCTTTAACACAATATTTGAACATAAAATGGGTAAGTTCAAGCAGAAGATTAGCTGTGCAGAAAATATGTTGAATATATTATAGAAATGATACCTTTAACATAGTACTTGAACATAAAATTTGTACAAGCAATAGATTAGCTTTCCAGATCACTGATTCCTCAGTTCAGTTGAATATTTAGGTTTTCCTTCTTCATCTAGAACAACTTTGACAATATATTGTTTAGATGGTATGTGTGATAAAAATGATGCAGAAAAGTTGTGAAACCGTTGTGTATTCAATATGAAGTGTATCTAAGAAAAGGTACATGTTTCATGGATTTATATTTCAAATTTAGAGATGTATTTGCATTAAATTTGTTTAATTGCAGCAAAAAATAATATAACACAAAATTCGATCATTTGGATGTGCATGATTCATTAGGCGTATTTTACTTCATTATATTTTATCACAATGTAAAATGTTCAATTATTTGGATATGTATGATACCATATTCATAAAGTACTTCTGGGATTTTTTGTCATTATCATGTGTACTCTTTAAGATTGGTGTTTTTTGAATTTGTTTGGATTTTTTTATTGTTATCATGTGTACTCTTTAAGATGGGTGTTTTTTGAATTTGTTATTTTTAAATGCTTGTGGTTTATATGTAAAATGTTAAATATAAGAAGAATACTAAATAATAAATTAAGTAAATTCAAAAACAAATTGTTGTGTTTTCTGATTTAACAAATTAAAAAAAAATATATTCAAGAATAAATTATTGTATTTTTTGAATTAGCTATCAAAGTTGAAAAATTTTCCTCTAGAAAGCCAAAATTATGGGAGGGAACAATTTGATACGCTCAATCAAGAAAATGAAGAAGCAAAAATATTTGAGGATAAACTACACCAGGAGGTGCAATTGGTCAACTCCCAAAGATAAAATTTTCATGCTTCCCCACAAAGATGTTCCAACTCAAGAAAATTTAGTCACTAAGAATGAGGCTTCATCATAACAGAAAAAAACACCAAGAACCATTAGGGATATTTGATTTATGGATTTGTAAATGAATAGTTACAGGGTGAAAAAGCTCATAGGAGAGTAGGTTTCCCCATATTAAATATGTTAGAAGTGCACAATTAGAGAGGAATAAAGAGTTAGGCTCTGAAAGGTCATTTGAAGAGGCCTTTCAAAAATCCCCTAAACAAACCCAAAACAAGGACTCATACACAGAGAAGACACACCTATGAAAAATGAGGAAAAGAAAGAAGATGATATTACACATGAAAAAAAGGTTGAATATGATAAGTGTTAAATAAAAACAAAGATCTCTCCTGTCATCCAACAAAAGGTAGGAAAGAGCACAAAGAAAGAAACTCAAACTCTCAGAAATATCCAAGTTTTTTGATTCAATGGGAGTGTATTTTAATCATGCTTGATCATGCTTTATTTTTCTACGAGTTTGACTAAATGACCTAATATTTATATTTATCTCATCACCTAGTTTTTTTCCCTTCTATTGGTAGATAGAACTCAAAGCCCCAACCAAATATTTCTCTTTAGAAAAAAATAAAATTCAATGGAATAAA
This sequence comes from Pinus albicaulis, assembly GCA_034641835.2. Classification (NCBI taxonomy): domain Eukaryota; kingdom Viridiplantae; phylum Streptophyta; class Pinopsida; order Pinales; family Pinaceae; genus Pinus; species Pinus albicaulis. The sequence continues at coordinate 1,144,838,147 of CM076578.1, read as the reverse complement.
CATTAGTCTACATCCATCTTGTAGAACCTATCATTATATTTTCATTTCTGTGTGCAGGATAATTGTCTTCACACAACTTTCACATGCACACAACAACTCCACCAGACATACATGCATGCATGCATATATTAAACATTATTCTACATCCATCTTATAGAACCTATCATTATATTTTCATCTCTAGAAGCATATTTATTTCAATTAAGTTCATAAATAAACATACCAATTTAAAATTATGCACATAATTGGTTTTCTTGGCTAATTTTTGTCCTCGGACGACAAAATCACTCCATTGGTGTAACTTAAGGTAAACACTAAGACAATCCATGCAAATGTCATTTCTCCCATAAAATTTAAGGAATTTTCTAGTAGGCATTTTCTAGTGTTTTGGGAACCATGTACATGTGATTTCTATGTCATTTCTCCCATAAAATTTAAGGTAAACTTTAAGGATAACCATGTACGTGTCATTTCTACCATTTCTCCCATAAACTGAAGGCAAACTTTAAGGATAGCCATGTACATGTCATTTCTCCCATAAACTTTAAGTAATTTTCTAGTGTTTTTGGAACCATGTACATGTCATTTCTCCCATAAAATTTAAGGAAAATTTTACTTTAAGGCATTTTCTAGTGTTTTTGGAACGATGTACATGTCATTTCAATGTTATTTCTCCCATAAACCTTAAGGAAAAATTTAAGGATAACCATGCAAATGTCATTTCTTCCATAAACTCAAGGAAATATTTAAGGATAACCATGTACATGTCATTTCTCCCATAAAATTTAAGTCATTTTCTAGTGTTTTGGGAACCATGTACATTTAAATTCTATGTCATTTCTCCAATAAAAGTTAAGGCAAACTTTAAGGAAAACCAGGTACATGTGTCATTTCTCCCATAAACTTTAAGGCAAACTTTAAGGAAAACCATGTACATGTGTCATTTCTCACATAAACGCAAGGCAAACTTTAAGGTATGTCGTTTCTATGTCATTTATCCCATAAATATGCCATTTATACCATAAAATATAAGGCAAACTGTAAGGAAAACCATGTGTAGGTCCTTTCTTCCTTAAACTCTAGGCGAGGCAAAATTTAAGGCATGTCATTTTTATATGTGATTTCACCCATAAAATTGAAGGCAAACTTTAAGGCAAACCATGTACATGTGACTTCTCCCATAAACTCAACGCAAACTTTAAGTGAAATCATGTACATGTCATTTATCCCATAAAATTTAACGCATTTTCTAGTATTTTAAGAACCATGTACATGTCATTTCTCCCATAAACGTTAAGGCATTTGTTACACAGTAATTTGTCACCGTCCCTACCATTCCCCATCCCGCACAATGGAGGACCCATTATGTGACCTGTGAACACTGTCATGCTTTGAAAACATCATCAATGCATCCCTCTGAGTATAAACTTCTCATATTTTTGATTTTATGTTTATGTGTTTTTTTTTATTAATACACATTTGTCTTAACACAATTATATATGCATGCAGATGTAGGACCTGAGAGACCAGTCGGGATGTCTCCTATCTTCCGGAGGACACAACTCGCCCCTGAGATCCAGGGGGAAGGTACCGGAGGAGAGGCACTGGTTCAGAACCTCGAGGGGATCGTTCATGGGATCCCAGACTATGCCCGACTGTCAGATGTACCGATGGAGTACCAGCGCCATACGGTGGGAGTCCCAAACCGGCTCCACCGAATCCTGAGGCGGCTAGTGCGTGCAGTGACGTGCTATCACGAGCACCATGCTGATCCCCTTCAAGCTTGTTATCAAAAATAATTGGGGTACTCGCCAGAAATGGTGGGGGAAAAATGGAACCATCGTCGTTGTCGTCGGCAGTATGTCGCTCTTGAACATGGCACTTGTCTGCATTCGTGTCGGGTTGGGGACATCTCATCTCGTTGTTTCACTTTGCTTCCATGGGTTTGGGTAATCTCTTTTGACCTCTCATCTGTTCACTGCCTCGTCGCCATGAGCTTTGATCTGTTGATGTCAAATACCGCCAAGTCCATTGCCGTGCCGTTTATATGTTCAAGAGAAGTTGACCTCGCGAATATCAACTCGTCTTCATATGACTCGATTCACAAAAACATTATGTTCCTCCTCGTCTTGAGTCGATGGTATGGGAACTACAGTGGCCCACTCTCGATTAAGGTCACTTCCGTCGACTTCAGCTCCTTCAACTCATTATCCGTGAAGTTGGCTCAGAGACTCCCCGATGGTACTGACCGCATGCCGCCTCAATGGCAGGCTCGCCGCATTCGACGTGAGGCTTCATCATCGGGCCTCCGATCGGATGATTCTCATGTGTGTTCGACGCGCCTCATTTATCCACGAGATCACCCCGTAGTACCTTGAGGACCATCGTCATTATTGGTGGTTTCTCTCGCGTCTGTTAACACCTTTCATCATTGGCTGGTAATCAGACGATGTTCTTGCATGTTCGACATCAGCTCACACATTCGCATGCTAGAACTTGTACTTGTTTGGGTCGAGATGGAGCGCCAGACCCTGGATTGTGTCTGTTGTAATCCAGGCTGCGATTGTGGATTATTGTCATTATGTACATGACTCAATGATTGGATGGCTGCGACCATACCTGAGTCTATTTTTTTGATCTTAGTTGGATGGCTGCGCCCATACCCTGGATCCGGATTATAGCATACTCTGTTCGGATGGCTGCGTCCATACCATATATATACATCATGTACTTGAGATATCAGTTGTATCTTTCTGTGCAGGTTTTCCGACGGCGGGCCTTCAGTTGAACATGTTCTCGTAAAGCATTTCACCCCTCTCTCTCTCGGGCCTCATACTTTAGGGGGCATCTGTTACACAGTAATTTGTCACCGTCCCTACCATTCCCCATCCCGCACAATGGAGGACCCATTCCGTGACCTGTGAACATTGTCATGCTTTGAAAACATCATCAATGCATCCCTCTAAGCATGAGCTTTATTTTCCCTTCAGACATCTCCTTGCAAAAATCATGAAAAACATCCCTTTTTGCATTGGCGCGGGCAGTCAGTTCAGTACTCGCGCCAATGAGGAAAATCCTGCAAAGAGGTCGCGCCACTTGGCGCTCTGTCATAGAGCAACAATCGCGCCACCCATTTTAGGGACTGTTTTTTAAATATGGATGGCGGAAGTTGAGTTCAAACAAACTCACAACCACTGCCTATCTTGAGTTGGGAGGTTTGGCTGCGGGAGTTCTATGGAAGGGAAGTAGTTTTGCCACCTTCTATAGAACATTCCTTGTTGATAGGGTCAATCCCATAATAATAGGGATCCCAACTCCCTCCTTCCCCATCTATAAAAGCTTGCTCAGATCCATGGCAAGCTAGTCTTGAAGTGCTGAAGCTTTGCATCTCCCTATTCCCAAGTGCCTTTGTGCCGTAAAGAATCCCTTCTTTCCCTTAAGGCCCATTCAAGCGAGGAGACCATTGTTACGAGACTCTGGAGAGGTTTCCCTTTCCTTGGCGAGCTTTGCGAGACGTGGACAACCGGAGACCCGTTCGAAGGACGTCGCGACGTCAGAACTTGGTTGTAACTTCTATTCGTTTATCACTTTAATAGATGACTATGATTATGGTTCCACTCCTTTTTCTATCATGTTAATGCGAGTAATATCTTTTCTGACCGATGTTTAGTTACGTATGCCGGTTCCTATGCATGTATCTGTTTGTTTCTTCTGTGTGCAGGTGTTCATCCATGGAGATCGTGGAAGGATTGTGATCTGCCAAGGCTGAAGGACGGGGACATCTTCTTCTTCAGATCTAGCGTTGGAATCCAGGTAGGCTCTTATCCCAAGTCTTTCGTTTCGTAACTAGGAGCTTGCGTCATAGCATTGTTTGTTTGTTGCTAGACCCCTGCTGGGCTAGTAGGGATCGCCTCTGTCCGCAGAGGGGATTTACCTCATCAACAACATTTGATAGTGTTTTGGGAACCATTACATGTCACTTGTATGTAATTTCCCCATAAACTCTAATGCATTTGCTAGTGTTTTGGGAGCTATGTACATGTAATTTTTATGTAATTTCTCCCATAAAATTTAAAGAAAAATTTAATGAAAACCATGTACACATCATTTCTCCCATAAACTTAAGGAAAAATTTAAGGAAAACCATGTACATTTCATTTCTCCCATTTCTATGTAATTTATCCCATAAACTTTAAAGACAACTTTAAGTCAAACCATGTACATGTCATTATTCCATAATTTTTAATTTAATATATTTTTGAAACTGATGGAAACATTTAAGGCAAACCCATGGACATGCCATTTCTCCCATAAACTTTACGCCAAACCATGTACATGTCATTCGCCCATAAACTTTAATTTAATATATATTTAATGAAAATGATAGTGTTTTAAAGAAAACCATGTACATACCATTTATCCCATGCATTTTTAATAAAATTTAAGTCATTTGAAATTAATGTTTATTTAATATATTTTTAACGAAAATGCTAGTGTTTTTGGAAACCACGTACATGACATTTCTGCCATAAAGTTGCCATTTTCTAGTGCTTTTGGGAACCATGTACATGTCATTTCTTTAAGGCATTTGCAATAAAATTTAACGCATTTGAAATAAGGAAAATGCTAGTGTTTTTGGAATTCATGTACATGCCATTTCTCCCATGCATTTGCAATAAAATTTAAGTCATTTGTAATAAATGTTTATTTAATACATTTTTAAGGAAAACGCTAGTGTTTTTGGAAACCATGTACATGTTATTTCTCCCAACCATGTACATTCCATTTCTCCCATAAAATTTAAGGCATTTGCAATAAGAAAAATTCCAGTGTTTTTGGAAACCATGTACATGAAATTTATCCCATAAACTTTAAGGAATTTGCTAGTGTTTTTGGGAACCATGTGCATGTAATTTCACCCATAAACTTTAAGGAAAACCATGTACATATTATTTCTCCCATGCATTTGCAATAAATTTTAATTTAATATATTTTATTGAATTTGTTTTTTTTTTAGGGATAAAAAAGCCACTAAATATGGTTGAGAAATGGACATTATGCATAGATGTTTCTTGCTATCCCAATTCAGGGAAAGAAATTATTACATATTTTCTTTGAAATATTGCGACCAACAAGGTCGTCCAAAAGAAAATGAATATACCGGGAATAACAACAAACATTGAGGCATATTATATTGCATTGATAGAAGGCTTGGGAAAAACTAGGGAGTATGGATCAAATAGAATTACAGTTTTTACCAATTCTGAACATGTGTGAAGCCAAATGAAAGGCATGTACCAAGTTAAGAAGGATATGCTAAAAAAAATCCATGGTAAATCAAAGAATATTGTTAGAAAATTTCAATTTTTTACTATAAGACACTGTGAAAATGTTAATAAGATGTCGGGTGATCTATTGTATGGGGCAATGCCAATTCAAGATTCATCTGTCGAAGATGAATTAATAGATGAATTAGTATTATATGGGGCGATTCGAATTCAAGATTCATATCTCAAAGATGAATTGGTGTTGAGAGGCTCTCCTTCGAAATTTATTGATGGAAATTGTAACATATCTTTGATATGTGTGTGTATTTTACTTATAGATGTGTCATTTTTGACATGACCATGTGTTTTTTTCAGTTATATATGAAGTAATATCCCACCATGTAAGCGCAACTTGGGGAACTTCACATTTTTATAAAATTAAAATGTGAGTACATAAACAAATATTTGTTTAAATTGAGTTTTACACATCAATTTGTGCTTTGAAAGATGTGTTTTACATAATTTGTGTAATAAATTACATTAATTTTTTGAAATTTTTTGAATTTATTTTAAATAGTAATTTAAAAATAATTATAAATGTCCACTGTAGATATCTAAATATATATATCATGGAGGATGAAAGGTGAGGATCAATAGAACCTCATCCCTCTATGAGGGAGAGGGATCATGGATTGAGGGATGTTCATGGTATTTATATTAAACGTGCATGTTTTTAAATGACATTTAAATATATAATCTTATCTCCATACATACATGCATAAATGTGAAATTAAATTGCACCATTGAATATATATATATATATATATATATATATATATATATATATATATATATATATATATATATATATATATATATATATATATATATATATATATATTTGTCCCCATGTACATACATGTATACGTATGGAATTGATTTATATCAATTTTTTGAGTTAAATTATTTTTTAATAAATTAATTGTTTTATTTTTCAGGAGTTCGCAGGACAAGAGCATATACTCCATCAATGGAGAATGGCCATGGTTCACAAAATCATGGTATGGTTCACACAATTTAATCAATCATATGTACATGTATTTATATGTATGAATTTATTTTTGAATTGATTATAAATTCATATTTTTTTATGAAGCTTCCCTCTCATCATGTGAGGTTGGTGGTGATCCACATTACCATGGTGGCCCATGAATATGTGGTGGCCAATTGTGTGAGGGTGGTGATATGCATTCCCCAAAGGCCAATCAATGGGTGGTCATGTTGGTTCTCAACCAATTAGTGGTCATTCTGGTTCTCAACAGTCTCAGGGTGGGCATGATGCTGGCCAACCATATCAAGGTGGCCATCAATCTGAATATTATTTTCATTCAATTTGTACAAATTTGTTCACATGTTTTTTATTTATACAAAAAAAATTATATTGATGCAGAGGGTGAAAATGTTGCTCCAAAAATACGTAGGCCATAATGCGTTATTCAAGAATAAGGTTGTACACCAACCACGACTTATCCATATGACATTTTCGATATACCTTGGGAAACAAAAATCAAGAAATTCACATTATAAAGGTGTCAACATCTCTATTCAAAATTGAAGAAAGATCTTGTGTATTTGAAACTCCCTGTTGAGAGTTGAGAAATCTTAGAAATAGTTACCCACTCTTTTCTAGAAGTGATGAGGAAATCGATACTTTTCTAGAAGTGATGAGGAAAATAAAGAAAAGAACGATGGGTCCTGATACATGGGAGGTTTTTAAACAAAGAGTTACAACAGAGATGGTCAAGTCTATGTTTAATTTCAAAGAAGGGCTAAAAAGAAAGATGCTAAAGGTGAAATATTTGAAGCACCCTGATATAACTTGCAATTTTTATGATAGACACATTGTTGCCTATGGAAGAATACCATGGAACAATGAGGTTCCTCTTTATTTTGAAAAATTATTTTATGAAAATTTCTTTTTGGGAATGAAAGCCAATTATAATGACCTTCCCACTGAATTTTTTGGTCCTAGGAAAGGTTGATTATGTGACCCTAGGGGTGCTAAGCATGATGTTGAGTTGCCTCGCCCAAGAAACTGTTTGTAAGTCTACCTCTTCATGTGAAAAATTTTCAGTCAGAGATGGATGCCACTTCTCAAATAAGTTGAGAAGCAAGGGATGTCATCATTGACAATGTTCAGAGTGGACTTGGTGGATTAATGTTTTTTTTAATGAGCAAAGAGCATGAGAGAATGCACGTGCTAATTTTTTGTATCATACATATGATGAGATAGACAACATGATGGTTGAAGAGCTTAAAACATATGCAAAGAATTGTCGAAATGGTTGGCAGAACCCAATTACTAATGAGGAAGAGGGCACGGGATCGGTATTTGTTAATGGTTAGGGTGATTATTTGAACAAATGTAAAATTTTTAATAATACATATACATTCATTTATTTGTATATGTTAATCTAAAAAAATGTACCATATATGTGAACACCATTTGCAGTTCTCACGCTTGATGAACAAAGATGCTAATATCATGGTTGAAGCTTCAGGGTCACACAATCAAGATAGTTATCACCATGAATCACACAATCAAGATGGTTCTCACCATCAAGATGATATGTTGGCACATGTTAGTGTTTTTTAAGTGAGCATGATGTTGATGTACAATTATTTTAATATACTATTATATATTAGAACATGATGACATATCTTTAAAATAAATAACTGTGTACATATGTACATGTATATAATTAGATGTTAACAGATTCTGATTGCATCTGATGTTTTTGCGATGGATGTACCTTCTTCTTCCCTGCTAGGGGATGTGCCAAATCCACCATCACAAGTATGAACAATTTTTCACTTAAATATATGTTTTTAAGTTATATATTGCAGTTCAAAAGTTCCATTAAAAAATGAGTTCTAGATCTTGAGTTATTTTACAGTTTTAAATTTTTTGAATTTTAGGTTTCTGGAAATGGTTTTCTTTCAGAGCCACCCTTAGGAGACGTGCCCAATCCACCATATCAAGTATTCAATTTTTCACTTGATTTTTTAAGTTATAAACTGAAGTTCAGAAGTTTTATTATAAAATGAGATCTAGATCTTGAGTTATTTTATAGTTTTAATTTTTTTTAATTTTAGGTTTTTGGAGAGGATTTCCATTCTCCAAGGACTCTAGCGATGGAGTGTATGATGGAGATAGGAACATCCACACCATTTGAACAAGTTGCCTAACTTTTTGTTAATATTATTGAAAATTAATTTATATTATTTTCGTGGAGACATTTTAATATATATATATATATATATATATATATATATATATATATATATATAGACACACACACACACACACCCTTGTACATGTATATTATACAATTTACTCTGGAGGATGTTTTAATGGACGAGCAACAAAACACAATGGAGAGGGAACTACATGAGGTATTGCATGATTTTTTTTTTTCATTTTGTTTTTTTACATGAAGCTGTACATTCTCATTTAATTTTAAAACATTAAATTTTAATGTTTGTACACATTGTGTACAGGTTCCCCATTTTTCAAAGGATAGCATGAGGCTCAGGACGTTGCTGGCAAAGACACTGGATCCATTTGTATTGGATTGATGATGCACATGTGCGCAACATTTTATTTGATAGATCTAGTCTTAAATTTAATTTTCTGTATATAGTCTTATCTATGCAGTAATATTTACTTTTCTATATAACTTGATACTTGTAACACTATACATTAAACTGTATATATTTACTTTTATTGTTCATGTGATATAAATTTTGGACATATTTTACTGTTTGGATATAGTTTGAAACTACATTTACTTTTATCAAGAATGATTTTAAATTTTGGATAGTTACATTTGGCATGTGATCACATGTTGTGATATACAATTTTTTGTTTTTAGAACTCAATTTGTCATTTTATTTGTTAAATATAAAATGAATCTAGATGGAAATTTCAAATTACCAAACACATGCATGTGTGTATATTTTGGATAGTTGAACTACATTTGGCATTTGATCACATGTTGTGATATAATGTTTTGTTTTTAAAGGTCAAGTTTCATTTTATTTGTTAAATATAAAATTCAAATTTAGAAGGAAATTTCAAATTAAAAAACACGTGTATATTTTGGATAGTTCAACTACATTTGGCATGTGATCACATGTTGTGAAGTAATGTTTTGTTTTTAACACTGCAGTTGTCATTTTATTTGTTAAATATAAAATTCAAATCTAGATGGAAATTTCAAATTACAAAACACGTGTATATTTTCGATAGTTCAACTACATTTGGCATGTGATCACATGTTGTGATATAATGTTTTGTTTTTAAAACTCAAGCCGTCATTTTATTTGTTAAATATTTAAAATGAATCTCTAGATGGAAATTTCAAATAACATTTTCACAATGTGTATATTTTGGATATTTGAACTATAGTTTCCATGTGATTGCATGTGATGTAATGTTTTGTTTTTAAAACTTAAGCTGTCATTTTATTTGTTAAAAATTAAATGAATCTCTAGATGGAAATTTAAAATTACAAAACATGTATACATGTGTACATATTTTGGATAGTTTAACTACATTTGGCATGTGATCACATGTTGTGATATAATGATTTGTTTTTAAAGCTCAAGTTTTCATTTTATTTGTTAAATATTTAAAATTAATCTCTAGATGGAAATTTCAAATCACATTTTCACAATGTGTATATTTTGGATAGTTGAACTATAGTTGGCATGTGATCCCATGTGATATAATGTTTTTTTTTCAAAACTCAAGTTGTCATTTTATTTGTTAAAAATTAAATGAATCTCTAGATGGAAATTTCAAATTACAAAGCATGTATACATGTGTACATATTTTGGATAGTTGAACTACATTTAGCATGTGATCACATGTTGTGATATAATGTTTTTTTTTTAAAACTCAAGTTGTCATTTTATTTATTAAATATAATATGAATCTCTAGATGGAAATTTCAAATTACATTTTCACAATGTGTATATTTTGGATAGTTGAACTACATTTGGCATGTGATATAAGGTTTTGTTTTTAAAACTCAAGTTGTCATTTTATTTGTTAAAAATAAAATGAATCTATAGATGGAAATTTCAAATTACAAAATATGTATATGTGTGTATATTTTGGATAATTGAACCACATTTAGCATGTGATCACATGTTGCAATATAATATATATATATTTTTTAATTCAAGTTGTCATTTTATAAATGTTATATATAAAATTAATCTCTAGATGGGAATTTCGAATTAGAAACCATGTATACATGTGTATATTTTGGATAGTTGGACTACATTTGGCATGTGATCACATGTTGTGATATAATGTTTTTTTTTTAAACTCAAGTTGTCATTATATTTGTTAAATATAAAATAAATCTAGATGGAAATTTCAAATTACAATTTACATGTATACATTTCTATATTTTTTATAGTTGAACTAAATTTTGCATGTGCTCACATGTTGTGATATAATGTTTTGTTATTAAAACTCAAGTTGTCATTTTATTTGTTAAATATAAAATGAATCTAGATGGAAATTTCAAATTACACTTAACACATACATTGGTACATGTTATGCATTTGAAAATGTGTGTTAATGTTATATAATTTTAGGATGTACATCTATTATTTAGGTGATATTTAAGTACATTTTTCATTATCATACATGTCATTTAAAACAATCATAGATGGTTAAATGTGTATTTAAGTTCACATGAGTATATGTATTTAAAAATGATTGAAGTACATGTTTGAATATATGGAAAAACGATTGAAGTACAATACATATCGATGTATATATATAAAAACAATCATAAAATCTACAGGTTAGAAGCCATACCATGGCCCCGTGCCAACGTCAAAAGCCCATCAAAGGCAGCTATAGGGGTCCTCTCTCAGGCCACTCTCACCATGGCCACGACAAGCGATTGGAATCCATCGAGGGCTCTTCATCTAATAGCCATGAGGTGTTGGCTCCTCAAGCATTTGATATCATTCATGGGGAGACATTTTTTTCTCTAGAGAATCCTAAGGATAGAAGAGGATGTACGAAATCCACTATTTCGCAATCTATGCAGCCCTAACCCAAGAAAACCAACCTACTTCAAGTTTATGAACCCACGGTGGAGGAGATAGGAGTTTCGGTTATGGACTCACACGATGTCTAGACTAGAGATTACGATGTAGAGTACCCAGTCACTCCTATCATCCATGTGGCCCCTTCGGAGCCTCCTTGAATGCCCACAATTGAGGAGGAAGCTATTCCTAGAGAATACGGGTGCTTGATAGAGGAAGAGGACCAAGCGACAGAAGAAGATGAATGAAGTCCATGATTGTTCGGTAGCAATGTTAATTTTAGTTTTTTGTCACCTTAGGATATTATTCAACTCTTCTGTTTTTATATGGGCCACTGAATATTTTGTATTACAAGACTAGATGACACTCTTAAGAGGTTGGTTTCCCCCTTTGAGGCAGCCCCAAACTTGGTTTATTTTGAACACTATCAAGGCAGGGATAGGCTAAGCACTTCTTACCATATGCCCATTTCCTCTGTACAATTTTTCATGCTTTTAATATAGTTTAGCCCAATATACAAACAAGAAAATGTTCACATGAATATATGTACATAAAAATGATTAAAGTGCATGTTTGAATATATGTAAAAATGATTGAAGTACAATACATATCGATGTATATATCTAAAAATAATAATAAAATTATAGGTGTTCTTAGATGTGTCATACAATCATAAAATTTTAAAATTGCATGAAAGCATGTATCCAGTACACAACATTTTTCATTAATGTACATACAAAAGCTACTTTTAGTTGATAGTAAACTAGAAATTACAAAACACGTACCACACATTTTGCATTCAAGAATGAATATTATAATTTACTTAATAGACACATCTAAAACAAGATCGTGCAACTTAAAATTAGAATTATATAAACTAGGCTAGATACACAGATATGTACATTTTGCAATAATCAAATTATGACAAATGGTACTAGACAATGTATGAAATCATTTAAGACTAGATAATCTAGACATGTGTATGTGTACATGTGTATAAATTACTCATGTGAATGTACCAAAAAAATGTACATGTGCAAACTCTTGTACATATAACATAAAAATGCAGTTCAATTTTTATTTGAGTTCTCAAAGTTCTAAAAGATGAATCCAAAGAGAAGAAATTGTTGGGCAGTTCAATCAAAAAAATTCCAATGGAATGCCATCTTCAATGATCTGTTCATGAGTGTCTTTTGACTTTTTCCATTTCTTAATTTTCAATTTTTTCTTTGATTGAACTTCTATTAGCTTTATGCATTTTGCATACACCGAGTGACTATATTGACAACTTATGACATCAGGTTCATAGTCTTGAAAGTAAGCAAAATCCCCACTTTGATGAGTTTGTTGGAAAAAATAACCTTTCAGTATAATAGAACCCGTGTGATATGTAAACCCGTTATCATCATAGTTTTCCAATAATTTCATGTTTTATTCAGTGAAACACATCAAATAATACTTCACATTTTCATTGTTGACAGTATGGGAAACTACAACAAAAACATCATTTAGAAAATAAAACAAACTTATGTATTTAAATTTAGATCATAATTAACATGAAAATTTAACTTTAGAATTAACATGTGTACTTGATTTTATTATCTATTTCTAAATCTCTAACATTTGAAAGATATTGAAACATGACCTTCTCTAAAAGGATCAAAAACTCGATCACCTTCGGATGATATTGTAGTCTCCTTTGATTGCATTTCTTCAAAGCTTGCAACGAACATTTTCCCCTTTGTATTAGCTTTTTGTGTTGCCAATATTTTAGATACATTTTATTTTCACAAAAATAATTGGATTTTGTGTTGTCTAAGCAAACATGAAAAAACAAGAATATTTTCTTTTACCCAATGCAAAGACATTTTTGGATAACTTTTTTTTAATTGAATGCAATTTTTTAGTCCCTTTTATTGTTTCAACGTCATTTCCAATCAATCTATCTACATCTTCAACCCCAATATGCCAAAAAACATACATGGAAAATTAAAAAAAAAAAAATATGTTATCAAAATACCATCAAAGATGATCATTGTGATAAATACTATTTAAAATTATAAATCCAATAAAAACTAAATTGAATGTACCTTCGTACTTCCCATGATCGGTTAGTCTCATGGCTTAGTGAAATGATGCACCATTGAACAACTTCTCCAGGTGAGACTTGTCAGTTTGCAGAGTGGTCCATTTGATATCTTTGAAGTGCTTATTTTATACATGCCCTTGCACCGTCATGTTCACCTTTTCCATGAACAGTCTCAAAGAAATTCCAACAATGTTTAATGTGGGTTTTCATATGAAGATGACACAACCAAAATAATGATCTTGAAGATTTGAATTGACCTGCGCATCAACCTGACCATATCCAATGTTCATTGAATTTTATTCCATGAATTTTCAAGGAGTCATAAATCTTTTCAAAACAATGTTGTACAAAATATGTATCATGTGTACGATCGTCACTGATATAAAAGTGATATTCTTTAATAACATGCCAATTCTCACTGGTTTTTTCTATATGATCAACATTTTTTTCATCATGTCTATATAAAATATGGAAAATCATGGGGACTTGGTCAAAATGATAGTATTCACTTTGCATTTCTTTTTTGTGGAACAAATGTGTAGTTTTCTGAAAAATCAACTATTGACAAAATGATCTGTGGTGGAAAAACTTATCTAGATTTTTTGAATTGCAACTCCTGCCATTGAGCTCTATGGCGATGCTTAATGTATTTATAAATTTCTACCTCAAACATTCTCAAAATATATATCGAATTTTTTTTTTCTTGTTGTAAATCAATTCTTTTAGAACTTGTAGTAATACTTCAACCAATCGATGTATGGATATATTCATATCTCTTCCATTTAACTTTTATGTTGGAAAATGATTGATCGTTTATATGAGTACAATATTTGTTTTGAAATTTAGTCAAATTTCGACAATCATCGTATTTTTTACCACCAATACATTTCTTTTGGTAAAATAATTCATGGCTTTCTCTTCCACATAGAATTTGAAATATGAAATCATGGATAGTGGAAGGAGGAGGTGAATCCTTCCAAAACAAATTACCAAAATTAAGGAATGTGTCATATTATAACTGAAATTCCACATGATAAAAATAATAAAAAGTGTCACTTACAATGATAGGTTTAGCATACCATGGTTTTTGTTGCATAAGAGATCTGATTAAGACATCAATTTCACGATTCTCTTCTTTGAAATTGTTGAAAAACTCTATCTGAGTGGTGTCCAATAAAATTTTTGATTGTTCTTTGTAATGATTTTGTGCTATTCTTCTTCGCATCACATCCCTTGATTTGGGTTAAACACGTGAATCTTCCATCCAATATTCATATATTATTTTTTTAACATTTTCTCCAAGTTTATATTTGAATGGTTGGCTACAAATAGATTTCCAACAAGCGAGTTCATCATTTACATCTATTTTCAATTGAAATTTCTAATGTTTCTGCAAAGTTTTTCGTGAGGTTCCTAATGCTTGTGCCATAGATTTCACCAAGTGATTTTCTTTAGTACTTGATGAAACCACTTCCATTTGTATTTCTCTATGTTCATCTGAATCATTTTTCTTTCTAGATATTCCAATTGAATTTAGAGCATTATTTATATTTTGTATCACATTTTCCTTCATTTTTTATCTTATGTTGATTTTCTAATACCCAATAAATTCATAGCTTCTTTTAATTTCCTTGATGTTAAGATACTTTTCAACATTTGGGCTTGAACTGCCACAGTTTCATCTTTGAAGAACAAATAAATAATGTGATTAACATGATATCGTATAACATGGTTAGCTTTCTTATATTCATATGTGTGAGTGTCAACATTTTCTAACATCTCATCATCGATATTGATTTCATTTGTACATATTAGAATTAAATGTGCATAATAAGTTTACATATTCAATAAATAATTAAATTAAAAAATACGTATAATTTCAATAATATATATATATGTGTGTGTGTGTGTGTGTGTGTGTGTGTGTGTGTGTGTGTGTGTACAAACACATACCTGGTGATTCAATTTATTCACTTGAATTTATTTCAACATTTTCACCATCTTAAACCATTGGTTCAATATCTCTTTCACATCCTCTTTCAAAATTTGGTATCTCGTCGTCAATGTTTTGAGGAATATCTCTCTCTATTTCAATTGCAAAGTATTTTTCAAATTAGTTCATAAAATAAAAATTAAGTTTCACAATACACTAGCCAAATTTTAAATATCAAATTTATAATATTTACATTTACATACATGCTTCAACTTCTAGTTGAGTTTGATTTTCCCTTTCAATATTTGAGCGTCATTCTTTCTTTTTTGGCGATATTGTCTCTCCTGTTCTCTACATTCCTCAAGGTCTCTTGTTTGATCATATTTTCTCTTGCAATTCCTTTGATTTCCCATGATAATTGAATATGAAGCTCAAAAATTTTCCTTCAAAAATTTAGACAAAAACTCAATTAAAAAATCATCACAAAATATTTAATTTAAAAAAATAACTCATTTTAAAAAGTTTGGACAAAATAAATACTGTAACCCAAGACACTTAACTTAAAAATTCTGCCAAAAAAATGTCATTTAAAAATGAAATGAAGCTTAGAATATTTCCTTCGAAGTCATGCAAAAAAAATCATTTAAAATGTTAGACAAAAACTCACTTTCAAAAATCATTATAAAATATTTACTTCAGCCCAAAACAATTACTCTAAAAAATGTCACTTTAAAAAATAACTCCAAAAAATTCTCATTGAAAATTAAGCCCAACCTCTTAAAAAATGTCACTTTAAAAAATACCTCAAAAAATTTTCCTTTGAAAATTAAGCCCAAAAAGCCTCTAAAAAAATATCACTTTAAAAATTACCTCCAAAAATGTCCTTTTAATATTAAGTCCAAAAGAGTCCTTTGAAAATTAAGCCAAAAAAAAATCCTTTTGCAAAACCAACCCAAATGAAGAAATGTGTGAAATTATGCAAAAGTAAAGATTTTGTTTTCAGCTATTTATATAGCTGTGAAATGTTTTTTTGGAGGGGATTCATCGAAGTTTCCATCCGACATAAATTCGATTAAAAGTTCATCTGAACTTCTATTAAAAATTCGACTGAACTTTTGTGTCGTTAGAGTTAACAAACCGACGGGGCAAAAAAAAATTGGCCAAACTTTTTTAAAAGTTTAGCCAAACTAATACGTCTACAACTACACAATAGCTTAGTTGTGAATGCATTTCTTCAACTTTGGAATGATTAAACTCCATAAAATTTTATGAATTAACTCTCAAAACCAAGACAAGCATTTGTAGAATTCAATCTACTTTCAGGAAATATAACTTTTATGGAATTCCCTAAATATTTACTAATTTTAATTAATTTTGAAATAAAATGGGTGCAAAAATTTTCTGAAGGTCATTATCATTCAATGAAATCAAATTTTGTATCTTCCAAAATACACTGTAAAAAAATGAAAAAAATATGGTGCATTACACTGTTTCTTCATCCGTAATGGGTATTTTTTAGATTTTTAGTTTATAACTAATATGTTTAGAAATTTTGTGTCAGCCGAAACATATTCAAAATATGAAGTTTTTTCATACTAGATCGGTTCAAAAAATTCTAGTAATTAAGATATGCATCAGTTGGTTTCATAAATATAACGAAACTGAGGTAGACTTTGTCTAGATTGTTGTAACACATTATCTTTCTCAAAAACACAAAATTTTCAAAGAATACACCAATGCATTTGAACATGAATTTTTATGAATCCTTCGATTGTTAAATAATGCACACTCAAAGAAATATTAAGTTGGCATATCAAATGTGGATAAAAAAAATACAAAGAATAAGTAATAGAAAGCTAATAAAATTTCTGAAATTTTTTATTTTTATCGTAAAACGAAATTATAAAAAGAAATTTTTTTTTTGGCTTGGAGAAAGTTGAAGAACAGAAAAAATGATGCTTTTTTCTCAAAAAACGGCAAAATTTGCAACACAACTTCACATTTTCATACATCCATAGACCATTAACACTAACCCCACAACAAATTATTCTTCTAGTGTATTTCCATTATCCATGCTTATCCTATCATATCATGGATCACACTACTTTCACTTCGTTGATGTACCCCTCAGAATTACCTGTCCATAACATAAAAATAGGCACAATGCAAGCATATAATTTTAATTCATGTCCACATGATACTGACCTCATATATATGTCAAATTTACTCAGCCACTTGATTCCATATAGTCGAGAACCTCTTCGTGTCATTCACCTGCATAATCAATCATTCCTCCATAAGAATGATCCTTGAAAACCCTATCGTAGAGTGACATAGATACATAGATACATACTTACATATAATCATTAGCATAAAACAATGATGATCCCATGAGATGATTCCATATATACATACATATATACAAATAAACCATTAACATAAAACCACCAGATCCATGATGACCCTGTCAATCAATGACATACATACATACATACATACATACATACATATATACACACACACACACACACACACACACATACATATATAAACATCGACATAATCATGATCAAAACACAATCTCTAGATATCATAAGGTATAGGTTAAGGTAACTTCCTTTATCCATGCACAATGTGCATAATATTGAGAACAACTATTCTGAACATATCCAAGGCATATGATATCTCATATCTATTTAATTTACCTTACTTGATTACCTTTCCCATGACTATACTGCCACCATCCATTCACTACAATGGATCCAACTAGTACAACTAGATGTCATATTGTTACCTTCAATTGTGCTTACTCATGCACCGAGCCTCATTCGTGTCTTACATTACATGTTGGGTACCACATATATCTCCCCAAGCTCCATTAACTTTCCTCTATACCAACCTATTCCCAAGACTCAAGGCATAAAAGATAAGAAAAAGAAACAAAAGAAGAAGACCATGGAAAACCAATAGCAATAAGACACCAAAACAAAGTGGTATATCCATACACTAGACACAATCAGAAGCACAACAAAATCACAAAAGGCCAGAAGAAAAAGACTAGAAATAACCACCTTGACTCAATTCCCATTGTTCCCAATGCCTCCAAGTAAAATGTCAACTCAAACCTTCCTTGTGATTTCATAATAGTCTCTCTTTCCATGTAATCCCTTCATCATACTACCATAAACTCATAATATTCAGTGCATAAATAAATATACCAATATACTTGTTATGTTACCTTGTTTTTCCAAGCACACTGACATGTAACTAAACATATATGTCATCCATATGTATCAACATCAAGAAAACATATCGATCAAATTGAAATAAAATTTTACCAAGACTAACAACCATGTTATAATCCATCAGTCAAATCACAATCATCAATAATAATGCCTAATGCTAAAACTATGACCTAATTACACTTAGGTACATATAATCCATCCCAACACATGTGTGTTAGTAATACCATATTAAAAAAAGACCATTTCTTCATGCAACCTTACAAAAACATATACTCATATCAAACAATTAATCAACATTCAAAAAACTTGTAAACATGCCAAGATAAATAAATCAACTAGATGGTCAATAGACACCAAATCACTCAAATGCCAAATAGATGACATAATCAAACAATTAACCGTCAAGTAAATGACATAAGAAAACTCATGCATTAATGTATCTTAGGGGAGGCTATATCATCTACACAATCAATATAGATTAGCACAATATAACTTCACGTCACCTCAACTCAAACCTAAATAAGGTCATGATATCCTTAACATTAACTAGCTAACATGTTCGCATCATATACTCATAAAAAAATTCCATTCACGCATAACAATCACATATGCATAGTCAACCTAGATTAGTAAGACATAAATAAGTTAACTCATACCCTAATGTCATAATCTTAACCAACTGCATGGGCCATTCCAAATCAAAATGATACATATAACATCAAGATATTAATGTGATAAAACTAATCATCCAGTTAATATCATATAACAACAACAAGTTATATATCATGTTCATCAACCACATATAACATAATCATCAAGTTATCTCATCATAAAAAAAAAATAGCAATGCATATAACCACATGTTTCTATCACCCATGTCTATCTGACACATATGCATATAACTATGCCAATAAAATAACATCAACCATGCATGCATAACCTATGCATGTGCATAGAACTAAATTGATTAACTAGCATATATCATGTATGTAACCATAAAAAATAAAAATGATAGACATATATAGAAGTAACCGTAGTTCATATAAAAATCCATGAATCACATACATGCATGTCGAGCATACAAACTTATATGATGGTTTTCTCTTACCCCAAATTCCATTGTTGCAATTCCACTTTAATGATATGCATCTCCTACTCTATGTCGGCCAACACTTTAGCGCCATACATACTAATATCATCATGATGAACTAATTGCATACAATTACCTTATACACAACAAGCTCAATCAAACCAATTCAACTTGACCATATGCACCTGTTTGACATGTATATCGAATCATGAATGACCAATGCATGTATGACCTGGAAGGACATGTACCCACAGTATAAGGAAAAGACCCTCTAGTGGAGGTTATAACAGAGGTTTTTAGGTTTATAAAATTGGCCAAATTTTTCCAAAAATCATTTTCTACAACATTCGTTTTCCCTAATAGAGGTTTTGGTAGAGCTTCTAACGGAGTTTCAACACAGCTAGAAAAAATTAGGTGGTCTGAGGTTGTTACTGATGTTTTTCTTGTCAGTGCTCTAATCAGGTGTCACCGCACCAGTGCATTGTATAGTGAATGCATTGGTACTGTAAACCTACAAAACAGTGGGATGGAAAATAAATTTAGGATGCCCTCGGGCGTTTAGTAATGTCCCGATTCATGTTAGCAAGACAGTCACCTTGGGGCGTTCGAAGGTGCATGTACCAGGCCGTTAAGGTGTAAAACCACATCAAGCAAACTATAGGTGATACAACGCACTAGATAATTCTAATTGGTATTGGTTAAAAATCCGAAGTTGGGTTACACTTTTGTTAGAATTGAGGGTGGAATTTTTTTTTTCTCAATAATTTGACCAAAATTTTGTAAAATTTTAGCCGAAATATTCGAGAGTTCGACCGAACTTTTGAAATTAGTTCGGCTGAAATATTTCTACTGTTTACATTGAAGACGTATTGACGGCTTGGGAAAACAGATTTTTGGTCGGAGATGGGAAAATTGGCAACATAATTTCGTCCAAATTTTTAAAGTAGTTCAGCCAAACTTGTTCTTATAAATATATTTGATGCAGGAGCATCGGAATTAGCCAGCAATGTTGAGGATTGTCCACATGTTGTGGCTAATCACAGTAAAATTTATTGATTGTTAATCAAATTTGGGATTACCGAGAAGGATAAACTTCTCAAATAATTTGTTATTGTAATAAGTGTGTGATTTCCTTATTTAGATTAGTGATAAGATTTGTTAAAATAGATGTGCACAAGAGCAAATAGATAGGCGAGTGTTATTAAACTTCTAGATTTAGAAGATTGCGATAGTTCATAATAAAAATGTTGATAAGGCAAGAGGCGAGAGATATATATACTGTTGGGGTGTGGTTTTTGGATATAGAGCGGTAGTTCATAGTGGAGAGGAGTGTGTGTGTGAATTGCAGTGGTGTGCAATAGAGGTTATTCTATTATGTAAGAGACTAAAGAACGAGACCTGTTCTTTTAGTGTTTATGAATAAGATTGATGCTATGTGTTTCAATATGTAATGATGTAAATTTGAATGCGTTTTCCATCCTGTGTACACTGTTGAAATCGTTATGACTGGGTTTTTATTTAATCTGTAAGATCTCCGTGTTAAAGCAAACTCTGGATAGTTCGAGTTCATGACTGTAAAAATTGTTAACACAAAGAAGTTGTGAATTAAAACGTTATCGGAATTCTGTAGTGGACAGGTAATAAATTATTGGTTGTTTGTGTATGTGATCGGGTCCATAAATCTTGCATCGTATCGTGGAATCCGCAACAATGATGAAACAAATTCCCAGCCATGAGTGATGTCTGATAATTATCACATCGGATTTGTATAAAGGGGCGATTATGGTGGCAGTTAAGAGATTCTGAAAATTGCAAATATCCTATAATTGACGCATTGGAGCGTATCAAACACCAGATTCTCGTGGCCTATTAATTTCAACGGATTGCAAGTGATTCAGGGTCAGTCAGTTTGGGTTGGCAATCGATGATTCCAGATGGAAGGTGCTTTTAGATAATGGACAACCAGATCTGGTGTTATGCTTTGGAAATAACCGTTGGGAAAGATCGATGATTGACACGATATCAGCGTAGATGAAAGGGAAATTGATATCGTATCGGATTAGCAATCTACGATCTCCGATTGTAATCGCAGCGGAAAGTGGAGATTTTCTTTGTATCGGAGTGATCGGAATTTGATTGTTTAAGAAGTGACATAAATCACGGCAATTTGTAATCGCCGACAGGAATATTGCATCTGGCTGTGTAAAATATATCGGATCGGACTATTGAAACAATGATGGTTGGAGAGCACATTAGATATTGCCAATTAGCGAAATGTGTTGAAACATTAGAGAAAACCAGATCTGGGTGCGGTCATATGTGTTGATGTTGACAGAGTAAATGGTTTTAAAAGGCGTTCAACGCTATCAGATTGAGAGCGGTTTTATATTTTTAAATTCTGGTTAAATGTTGATTGGTATGAATGTGCAGAGATTTTTTAACAGCATTGAATAAGGTGAGAGACTTCGGAAAAAGTGTTGAATGCAGTTGAACGTTTAACTGTGAGCCCAGCACGTGTTTTTTAAGCCTGGGTTCTGTAATTACGAAGGTCGAATGAAGAATTGAAACACTCTGGCATTTTTGGTAAAATTGACTATGGTTAAGTCAATAGTTGTGTCGAATGAGTTGATATTTGATTTTAATCAAATTCTGTACACGGCATAACGACAATTGAAGCGGGAGAGCGTTGGAGAGGGCGCACCCTAGTTTGCGTAGATATTCATGGGTAAGGATTTTTATATTTACCGTAGCAGATCTATTGTAATGTTGAATGGAATGAGAAAATGCAGAGGCAGAATTGAGGGTACGATTTAGATTTTCCTTTGCAGAAGTAAGAAAGTCGTTGCAGCGTTCTGAATTTAAGAGGGGTATAATTTGCCAGTTTGAGTTTAAATGCAAGGCACATTTTGTTTTATTGTATTCTGAGATGATGGGCGCTTTGTGCCAATTGAAGTATGTGTTTAAACAAATGAAGAGTTTGATTATTGGTTTATGGATTTGAAACATATGTGGAAGATAGCTTCTGCATGATAAGGGCAGATGGTGAATTTGCATGGTAGATAAGATTCTGGGTGTTGCAGGTTTGTCCCTGCGCCATTTTTGGTATCAGAGCTTGGCTCTGTTGAAATTGAATAAGTTTGTTTTTCTGAATAAATTTTAGTACCAGATTAGAGGAGTGAGGAAATCCATTCAAAACACAGGTGACAGCATTAGAAAGAGTGAATACTGCAGCAATATAAATCAAGAGAAGCTGTGAGAGAAGAACCAGATGTGTTCTTAAAAGCAGAAGTAGCAGTGAACCTGTAGAATCCAACAAGAGATTGGAAAGAGAGGACAATTGAAGTGTCTTAGAAAGAGAGAGTGAGAGATTGCAGAAGCCTAGAGAGAGAAAAGGTGTTGCTGAGGAGAATATTCCAGATAGGGGATCGTGCTTACCAAAAGACTGAGTGAGGAGAGCTTAGTGAGGTAAGATTGCAGTAAGGAGGACTTACTGTTGCAGAGGTGCGAGGAGCTCATGGAAAGAGAGGAGCAGAAAATGACTACAGATAGTCATAGCAGAAGTTCACAAAGAAGCCACAGCAGAAGGGAAGATGCCAAAGCAAATGGCATGAGGATGAGTCAAGAAGAGTTTGACTGAGAGAAAGCTGAGATAGATTTCCAGATTGGAATATTGATGAAGATGCTGCAGAAAAGTGTTTGGACCATGAGGAAAAGAGTAAAGTGGCTAAGGCTACGAGAAAGGAGAAATCAGCAAGTGAAGTCAGAGATAGTAGAAGAATTGAGAAAGATTGAGCAGATATTGAGTGCTCAAGAGGAATCAGAGAAACTCAGAGAAGCAGAGGTAGAATTGGAAGTTTCCATTTGCAGACCAGAACAAGGTGAAATGTTGGGGGAAGAGGATAATGAGAGGTCAGCTGAAGATCTCATGGACTACTGGCAGAGTTCAGAACAATTCGAAGATATGTTGACAAAGGAAGCAGATGAGGCAATGAAGCCTTGTGATTTTGATTCTTATAGTTTGTGTATGTTTGCAGGATATACAGAGGATGATGGACAGTCGGATGAAATTGTCACAACCAGGAATGAAGCTCTTGAGGTGAAGTATGATGGTGAATCCCTTTTAGAGGAAGAAGGCGTTGATCTATTGCAACAGAAGGAGTTCATAGATGAAATCTTGTTTGGGGAGAAACAGTCAAATGAGGTTGACGTAGACAATTCCATGGTGGGACTACAAGAAGGTAAACCAATGAATTTGTCTAATGGAATTAATGAAAGATGCTTGCAATATGATAATGTGGAAAACAGGTCAACCCAGGAGGATTGCCAAGAAAAGAATAAAGCTGAGAATGGAAATTGTGATGATCTGCTGGAGAGATTTCACAAGGAGATAGAATTCTTGGAAAGATTACTCAAGGAACCCAAAGGAGAAACGAAGCTTACAGAACCTGATGGAGGAAAAGGTGTGGAAGACAGCATTAATAAATATGATGCTGAAATCAAATAAATTGAGCAGCGATTATTTGAAGGTGAGATGAAAGATCAGAAGCAACAAAGGAGTTATGTCCTCAGAGGCATGAAGGAGACAAAAATATTAACTTGGCAAGATGAATATGGAAGTAACCAGAAATTTGGAAGGAATGATCAGCTACATGAGAGTGAATTTGAGGAAGGCATTAAATTGCAGAAGTGTAGAAGCTGGCAGCAGAATGAAGAACCAGGAATTGGTCCGGCAGTACAAAGAAGGACAAGCGAAGACCGAAGATACAGATGGAGACTGAAGAAAAGGGTAAAGTGGAAGCTATTGCAACAAAGGTGGAATGGAAAGCTGATGAACGAGTTCAGGGAACTTGAACAAATTCATATTGATTTGCTAAAGAAGGGAAGACTCAGAGAAATCGAGTCACCGCAAGAAGGATCCGCTGAAATCCAAAAGAATTATGATGGAGGATTGATGCTTGAAGCATCAAAAGAAAATGGAAGGTGTTGTATTTTGAAAACTGAAGATTGTTGTGTGTTTGCAGGTCACATTGACTTGAGGAAAGACAAACAGTTATTGAAGACTATTGAAGAAATGACTACTCATAGTCATATGCAGAGTAAGGAGGATGGAAAAATAATTTTTGAATTCAAAGGATACACTGAGTCATTGAAGATCATTGATCTTGAAGAAAGCCAGAGTAAAGAAGAATTAAAGACAGATATTGCAGATTGTGCAGAACTTTTGAGAGAACTTCCAGATGAAATGGCAGATTTGTGGAATAAGTCGAATATTTTGATGAAGAAGCCAGGTAAAGCATTTGTGTTTATTGAGTTGATTAATTTTGATGAAGATTTGCATGCAGGAAAAGGGCAGTGTGAAGTCAATCTGAACCAAGAAGAACAGATCGGATTAATGGAAGGTGTGCTGGAATTTGAAGCAAGGAATGATGAAGTCATGAATGAGAAACCAGAAGAAGAACCTGGGAAAAGGCATTCATACATTTCAGAAATGTATATGGAAGATTATTGGCACAAAGATTATGATGTTCTAATTCAAGAACACAATCAGTTGCAGCAGAATAGTATTCAACATATGAGAAGTGAAATAGACAAAGAATTGAATGAGTTATGGAAACTCATACTACGGCATTATAGTAAAACAAATACAGGACAAAAGAAGAAAAGAAGATTGGCTGGAATAAATCGTACAGGCGAAGGGAATGGAAAATTGCAAATTAGAGTAAGAAAAACAACAGCAAAATATGTGAAAAGGACAGCAACAGATATTGAGGCATTACAGCATAAAGGATGGAGACTTGAAAGACAAACAACAACAGCAGTAACTAAGGACAGACTATCAAACCAAATATGGGATCCAGGAGGACACAGAACATAATTGCATGATCAGGAGATCATGGTTAATTTAAACTTCGGGAGTCTGATGCAGGAGCATCGAAATTAGCCAGCAATGTGGAGGATTTTCCACATGTTGTGGCTAATCACAGTAAAATTTATTGATTGTTAGTCAAATTTGGGATTACAGAGAAGGATAAACTTCTCAAATAATTTGTTATTGTAATAAGTGCGTGATTTCCTTATTTAGATTAGTGATAAGATTTGTTAAAATAGATGTGCACAAGAGAAAATAGATAGGCGAGTGTTATTAAACTTCCAGATTTAGAAGATTGCATTAGTTCATAATAAAAATGTTGATAAGGCAAGAGGCGAGAGATATATATACTGTTGGGGTGTGGTTTTTGGATATAGAGTGATAGTTCATAGTGGAGAGGAGTGTGTGTGTGAATTGCAGTGGTGTGTAATAGAGGTTATTCTATTATGTAAGCGACTAAAGAACGAGACCTGTTCTTTTAGTGTTTATGAATAAGATTGATGCTATGTGTTTCAATATGTAATGATGTAAATTTGAATGCGTTTGCCATCCTATGTACATTGTTGAAATCGTTATGACTGGGTTTTTATTTAATTTGTAAGATCTCCGTGTTAAAGAAAACTCTGGATAGTTCGAGTTCATGACTGTAAAAATTGTTAACACAAAGAATTTGTGAATTAAAACGTTATCGGAATTCTGTAGTGGACAGGTAATAAATTATTGGTTGTTTGTGTATGTGATTGGGTCCATAAATCTTGCATCGTATCGTGGAATCCGCAACAATGATGAAACAAATTCCCCGCCATGAGTGATGTCCGATAATTATCACATCGGATTTGTATAAAGGGGCGATTATGGTGGCAGTTAAGAGATTCTGCAAATTGCAAATCTCCTATAATTGACGCATTGGAGCGTATCAAACGCCAGATTCTCGTGGCCTATTAATTTCAACGGATTGCAAGTGATTTAGGGTCAGTTAGTTTGGGTTGGCAATCGATTATTCCAGATGGAAGGCGCTTTTAGATAATGGACAACCAGATCTGGTGTTATGCTTTGGAAATAACCGTTGGGGAAGATCGATGATTGACACGATATCAGCGCAGATGAAAGGGAAATTGATATCGTATTGGATTAGCAATCTATGATCTCCGATTGTAATCGCAGCGGAAAGTGGAGATTTTCTTTGTATCGGAGTGATCGGAATTTGATTGTTTAAGAAGTGACATCAATCATGTCAATTTGTAATCGCCGACAGGAATATTGCATCGGGATGTGTAAAATATATCGGATCGGACTATTGAAACAGCGATGGTTGGAGAGCACATTAGAGATTGCCAATTAGCGAAATTTTTTGAAACATTAGAGCAAACTAGATCTGGGTGCGGTCATATGTGTCGATGTTGACAGAGTAAATGGTTTTAAAAGGCGTTCAACGCTATCAGATTGAGAGCGGTTTTATATTGTTAAATTCTGGTTAAATGTTGATTGGTATGAATGTGCAGAGATTGTTTAACAGCATTGAATAAGGTGAAAGACTTCGGCAAAAGCGTTGAATGCAGTTGAACGTTTAACTGTGATCCCAACACGTGTTTTTTAAGCCTGGGTTCTGTAATTGCGAAGGTCGAATGAAGAATTGAAACACTCTGGCATTTTTGGTAAAATCGACTATGGTTAAGTCAATAGTTGTGTCGAATGATTTGATATTTGATTTTAATCAAATTCTATACACGACATAACGACAATTGAAGTGGGAGAGCGTTGGAGAGGGTGCACCCTAGTTTGCGTAGATATTCATGGGTAAGGATTTTTATATTTACTGTAGCAGATCTATTGTAATGTTGAATGGAATGAGCAAATGCAGAGGCGGAATTGAGGGTACGATTTAGATTTGCCTTTGCAGAAGTAAGAAATTCGTTGCAGCGTTCTGAATTTAAGAGGGGTGTAATTTTCCAGTTTGAGTTTAAATGCAAGGCGCATTTTGTTTTATTGTATTCTGAGATGATGGGTGATTTGTGCCAATTGAAGTATGTGTTTAAGCAAATGAAGAGTTTGATTATTTTTTTATGGATTTGAAACATATGTGGAAGATAGCTTCTGCATGATAAGGGCAGATGGTGAATTTGCATGGTAGATAAGATTCTGGCTGTTGCAGGTTTGTCCCTGCGTCAATATTGGCCCACAAACCTTAACAGGTTTCTTATGCACATCTCGCATCTATCTATTTCTCGTGTCTCTCTCTAGGATGCTTTGTTGCATATATATTTATGTTTCTTTGTTGCGGTGTTCCTCCGTTGAGGTGTTGCAGTGCGGCTTTGTTGCTCTATGTCGAGGTTGGTGGTGCAGTTGCTCTGTTTTAATTTTTATTTTCATTTTTGTTTGATTTTAATTTAATTTTTCTTTTCAAAGGGAATTTTTCCCCAGCTTCGTCCTTGCTACAGCTTCGTCCTTGCTACGACTTCGTCTGCCAATTTCTATGAATTGATCTCCCATCTTCGTCCTTGTTGTGGCTTCATCTTCGAATTTCTGTGAATTGATCTCACAGCTTCGTCCTCGTTGCGACTTCGTCTGCGAATTTCTGTGAATTGACAGGTATGAAATCCTTTATCATTGAAATCCCCTGCCAGCGAGACCATGCTAATTTTTAACAATTCTATTCTCTATTCTTGCAAAAATAACTTCAATATCCTTTTATTATCCCAATTACAATTCTACTTTAAATAGAAATCACATTAAACATTAAATCAATCTTGACAATAATTGTATATAGAACATAGAAATAAAATGTAGAAGAGAAAACAAATAGGGGAAAACCCAACAGATCTTATTCTTCTTAATAGATATAAATGCTTAGAGAGATATAATCCAATATTTTACAACGTTAATGAAGTAAAATTCAAGGATTTCATTTTCAAATTGTCCTCCAAAATCCAAATGACAGTTGACCGATTGAAAGATGCTCATAAAACCAATTGAAACAACCAAGTGTCACCTCTGAAATCTCTTAGGAAACTCGGATTTTAGACTCTGCAATTTTGGTCAAAGATATTGACAGTAATTGTATATAGAACATAGAAACAAAATCTAGGAGACAAAACAAATAAGGGAAAAACCAACACATATTCTTCTTCTTAATTGATATAAATGTTTAGAGAGAGAGTTAATCAAACTATCCTAACTTTCAAACTGTCCTCGAAAATCCAAACGACAGTTGACAATTGTATATAGATAATAATTTTGGTCAAGGATCTTGACAGTAATTGTATATAGAACATAGAAATAAAATACAAATCTCTTAGGAAACCTGAAATTTTTTCCTCTGCAATTTTGGTCAAGGATCTTGACAGTAATTGTATATACACTAGTAGAAAATGATGAAATAAGTGACTAGGTGACTAAAAATGTTAGTCACCACAATTATTTCAAGTGAATTACTACTAAATTTGAGCAATTTTAAGTGATCGAACTAAAAATGACTAGTTTAAACGACTAATTTAGTCTAGGAATAAAATATACGACTAGATAATAAGTGACTAAACTAAAAATGACTAACTTAAATGACTGATTTAGTCAAGGAATAAAATATATGAGTAGATAATAAGTGACTAAACTAAAAATGACTAACTTAAATGACTAATTTAGTCTAGGATTAAAATATATGACTAGATAATAAGTGACAAAATTAATAATGATTAACATAATGACTGTTATAGTCCAAGATTAAGAATATGACCAAATAATAAGTTAAACAACTATATGAATTAGTCATTTATGTTAGTAATTTTTAATTGTGGACACACTATTTGTTATGGTTTGTTGTGGAATTGTTACATACCATGGTTGATTATTGCACTAGATTCATAGATAATGATTTCATTAATTTTAATTCAAAGTATGTTGATGTATACATGGTCAATTGATATAAATCTAGGAGTTTAATCTACCATATTATTCTATAGATACATGCATTACAAAAATGTTCATGAATTCTAGTAATGCATTCCCTTTCTTAGAATGTGCACACACTGTTATTATAAGAAAACCATACATAGTAACAATTCTTTTGGCTCTTTAATTATGTAGAATAACATGCCATGGCTCTCATATCCAAGTTGGAATCCAAATATCCCTTACGGAGTATCTATGTGGTTGTT
This sequence comes from Pinus albicaulis, assembly GCA_034641835.2. Taxonomy (NCBI): domain Eukaryota; kingdom Viridiplantae; phylum Streptophyta; class Pinopsida; order Pinales; family Pinaceae; genus Pinus; species Pinus albicaulis. The sequence goes on along the minus strand of CM076578.1, from coordinate 1,144,808,368 downwards.
TAGGGTTTAATTCATGTTCCTTGAACTCAAGAAACTTTATTTAGGATCTAAGGCCATATTTTCTCCTGCCCTCAAGATAGTACATTCTTACCATGTAAACCATACCCGTGGTGACAAACATCCCCCATAGATGCCAAATATTCCCTATAGATGTTCCGTGTAGTAATTAGAATACTTGTTCAAGAAGATTGATCATGGGAAGATTCAAATATGACCCAAGCACCTTATGATCCTTCCTTGACCATATTGGTTAAGGCCCTAAGTGCCATACATGGTGCAAAAATATTCCTAATGATATTAAGGAAAAACTTAAAGGCCATAAGACCTAAATATGTCACAAAAAACCTTGAAATATCACCCATCTCACACATAAAGGCTAGATAGTATATCTTATATTGGATATGTGTGGTTGTTTGAGGCCTTGTTCACGTCCCTTGAACTAAAGAAGTTTTGTTTAGGGACTAAATATTTTGTTTTCCTTCCATATCCATCATAGAGGCCATAAAACCCATCCTTATTATGTAAAACATACTATTTTTTTCCATATTTCCATTCTAATATTATTTTCATGGACGATACATATGAGAAAGACTTGTTTTAGGCATAAGGCCCTTTTTCATTCCTTGTCCAAGGTATAGGACCTAATTCCCATATATGATGTAGAAAACCTCATAATGGAACCCTTATCCTAGATGGAGAATTAAAATCCGTCAAAGATGATTTATATTGTTCTTTATGTTTTTTTCTTGCAATGTGAGCCAAAGAAGTTTCATTTTGGGATTGAGGCCATTTTTTTCATCCCTTTGCAATGGTACAAGCTTAAGACCCATTCTTACTATGTAGAACATACCAATGATACTAAATATCCCCCATAGATTCCTAAGATCCCCTATAGAGGTTGTGTGTTGTTATTTGAGAACTACGTCCCTTAACCCCTAAAATCCTTAACTGCTAAATCCCCTAACCCCCTAAACCTCAAAACCCCTAACCCATTTAACCCCTAAACCCTAAACTTCCAACCCCTTAACCCCTAGTTCCCAAACTCTATACCTCTAAACCCCTAACCCATTTAACCCCCTAAACCCTAAACCCATTAAACCCCCTAAACATCTAAACCCTTAAACCCCTAAACCACTAACACCTAACCCCTAACCCCTTAACATCTAAACCCATAAATCATTAATTCTTAACCCATAACCCATTAACTCCTCACCCCTAACCCCTAAAATCCTTAATTGCTAAATCCACTAACCCTTAAGCCCCTAATCCCTAATCCCTTAACCACTAACTCATTATTCACCTAACCCCTAACTGTACCTAAATCCCCTAATGCCTAATCCCCCAATCCCTAATCCCTTAAACACTAACTCATTATTCCCCTAACCCCTAAATGCACCTAAATCGCCTAACCCCTAACCCCCCAATCCCCAACCCCTTAACTACTAACTCACTATTCCCCTAAACCCAATCCCTAATCCCTTAACCACTAACTCATTATTCCCCTAACCCATAAATGCGCCTAAATCCCCTGACCCCTAACCCCCCAATCCATAACCCCTTAACCACTAACCCATTATTCCCCTAACCCATAACCCCTAAACCTATAACCCCTAAGCCCCTATTCCCCTAACCCCTAAAAACCTAATCCCGAATCCCTTAACCACTAACTCATTATTCCCCTAACCCTTATAATAGTCCTTAAAAATTGTTGGGATTATCCATTCCAAATGAAATCAGGTCTAGTTGGGACCTATGATCAGGTTAATTCTCCCTTGTTGGCAAGGTGGAATACTATGAGTAAAACCATGGGTTGCAAAAACCTGGAACCCAAAAACCTCTCCTAAATTTAATATTTTATCTCAATTTTATTTTAGTAATTAATTAATTAATTTCTTTAAAAAATCTTTTAGATAAATCACATAAATTTTTTAAGGAAAACACATTTCAAACCACTCATTGTATGGTTCAACATCACTATTTTTAAAATAAATTTATTAAAATGAAATTGAATTGATTTTCAAAACTTTCTTTTAAATCAATTATTGAACTTACAAGAAATCACGAAGTGGAGAGATCCCAAAAAATATTAAAAATTATGTTTGGAAAAATGGAGGGAGGGAGTATTCATTTTTTATGGTTCATCATCAATGTTTTAAAAATAAATTTACTAAAAGGAAATTGAATTTATTTTCAAAACTTTCTTTTAAATCAATTATTGAACTTATAAGAAATCACGGAGTGGAGAGAGCCCAAAAAATATTAAAAATTATGTTTGGAAAAATGGAGGGAGGGAGTATTCATTTTTTGTTTAACATTTCTTGCGCCCAAAAAATTTTAAACCTTAAAATTACATTTCTCGTGCTCAAAACACATCACTCTATTTTTGTCATCTCCCACTGAATTTTACCAGTAACCAATCAGTTCTTAGATTGAAAGAGAGATATAGGGAGTGGTAGTCGAAGTTGCTTTCCCAAGAGGATCTTTAATTCAGCAGGTAAGATGTTGCTTCTTTTGGATCTAATTGCCCGTGCCCATTATTTTCATTTCCATATTGAAGTGAAGCTCTTTATATGTGAATTTATATTATCATTGCTCTATATATTTCTTTTTAAAAATCGTTCTGCTGCGAAATCACCCAAGAAAATCGACCACAGTAACTATTTGTCACTGAGTCCCTTATCTTGTATTTCCTGATATATAAAATATTTTCAAATATGGACCAATGATAGTTGAGAGTTATGATTCAGATTTTTGTTAAAAGAAGAATTAGTCTGCTGTAAAGTAAATATAAAGGGAAATAACAAGTAGCATACATTACAAACCATAATCGTCTAGTTCTGATATCTTCGTATCCCTACACAGAAAATACAGGCTATTGGCTATAGTTGAACTACTGATAGGAAAAGTCGCCGACAAATACCTACTGTAAAAACCACAAGAAGATTGTCGCTGCATGTCTGGTGACATCCATAAGGCAGATACTATTGAAACATCAAGCAAAAGGAAATAACTATTCTGCAATCATGGTACCACCTTTGAAGGGAAATTGCTTTCAAAAATGATTTTACATGTCCATTTTGCAAGAGTATTGGGCCTTGGGCCTTATTGTTTGGACTTGTTTTCTCTTTCCCAGTACTCTTTCATGATCGATTTTTAGGAATCAGACATATTTTTTACAAAAAATTTGAGGTTTTAAGCTCGAATCCAATGAAATGAGTTTTTTTAAATCTCATTTGTTAGGTAGTAGGAAGTTATTAGCTTCTCTCTCGGCACCTTCTCTAGGGGGTGAAGAGAAACTTTGGTCGTCTAATTATTAACCCAATGAGGGCAGTTTCAAATCTGATCTAGTTGTCCTTCTCACAGTTATGGTTTGCGCTCTCATATGTTTTCTTGGTCTACTCTCATTCATTAGCTGTGCGCGTTACCATTGTAGACGAATGGGGGCCAACCCATCCGATCTGGTTGCTATCCGTCTTGCCAACACTGGAGTGAATAAGGTAGGCATGAAAGCGCTACCAATTTTTGTTTACACGTATGCTTCCAAGCTGTTACTTGGATTGGCCACTGGTTGCTCCAACTGCTTGGCCAAATTTGAAGGATAAAAGCTGCGAATGCAACCAAACTGTAATCATGGATTCCACATGGAATGGATTGATAAGTGGTTGACCTCACATTCTTCCTGCCCTATGTTTAGGCATTCTCTGAATCTCCTTTAGCAATTGATATGTATGATACTACTCTTAGACATTTCGTTACAAGGTGGAATAGCTGTCATATTCATCATTTTTTATTTGCTTGTAAGACATCTCATTTTTGTAGTGGAATTGTTTTTGCTTGATGTTATATGCATGATTTTTGGTTTATGTAAATGCAGGAGGTCAAATCCTTGGGTTTCTATATTGATGATATAAAAGGTCAAGAGGAAAAATGGCCCTTTCTCCAGCTCAAAAAATAAGGAGGAGTCCTCGGTTAGGCATTGGTAGCTGTAGAAAGATTGGGTCATCAAACTCTGTTGGTGAAGAAAACTGCAAACAACTTCATGATCATCCTTAAATTCCCCTCACAAAGAAGAATATTTCCTTGCCTAGAAATGAAATCCCCAATAATCAGAGAGTTCAAGAGAAGAACACCTTGAAGAATGAAACTGCTATTGCAAGTGTTGTAACCGGATGCAATGAAGTAAAGGCCGATGAAAAAAGGAGAACATTTAAGGCAACTCATGGCACGAAATGCTGTGAGGGTGAAACTATGAAGAATCCAAAGAAAACCCTTAAAAAGGAAACTGTATCTCATCTCAAAAGTGACAAATATCACGACTTAAGCAAACATACCGCAATAGTAGCAAAACTATCCTCCCCAAGAAGCTCTTCCAAAAAAAAGTTGAAGAGGCTACTAAATCTGAGGAGTGGAAGTGTCCAAAGTGCAGAAGTATCTGCAATTGCAGTATTTTCATGTAAACTTGAATATAAAAATGCACCTATGCAAAAACATTCTAATTGTTACGTTGCATTTTATAACTCAAATTTTCAATCAAGTTTTGATATTGTCTAAGATTTCCACAAATAAAGTTGTTGAATTCATTATTGCATGAAAAATCAAGGTTGTGCTCCTACTGGAATTCTTATCAATGCACTTAAGGCTACAAGTTTTGCTTCTGTTGCTGATTTACTCAAGTGTGAAGTTCTTTCTAAAGTAAATTCCTGTAGATGCAAATCCTTGAATTTTTCCTCAAGGGAAGCCAATGCAGTTGATTGCAGGCATAGAATTTTCATTAAATGATGTTGGATCAACATTGCAGTTTTTGGAATTTTTCTCAACATTTGAACAAGTATGCACTTTCTTATCCAAAATGTGTTTTAATTTCATATCTATGGTTCAAACTAAAAATTTCGCACCGTGGATATTTTCTTTTACATTTCCATAATTATACCTTTAGCAATACCATTTTTTTTCTACAAACATACTAGTGTGATAATATGAGGTGGAAAATGTTTAATACTAGTCAATTTACACCATGATTTGGGCTAACATGTTTGATTTCTGCATGTTAGATATAGCCCACAACACCTTTCCATTCTTTTAGAGATATGATTTTACACTAGTCCACAATAATTGTTATAGAAGTTCTTTGATTGTTAAAATAAAAGTAATATTTCCAAAGCAGACTTTTGGAAGTATCCGTAAATGAGGTATTATCGATGTACCTTACTGATAGATGACAACACCTGCTATGCTCAATGCAAGTGAAATACCAAAGCCTCTCTGATCATCAACAAAATATGGTTTTGAAATGTCTTTGTATTATAATTAATTTCCACTGTGAGGTTGTCCACATGCTTATATTGTAGCTATGAAAGTTTAGTCCAAATTGTTAGGCCGTGGCCTTGATTCTATTCAAAACATCTCCTATTTTTATAGGTCTTTGACACATTATTACCATTCAACATAGCATTATATGATAAAATTTGTATTCATAAACAAATGAGAAATGATGACTCAAAAATGCCACTAAATGAATGAAAAAACCATTGTTGTATGCGGATGTGTTCCTTAGGGTCGGAGGGGGCACCTCCATGTTTCCCATGTTCCATAGGTGTATTTTTCTTGTAGGATGCTCCAAGAAGCATTTTTCCACATATCTCTTTTGGGAAATGCGGTGAAACATAGAGGGAAATTCCTTTTCCCAAAAGGGTTTTTTATTTTTCCCTTTTTTGGGATGATTGAAGAAAAATTTCTCTACATATCTCTGTGGGAAAAGTAGATGGAAAATTTTCCCTAATGTGAAGGATGAATTTTCCAAAAGGATGATTTTAAGCTTTTCCCTATTAAAAAAATGTGCTTTTGGACGTCTCTTAGAAAAAATGAGTTGCCAATTTTTATGGTGTCCAAATGATTCTACTTGCATGTTTGACCATCCCAATACGTGCAACCAAGACTATGATTCGTTGTATTCCTTCTACAAGTGACTCTTTATTCACGTTGTGTTAACTCTTTCCAATGCCATTGCAACCCTCACCTAGTCCAATATACCATCATTTCGACATGAGTCGTTGATCCACATTGTACTTTTGACTAATCATTTCTCATTAAATTATACTTTGTCAATTTTAGATTTTTGGCCATGTTATTAGAACCCCATTGTCGAGGTTCCTAGTGTATTCAATGTTCTTTATCCATGTTGTATTCACTCTATCAAATGCAAGTGTAACCCACACCTAATCCAATATACCATCATTTCGACATGAGTAGTTGATCCAAATGGTAAATTTGACTAATCAATACTCATTAAATTTTTCTTTCTAAATTTTTGATCTTCGGCGATGTTATTAGAACCCCATTGTCAAGGTTCTTAGTGTTCTTGATGTTCAAGTTGATCAAAGTTTATAGAGATTTTTCCACTTTTAGTGGTATGTAGAAGTAATTGATTGATTTCTAGTAATAAAAGTTTGTTCCAATTGTATATTGTGCGAGCTTTTAAAAGCCAAAAGAATCTCTATCACTTTTGGGATAATATCATTGGATTGTTCACATATATAATCATAAGATATAGCAATAAGTGAGACAAAAAACTAGATATGTAAGGCAAAAACCCCCACAAAATTATTATTCGTATACTCTTGGTATTATAGAACTTGTGGAATAAGTTGGAGAGCTTATCTGCTATGGCATTGAGTTCATGGTATATATGGCCACAAGAGAACCAATCCAACTTGTTGTAGACTTGTTTGATACCTTGAAAAATGTGAGCCAAATGAGGGGCCACTATGCTGACTTTGTTGCAAACTCAATCCACAACAAGTTTTGAATCTGCCAAAATTTTTAGTTTTTTGACATATTTTTGGTTGACCACATTGACAAGAGCCTAGAGAATGGAAAATTCAACTATCATGTTTGTGCCCATACTTGGAGCATATTTGATATGCAAAAAATGAGAATGTTTTGCACATTTATTTCCACAATGATTTTATTTAATTTCTTTGATCTTTGTTACTTTTTTAGTTAGTTTTTTGTACAAATAATACACGTGTAATATAACCCATTAATATTTTTTTGGATTGTCTCTTTGTTATTTCTTAACATGTTAACGTGGATTACACTTTGTCAAATGAAATTTACATGATACACGTTCATTTCAACATACCACTAAAATGTTTTTGAACACTAATCATCCAAGATCTTTATACTTAAGTATGAAATGAATTTTTATATATTTTAGCACATCTTAAGCCATCTTATATTCATTAACTTGAGTTATGTTTTGTTTATTTGTTAATCAGAAATTTGGGTGAATCTTAGAGTAGTGTTCCTTAGTTCTATAGAAGGATTCACATGTGGTAATTTTCAGTCTTCTCGAATTGGTCCTTGTGTGTCTAAATCTATTTAATACAAGTTGATGATAAAAATTTTCTTTGAAAATTTTATTGATACTTCTTTTCTAATTGTCTTTATTTTTTAATATTGGTTACTTTACACCATGATTTGGGCTAACATTACTTCCTACTTATTCAGTTCTTGATTTTTGCATGTTATATATAGTCCACAACACCTTTCCACTCTTTCAGAGCTATCCTTTTACACTAGTCAACAATAATTGTTATAACAGTTCTTTGATTGTTAAAAATAAAAGTAATATTTCCAAGGCAGACTTTTGGAATTATCTGTAAATGAGGTCTTATAGATGTACCTTACCGATAGATGAAAATATTTGTTATGCTTAGTGCAAGTGAAATACAAAATCCTCTCTGATTATCAAGAAAATATGGTTTTGTAAGGTCTCTATATTATAATGAATTTCCACTGTGTTGTTGTCGACATGCTTATATTTCAACTATGAAAGTTTAGTTGTTAATTTTGGACAACTAGGTCCAAAATTGATGTTGTGATGCTCAGATGAAGATACCAATTTTTTTTTTGGGTTCCTCTTTCGGAGAGGTACAAGATCGATCTAAATATCATCTTGATCCAATGAGCAGAACATTTATTTTGAATTTATTTTTAATATATTCAAAATATGTGCAGATCGGCTTTAAGGTTTTGTACCCGAGCAAATGTGTCACACACCCTCACTAATGGATATAAATAAGGTCAACGTTGGAGGAAATTTCACTTATCTCATCCTAACACATTCTCTCTCCTCATCTGATTGGTTCAATAACATGGAGTCTCTTCTCTCTCCACATGTGGGAAATCTAGCAGCAACAATTTTGTTTTTTGGTCTAGGGTTTTTGGAACAAAACTTGACCAGTGTTGACTTTGGTCAACACAAGGTCAATTCGACTTGAAACTCTCGCAAAATATCGATTTCCCTAATCCACATTTTTTGTCACTATTTCCGAGGCAAGACGTTCACTTTGAGTTTTCAGCGTTGACCTAGCCGTTGTTACTATTTTCATTGATTGTTGACTAACAACATTGACTTTTGGGTTGAATTTTGAGTTGACTGTTTGGCTGTCACGAGGGTTGTGTGACATTGCTAGTTAGCTGACCATATTGAGAATTTTCTAGTTGAACCATCCTGCTGATTGATATAACGTACCAACACAAACATATATTTCTGGCTTATCTCCTGTCGATCTACTCGTATGCTCTATCAACGTTTTACTTTATTGTTTATGTGATTGTAGTCTGAAATTGAAGAGAAGGTAAAGTTGCATCAAGCATAGAACATCTACATAGATTTACATTAGTCCCAAATGTTAGGCCTTGTCCTTTATTCTATCCGAAGCAACTCCTCTTGTTATAGGGCTTTGACACCTGCTTACCATTCAACATAGTCGTATATGATAAACTTTGTATTCATAAACAAATGAGCAACGACGACTCATAAATGCCACTAAATGAATGAAAAAACCATTCTTCTACGGGGATGTGTCCCTTAGGGTGGGAGGGGGCACCTCCATGTTTCCCATGTTCCCAAGGTGCCTTTATCTTATAGGATGCTCCAAGAAACATTTTTCCACATATATCTTTTGGGAAATGCGGTGAAACATAGAGGGAAATGCATTTTCCCAAAAGGGTTTTTTATTTTTCCCTTTTTTCGGATGATTGAATAAAAATTTCTCTACATATCCCTATGGGAAACATAGATGGAAAATTTTCCCTGATGTGAAGGATGCACTTTCCAAAAGGAGGATTTTAAGATTTTCCCTCTAAAAAATGCATTCTGGGATGACTCTTTTGGATGTCTCTTAGAAAAAATGAGTTTCCAATTTTTATGGTGTCCAAAATGTTTTTACTTCCTTGTTTGACCATCCCTATACATGCAACCAAGACTGTGATTCCTTGTATTCCTTATCCAAATGACTCTTTATTCATGTTGTGTTCACTCTTTCCAATTCCATTGCAACCCTCACCTAGTCAAATATACCATCATTTCGACACGAGTTGTTGATCCACATTGTACCTTTTACTAATCAATTCTCATTAAATTGTACTTTGTTAATTTTGGATTTTTGGCCATGTTATTACAACCCCATTCTTGAGGTTCCTGTGTAGTCAATTTTCTTTATCCACATTGTGTTCACTCTTTCAAATGCAAGTGCAACCCTCACCTAATCCAATATACCATCATTTTGACAAGAGTAGTTGATCCACATGGTAATTTTGACTAATCAACACTCATTAAATTCTCCTTTGTCAATTTTGGATCTTGTTCACAATCAGAGAATAACATGGTTTTAATGTTGTGAAAGCTCAGTGACATTTCAATATATAAATCCTTTATTGATGTGCCAGTCCAAATTTTGCGCAGGTTGAGGCATTGAATGGATTTCCGAAAAGGTTGTATTCTATTTGGATAATGCTTCAGGCATTTCTACTAAAACAATAAAAGATAGATGCCAAATATATTTTTTTATTTCATATATTATCATTGAAATATGAATGATTTTGGAGTTTTTGAAATTGTCAATTTCACTCTTAAGTGATCCGTGAATTGAGTTTTAACTCGTTGAGATCTCTGTTTCTACAAAATTGAGTTCAGTGGCATCATAAAAAATTTGAGTTCTATCATTCATCAAGTTCTGTACCACCTCTGGAATTGAAATTGAGTTCAGTAGCTACATAACAACTTTGAGTTCTCTTCCACCTCTGGGTACTTGCCTATGAAATCTGGAACATCTGCAAACCTTGAAAGAGTGAGAATACACAAGAATAAGATCACGGGATAAATACCCATTTCACTCTGAGGTCTCCCTCATGTTTATATGCTACTGTGTATTAGCAACAATGGCATTCATAATGGGATGACTCTCCTATGACAACCCAAGTCACTGGTGGAGAGAAATACCCAAACAGACCGGATGAATTAGGCACTTCCAAGTTTGGTGACAAGAGTCAAACCACTCCATATCCCTGCTAGGGTAGGATATATATCTTATATAATTTAAATGTCATAGTATTTATAAGATATGATTTGGGTTGAATATGTGACATATATAAAGGTATGGACAGGGATAAATATATTCAATAAATTTTACAGTGTTACCTCAGTTGGCTGATGTACAAAAAAAGTCAAAACATACTGTCTAGTAAAATAATATAATGAAGTAGTGATTTCAAATGTGGAATAGGGATCCAAGTCTTCTTACTGATATTTTTACTTCTTTTTCCAAATATAAGATATGGGTTTGACCTTGTTAGGTGAATAGCTTTAAAGTATTTTATTTGGCCATTGTTAACATGAGAATTATTGTTAGAATCTACCTTCTAATGATATTAATTATATGAATGTCATGACCCATGTTTTGGCTGAGAGAGTTCCAGCATGACACAGACTAATGAGACAGCAACACTTAATGAGCGGATTACTTACAGGAATAGTATAAATATGCTATTCAGAATCAACATTGTGAGAGTTTTCTTGGATAGATTTGACATTAATATTATTGAATAGAAAATTGTCAAATGTGGAGGTGAAGTGGAGATTGCATACAGGTCAATTTTGCTGTAGGAAGAATTCAATGATTCTCCTTGAAAAGGAAAAAACCTTAAGAGATTATTCATAGTTTGAATCAATTGACATGAAAATTCCCACATTCTTCTACAGGATTCAGTGTGAACTCAAGTGAAATGTGTAATTTTTGTAGATGGGCTTGGTGGAAACATCTCATTGAAAACATGTTCCGAAAAATATGAGACTTTGGAAGTGATTATGCTAACCAGCAAGTCAATTCATTAAATTAGCGCCATGTATCATATAATTGGAGAGGTTTCGTTATTCAAAGAAGTCACCTTATTTGATTTATTTATAGGGTTTGTTTGGCTATAGCTATAGGTTGCCTATTTGAAGCAGACATGCATGATTTATTCCCTTCCAAGAGTATAGTATGAAAGTTGTTTGAGAAGGTTGACCTGGTTGAAAACAACTACAGCAGAGGCTTGCAGTTGGAAGTTAGAATTACCTTATTTATGGGGTTTATCATGAAAAAAATAGAAGTAGGAATTTAGAGTCAACTTCTCTATGGGGTTTATCATGAACAACAGAAGTTTTCTTTTGTCACCAAAAGTTCATTGAAACCGCAATTTGAGACAGATGGCAACAAACAAGAATTTCAGAAAATTATAAATTACTTTTCTAACATAAACGAATTATGAAACCAACCCATTAAACGGTTTTCTTATTTCTCAAGTAATTATCTAGTAACAAAAGTTGAACTATTCTACAGAGATGCAAACTTTTCGGTTAAATTCATCTTAATTTTTTCCCCTTCCTCGAGAGTGCCATGAACCTCTGATACCATGTCAACACCACGAAACTATAAAGAATATGAAAAAGAACAACAAATCCAAATAAACTTTCCACTAGCGATGTTATTATAACACCATTATCGAGGTTCATAGTGTGCTTGTTGTTCAAGGTGATCAAAGGTTATAGCGATTTTTCCACTTTTAGTTGTATGCAAAAGTAATTGATTGATTTCTAGTAATAAAATTTTGTTCCAATTATATATTGTGCAAGATTTTAAAATCCAAAAAAATCTATATCAATTTTCGGATAATATTATTGGATTTTTTATATATATAATCATAAAATATAGAAATAATTCAGACAAAAAACTAGATATGTAAGGCAAAAACCCACACAAAATTATTATTCGTATACTCTTGGTATTCTATCACTTGTGGAATAAGTTGGAGAGCCTCCTTGGAAAGCTTATCTGCTAGGGTATTGAGTTAGTGGTATATATGGCCACAAGAGAACCAATCCAACTTGTTGTAGACTTGCTTGATACCTTACAAAATGTGAGCCAAATGAGGGGCCACTATGCTGACTTTGTTGCAAACTCAATCCACAACAAGTTTTGAATCCCTAAAATTTTTAGTTTTTTGACATATTTTTTGGTTGACCACATTGACAAGAGCCTAGAGAGTTGAAAATTCAACTCTCATGTTTGTGCCCATACTTGGAGCGTATTTGATATGTAAAAAATGAGCAAGTTTTGCATATATCTTTCCATAATGATTTTATTTCATTGCTTTGATCTTTTTTACTTTTTTAGTTAGTTTTTTGTAGAAAGAATAGATGCGTAATATAGCCCATTAATATTTGTTTGGATTGTCTCTTTTTTATTTCTTAACATGTTAACATCGATTACACTTTGTCAAATGACATTTACATGATACACGTTCATTTCAACGTACCATTAAAATGTTTTTGAACACTAATCATCCAAGCTCTCTATACTTGAGGATGAAATGAATATTTATATATTTTAGCACATATTAAGCCATGTTATCTTCATTAACTTGAGTTATGCTTTGTTTATTTGTTAGTTGGTAATTTGGGTGAATATTAGAGTAGTTCTCCCTAGTTCTATAGAAGGATTCACATGGGGTCATTTTCAGCCTTCTCGAATTGGTCCTTGTGTGTCTAAATTTATTTGATACAAGTTGATGATCAAAATTTTCTTTGGAAATTTTATTGATACTTGTTTTCTAATTGTCTTTAGTTTTTAATGATGATTGATAGGTTTTCAATGAAATAATTTTTAGTCCTTTCCTTGCGCATCTACTTATGTGTGGAAATTTTTCCAATTTACCTCTTGCAAAAGGAGTTCTAATTGTTGTGCATGGCTTTGTACTTTGTATGACCATACACATCCTTTCAAATGTTGGTGTGGGATATTTTATGGTTCGTTGCCCATAAAAAACCCACCTTAACCGTACAACAAGGTCCTCTTATCCATTTTAGTGATGGATCATGGTGTGTTCAAGTGTCTCCTTTAGATTCTCTTGCCTTAATATAGATACAAAATTGTGGTTTTCCATTTGATGCGCATTGCCTTTGTAGGTACCCTTCTTGGATTTATACTTAGTTGCATGTTTGGCTACAATAGATGTTTTTTCCAATTCATTTGGGCCTCTTTGTTAATTTAGATACCTTATGGTATATGTGCACTGATTGGGGTCTTTTTTAGTCATGGAGCCTCTCTTGGTTCTTGATTTTGATTTTTTAGGATATGATGATTTAGGTGTTTATTTAGAAAAATTTACCTTAACTAAAGTGGTTTTTCAATGTGTATCAATTTGTTATTTTATTTAATTGTTACTTCAAAATTTATTGCCCTAGTGCAAGGCCTCTCTAGTATGACCCAAACGTCGCAAGGCTAAGACTACTGTCGGGCTAGCGACGGATAAGGTGGCAATACTGACGGTTGTTTCCATCGCTGGCATGGACCAACTGTCCCAAATTTGAATCATAAAATCCACTATTTCAAAAGATTCACTTCACTCGAGTATAACCAGATTCATTAGCAGTTTGTATGCATAAACCTACAACAAGATTCGTTAGCATTTTGTATAGAAAAAAATATAGCCATATTCATTAGCATTATGATATGTAAGCATACTTTCTAGGTAACCTAACCAAACTACAGTAAACCAAAATGATAGGCAACAGTTGGGACATAAAAATCCTTCTCTTAAAAATAAAAAATATGATAAGATAAGAGATCAATTGTAGATTAAGATGCTCACCTGTGTGAAAGGCTTTGGGACATCCATCAGAAAGAATAAGGTCACCTTGATATGAACACTCAAAACAAAAATCATCATTATCACTTGGATAAAGTAGCTTTCTCTCACAAGACCTTTTTTGGCTTGTAAGTGAAAGCGCTGCCTCATGTAGTCAGTGCGCATCCATATCATAGATGCATTGATAACTGTTCAACAATGGGCAATGCAACAATAAGCTAAAAAATTGTTGGTCCAGATATAGTATTGACAAAAATTATAAGGGACAACAACCAAAACAAAATCCAAATATACTTACAAATTTTGACTCTTTCCCCATCCAGCATGCACTTCAGACTCTGAACAACACACCTAATAAACGTAAAACAACCTAAATAGAAAAAACAAAAATACTAAGCATGTGACCCTTTAAAATTTAATAAAAATGATCTTAAGATGTAATAATATCTTTCCAAGGTTATTTTATCTCATGTCAAATACTCATATTTCCATGTCATCATCATGTTAGGTGACTTAGGATATTGTGCTGCTGCTTGAAAGACTACCTAACATAAGGTCCTGGGTAACCTCATTTGACTCCTTATGTGGGTTCTGGAACAACAACATTGCCAAGGTATCTTGGACATAGGACTAGCTTCCTGGGGCCTCATGGTGGATCTAACTGCAAAGGAGGAAGTGATGATTTGGGTGGAGACTAGTCCAGGAAGTGGCCAAAGAGAATATACAACAAAATGCTAAGGGAGAGATAGGTTTGACATTCAGTATATATTTATAAATTCTAAATTCAATTATCAAGCATTTTGATATTCATAGTTCCATCAAAAGGTTGATTTCTAACATCATCTCTACTTTAATTAAACATTGTTGGATGAAAGAGGAGCTTTCTAGAATTGATTCTAAAGTAATAGAGTTGGTTGCTCCACATAGAAGGAATTTTTGCACTTCCAAGTTCTATTACTACTTCCGAGATTTACAAAGTGTTGTTGCATATAATTTTTGTCAAATGATGTTGGACCAGCATTGCAGTTTCTGGAATTTTGCTCAGCGTTTGAACAAGTATGTACTTATCTAATATGTGTTTTAAGTTCATATGTATGGTTCAAATTGGAAATTTTGCACTGTGGATATTTTCTTTTTCTTTTTCATAGTCATACCTTCAGCAATACCAATTTTTGCTACAAACAAACTGGTGTGACGACATGAAGTGGAAAAAGTTTAATACTAGTCAATTTACACGATGATTTGGGCTAACATCACTTCCTACTTATTCAGTTCTTGATTTCTGCATGTTATATATATCCCACAACACATTTCCATTCTTTCAGAGCTATGCTTTTACACTAGTCAATAATAATTGTTATAGAAGTTATTTGATTGTTAAAATAAAAGTAATCTTTCCAAGGCAGACTTTTGGAAGTATCTGTAAATAAGGTCTTATAGATGGACCTTACCAATAGATGAAAATATATGCTATGATTAGTGTAAGTGAAATACCAAAGCCTCTCTGATCATGAACAAAATATGGTTTTGTAAGGTCTTCGTATTATAATGAATTTCCACTGTGTTATTGTCCACATTATTATATTGCAACTATGAAAGTTTAGTCCCAATTGTCAGGCCTTGGCCTTGATTCTAACCGAAGCAACTCCTATTTTTATACGGCTTCGACACATGCTTACAATTCAACATAGCAGTATATGATAAACTTTGTATTCATAAACAAATGAGCAACGATGACTCAGAAATGACACTAAATGAATGAAAAAACAATTGTTCTATGATGATGTGTCCCTTACGGTGGGAGGGGGAACCTCCATGTTTCCCTTGTTCCCAAAGTGTCTTTTTCTTGTAGGATGCTCCAAGAAACATTTTTCCACATATCTCTTTTGGGAAATGTGGTGAAACATAGAGGGAAATGCATTTTCCCAAAAGGGTTTTTTATTATTCCCTTTTTTTGGATGATTGAAGAAACATTTCTCTACATATCTCTATGGGAAATGTATATGGAAAATTTTCCCTAATGTGAAGGATGCACCTTCCAAAAGGAGGATTTTAAGCTTTTCCCTATAAAAAAATGCGCTTTTGGATGACTCTTTTAGATGCCTCTTAGAAATAAAGGTATGGACAAGGACAAATATATTCAAGAAATCCTATGGTGTTACCTCAGTTAGCTGATGTACCAAAAAAAGTCAAAACATATTGTCCAGTAAAATAACAGAATGAAGTAGCAATTTCAAATGTGGAATAGGGATCCAAGTCTTCTTACTGATGTTTTTAATTCTTTTTCCAAATAGAGGAGATGGGTTTGACCTTGGTAGGTGAATAAATTTAAAGTATTTTCTTTAACCATTGTTAGCATGAGAAGTATTGTTAGAATCTACCTTTTGAGGATATTAATTGTATGAATGTCATGTCACATGCTTTGGATAAGAGAGTTCCTGCATGACACAGACTAATGAGACAACAACACTTAATGAGAGGATTACTTACAAGAACAATAGAAAGATGCTATTCAGAATCAAAATTATGAGAGTTTTCTTGGATAGATTTGACATTAATATTAATGAATAGAAAATTGTCAAAGGAGGAGGTGAATTGGAGATTGCATACAGGCCAATTTTGTTGTAGGAAGAAGTCAATGACACTTTCTGAAAAGGAAAAAACCTTCAAATAGTTGTCACAGTTTGAATCAATTGACATGAAAATTCCCACATTCCTCTATAGGATTTAGTGTGATCTCAAGTTAAATGTGTAGGTTTTGTAGACGGGCTTGGTGGAAACATCTCATTAAAGACATGTTCCGAAAAATATGAGACATTGGAAGTGATTATGCTAACCATCAAGTCAATTCATTAAATTAATGCCATGTATCATATAACTGTAGTGGTTTCATTATTCAAAGAAGTCACCTTGTTTGATTTATTTATAGGGCTTGTTTGGATGTAGCTGTAGGTTGCCTATTTGAAGTAGACATCCATGATTTTTTTCCTTCCAAGAGTATGGTAACAAAGATGTTTTTTGAGAAGGTTGACCTGGTTGAAAACAACTACAGCAGAGGCTTGCAGTTGGAAGTTAGAATTACCTTATTAATGGGGTTTATCATGAAAATAATAGTAGTAGGAAGTTAGATTCAACTTCTCTATGGGGTTTATCATGAACAAAACCAGTTTTCTTTTGTCACCAAAAGTTCATTGAAGTTGCAATATGAGACAGATGGTAGAAAATAAGAATTTGAGAAAATTATAAATTACTTTGTTAATATAAACAGATTATGAAAACAACCCATTAAATGGTTTTCATATTGCTCAAGTAATTATCTAGTAACAAAAGTTGAACTATTCTACAGAGTTGCAAAATTTTTGGTTAAATTCATCTTAATGTTTTCCCCTTCGTGGAGAGTGCCTTGAACCTCTGATACCATGTCATCACCATGAAACTATAAAGAATATGAAAACAAATAACAAATCCAAAGAAAATTTCCACTAGCGATGTTATTAGAACCCCATTTTCGAGGTTCTTAGTGTGCTTGATGTTCAAGGTGATCAAAGGTTATAGAGATTTTTCCGCTTTTAGTGGTATGTAGAAGTAATTGATTGATTTCTAATAATAAAAGCTTGTTCCAATTATATATTGCGCGAGCTTTTAAAATCTAAAAAAAAAATTAGTTTTTCGGATAATATCATTGAATTGTTTACATATATAATCACAAATATAGCTAATAAGTGAGACAAAAAACTAGATATGGAAGGCAACAACCCCCACAAGATTATTATTCGTATACTCTTTGTATTCTAGCACTTGTGGAATAAGTTGGAGAGATTGTCTGCTAGGGTATTGAGTTCATGGTATATATGGCCACATGAGAACCAATCCAACTTGTTGTAGATTTGTTTGATATCTTGCAAAATGTGAGCCAAATGAGGGGCCACTATGCTGACTTTGCCGCATACTCAATCCAGAACAGGTTTTGAATCCCCCAAAATATTTAGTTTTTTGACATCTTTTTGGTTGACCACATTGACAAGAGCCTAGAGAGTTGAAAATTCAACTCTCATGTTTGTGCCCATACTTGGATAATATTTAATATGCAAAAAATGAGCAAGTTTTGCATATTTCTTTCCACAACAATTTTATTTCATTGCTTTGATCTTTGATGTTGTGTCATCAATTAAAGATTCCATTCCTCCATTAACAGGACTTCCTACATACAGACCTCGACTTTCAGGTTCTGTTTCTTTAAGTGGTTCACGCGGAATTAATTTCTACTCATTGATGCCAGCTGGGTCATATGGTAACATTTCATCTACTTTTCATCAACCTTTAAAAACAAAAATCGGCATATCAAATGATTCACACCCATTAACAGGACAGAATAAACTGGCTACAATCCATTCTAGTTAGATGCTGGATATATTTAAACCATTCCCACAGGCTTCAGAAACCACTTTGGCTCCAGTTCAACTTCTGGATGGAAAGACAAACTCCTTGCCAAAATATCATGCCAATTAATCAAGTTCTCTTGCAGTTGCATTTGTCAACAATGTAGATAATTGTAGTTTATAGTTTTCCATCAATACTCCATCTGAAGTATTCACTATAGATAAAGTAGAGGGATTTAAACTGTCGCCAGTGAACATGCCTATTGTGACAACATGTGATCTCTGTGATGGTACCGTTTCAAATTGTTCTAAAGTTTCTACACTTGAGTTTAGATTAGATCATCATACTAGTGGAAAGAAGAAAAACATATCTAAAAAAAAAGCAGGTATTTTAAGAGATGAATGTTCAAATAAGATGACAAAATTTGAGCACAAACCTAAAAAGCAGTAGATGCAACAACATGTGGCATTGGTAGGAATCTCTTCAAATATGGAAAGGGATTCAAAAGGAGAGGTGGTTGCAGGGGAGTCTAAACTTAGCGGTTCTCACAGGTAGGTGGAGGAGTTAATTTTGAGTCAGACTTCATCATATACCTCAACAACTCCTTTAATGACAACCCTACAGAAAACAGTTAAAGTTGTTGATGGAGGGGCTAATTCTGACCTAGCTTTAGAAACAGTTATGCATTCTTCATTGCTAGAGCCTGATTCTACAACCCATCCTTGTGGTTCATTTAGCAATCCCACAAAATGTGAAAAGACACTATTTCCAAAGAAGTCATCAGGAAACATGGTTATTGTTGTGGACACTCCCTCGTTAAGGATACAGGAGTTTCATCATTTGTAGATGAGATCACCGAAAGGAGTATTTCTAGGGGAACCTTGGAACCTTTAAAAGATTCAGAATCGATGATTGGATTGATCATTGTTGATATGTCTTCATCTTTGGGAAGCTATGGTGAGGGATATGAAGGAAAAATAGAAACTTCTTGGCTAGTTATATAGTTTTCTACAAAGGATGCTAGAGTAGTAAAGAAAGCAGTAGAAGATATGAAGTTTGATAACAATAATGTTCTCTTAGGAACATTGAGGAGCCCAACATGTAGTGATGATGGCATTAAATAAGATTCAAAACTTAGAAATGTGAAGAATAAACAATTTGAATCAACAAGTGATAATGCTAGACAAAGATGCAAAAATAATTTTGTTAATTATGTAATTGGATAGAAGCAAGATCTTGGAAATGTTCTCCATCCTGAGCATGGGATTATTGTGGTCTCTGATTCCCCATATGGGTTGTCAAGTCCACCTGATGCTGACATAAATAAAGAGCTGTCTTATTTTTCCAATTCTTTCATTGGAAAAGAAAAAATTATTTTGCATGTCGGGGAGAGAAAAATAAATGGAATGCATGAGAGTAGGTTGACATCTCAACTGGCTACACATGGCAATGGCACAGTGGCTGTTGATCAAAATCTGCTTAAAGACAGAAAGGGTGAAGTGTTAGTTGTATCTGAGCAGTCAACAACAAATACAGGAAAGGTCTCTGAATGGGAATTACAATAAGAATCTATAGCAGTCCTCCCAAAAGATGATATGGCTATTTTGGAGGAAAAAATAGGTTTTCTATCTGGTATCAAATTTTTTGACTGCAAATAATCTTCTGGAATAGAAACAAAGGTAGGGTTAACCATGATAGTGCTAAATTATTTGGGGAAGTTTCAGCTGCCAATGTGAAGGAAATTGACACACAAGATAAGGGTCAAGTATCCACCACTAATAGTTATATTTGTGAAATGTATGCTCAACATTAGGTGTCATATTTTCTTATTGAAAGTGAATACAAGCAATATTTAGTAGCTATATTGACAGAAAAGGAGAATAAAATTTCTTCCAATGTTTCTGCGAAGAATAGAATTACAAATATTGATGATGCTGTGAGGGTATGAGTTGTCAACAACAAGAAGAAAAATGAGTGTTTTTCCAGTAAGGAATATTTTTTATCTCCCACTGGGATTTATATAATACTTATAAGGTTCAAGAGCAGAAGAAGGAAGATGTGAACCTTCCAAAACCATCCAAAATAGTAACTGATTATGTCAAGAGTAAGACTTCTTCAAAAGAGCTTGAGAAGAAAGTCTTGAAATAATTGGATGATTAGGAATATGAAACCAAGCTTTCAACTCCTATGAATCAAATAGCTATTTTAGTTACTGAATGTTCAGGAGACAAAAGGTACTCCAGAGATTTTTTGTTCAAAATCAAGGATCGGTGCAAAGATCTACCAAATCATTTTGAAATTTTTCGATACATTATTGAATTAATTGAAAATTACCAAGCACTTGCAAGTCATGTAGGAGATGCTAATGCATTAGAAATAATTTCAAGAGGACTTTACAAGAAGCTGAGTGGGAATTATCTACTTGAACGTCGTCGGAGAAATATGGCCAGTTTGGATGATGATAGATGGGCCAAGCCAATGGATTCTTTTGCTGATGGCTGTGATATGCGAATGGATTCAGATCTTAGTGGTTCCTCTGTTGTTTTTAGACCTGTTCAAGGTTATAATACTGGCTTTGCAAGAAATACATGTGCAACACAAATGAGTATGAATGCCATCCTTCCTGGAGGGCCTCATGTGCATGCACCACTTCCACAAGTTGGACTAGTGAGAAATACTTTTTATGCTGATAGGTGGTAGCATGCTTCTGGTTTGCAGAAGTGTTTGATTCCTCCTCCATAGCCTTCTATTCCCACAGTTCATATATCAGAGAACCGATATGAAGTGGGCAAGGTTTCTGATGAGGATCAGTTGAAACGAAGACAAATTAAATCCATCCTTAATAAATTAACGCCCCAAAACTTTGAGAAAATTTTTGAACAGGTGAAAGAAGTGAACATTGACTCTTCATCATGTCTTCATGGTATAATATTCAAATATTTGACAAAGCCTTGATGGAGCTGGATTTTTGTGAAATGTATGCAAAATTTAGTTTTCAGCTTGCAACATGAATAGCATAATTTTATGAAGATAATGAGAAGGTTGTTTCAAGCGAGTTCGTTTGAAAAAATGTGAGGAAGAATTTGAAAAATATGAAAGAGAAGAGGCTGAGGCTAAGAAAGCAGAAGAGCATGGTGAAAAAATTCTTTCAGTAGAAGAAATATAGGAGAAGAAGGCTGCAACACGGCGAAAAATTCTAGGAAATATAAGGTTTATTAGTGATCTTCATAAAGAAAGTATTTTGACTGAAATAATTATGCATTCATGCATCAAGAAATTAATTGGTGAATTTCAGCATCCACTGGAGGAAAATTTTGAAGTTTTGTGAAAATTGATGAGCACTATTGGTCATATGATTGACCATTAAAATTCCAAGGAACATATTGATGTGTACTTTGATATGATGACAAAATGTCCAATAACCAAGGGCTTCCCTCTAGGCTAAGGTTCATGTTGAAGGATCTGATTGATCCGAGGAGGAATGGACGACAATAAAGGAAGAAATTTGAGGGCCCCAGGAAGATAGAGGAAGTGTATGGGAGTGTTGTGCAAGAACTACTTGGACAAGGAGGCCGATTTAGAGGTACCAATATGGGACATTTAGGTAGGAGACTTGTGACACCACTTGATCATAGTGGTAGAGGACCTACGATGCCACCTTACATGGCAAGTGCACAAACGGGTTCACTTCCACATATGGGCGGGATTAAAGAGCCACAGCCCCATATGGGGCCACGTGACCATGGATTCTTCAGTCAAGATGCTCGGATTATGGATAGGGCTCAATTTGAAAATTTGTCTATGCCAAGCCCTTCAACAAACAAAGCTTCTGATGATGGCCACTTGAATCTCAGTCCTAAGGGAGGTCTTGGAAAGGGAATAAGAGGGAGGGCTCAGCCTATGTAATATGCTAAGAGTGCTCTAGCATATATTCCACCATTCACATCCTGAGTAATAGATGAACAGGTGCAAGTATGATTTGAGGTTGCAGTTTTGACCATATGCCAGTTGGTATGAGAGATGAAATTTTGAAAAGGAATTATGTTCCATAAAAAAATTTATTTGCAAAATCATGTGTCTAGGAAATAAATGTTTTGGATAATGACATAAGAGAATTTAAGAATTCATACTCATCAGATAAAAAAAGCGGGAAGACTACAAATGCTAAATTTCAACTGTAAGAACAGTCTTCTCAAAGAACTTTGAGTTCACAACTGATTGAGGT
Organism: Pinus albicaulis; assembly: GCA_034641835.2. Classification (NCBI taxonomy): domain Eukaryota; kingdom Viridiplantae; phylum Streptophyta; class Pinopsida; order Pinales; family Pinaceae; genus Pinus; species Pinus albicaulis. Next base: position 1,144,785,789 of record CM076578.1, on the reverse strand, counting down.
TCAACTTAGGAAAAAGGCTGAAATGGAAACCGAAGAATATTACAGGTGCATTCCTTTACAAATCTTCCATGCATTTTCATTATGTCTTTTAGAGAAGTCGACAAGTTTCCCTAACTTTTTCTTTTTTTAATTTTGCATGACATACCATCCAGTGTGAGAGATTTGAAGGAGACAACTTTTTGTGTAGATGACCTTAAAGCACCATTGTTCCATTCAACTATGTCTTTTCTTTGGATATTAGTTTCTTTTTCAGGAAATATGTTGAAATTGATCTTCTGGGGAATCTACTTACACATTTATGCATGTTTGAGCCTTTCTTTCTAAATCAAGGACAACATAATGAAGGGTAATGTGAAATTTTGTGTTTGTTCTTATTCAAGTTTGAATATGTTGTAAGGACTGCTATAATCTATGGTCATTTGTGATTATGAATTATAACTATATATAAATTTGATGTTTCTAGGTTGGAGACTGTTCTAGTTTCATTGGAGGATGCTACTGTTGATGCACCCAAGGCTCCTGAGTTTTTTGGTCATGTAGGGTCAAAATACACTAAGCTGATTCCATTTCATTAGAACAATTTTTCATCCTTCCTAGGAAACAAATCCATTATGGAATAGGAGTTGCCAAGGAAGGAATTTATAACATGAAACCAAAAAAATTACAAGTAATGTTAGTTTGTGTTTCCAAGGCATATGCTAGAGAAAAATGGCTTTATTTAGGGCTACTCATCCATATAGTGTTCAATGTGCAATTGGTTAACTAGATAATGAATTGTCTTTCCTTAATATATGTGCAATTATAGTTAATGGCTGAACCTATTCTTTTATCATGCCTACAAGAGAACATGGGTAGGTATGGCTAATGGGTCCTTTGCCATTTTTTACTGTAGATTTGGTGGTCTCAACAGAGTTATAATAGAGTAAAAAATAACTATAAGCTTGACAACTATACAAATAGGATTTTTCCTAAACTTGAAATATTTACTCTTTGTTGATTATGTTTTTCTTTTGGGTGATATGACCAAGGTAGATGCAATTATGCTAAACGACCCCACCCTTGAAGAACTGAAATTCCTACCTTAAAAGCTACCAAGAACTGAGGAGATACAAGAATCAACACCATATTTGATTTGAACCTAAATAGTCTTATTATCTCTGAGTATTTCCCTAATCACAATGACCAGTAGATTCTTCTTATGGATTATTCCTCTAATTCTATTTATTAGTAAAATAAAAAAATGTATCCCTAAATTTTAATCTCGGTAAAAAAACATATAATTGTTATCATTTAAATTATCCATATCTCTTGGAGCCCAAAGATCTATTTGATTTGGATAAGCTTTATTTATAACCTCAAAAGAAACCTTATTATAAGCTGAAGGACCACTATGTCCTCTTGAGTCTTGAAAAAGTATGATGGAATGAAATTGGGTGAATACCAAATCCATTTTTACCATGTCAGAACCTAGGTTCATTGAGATGATGACCTTCGTTTGAAGATATCCACCATACAAACTAGCACTACCCATACTTATAGTTGTCGTCTCTCTTTCATCATCAAGATTAATATATTAAGGACCTATAACCTATGGAGGCCCAGGGTAGTCATTGCAATGTAATTTATTAGAACACATGCCATTTCTTATTATGAGATTTACCACATCCGAAAATGGCATCATTCACATCATTTTTAAGAAGTCTACAAATTAGGTCAACATAACTTTTTTCACATTTACGAATTCCCTCCCATTTGTTGGTTCTTGAAGCTCGAGCACTTTCATTAAAAAAATAAGCAAAGTCAAACAACAAAAATGGTCCACTCTCTTTTCATTTTCTAATATTATAATGAAGTTTTATTAGAGACACTATTTTTTTGATTGTTTTGGTTAGCAAAGGGTTTGTTCTTGGTTTTATGTGACTTTCAATTGATCATATGTAGCATGTTGAGAAATGGGAAAAAATAATGTGTGACATTTATCTTGCAAAACTTTAGGCTAAATGAAAGGATACATAGGTTAACCAAGCTACAATTCACTTTGGTAAAGGCAAAGGAACATCTTAAAAAACTTCTTAAGAATACACCATATACAAAGTTTGACCATAAGCAATATATGCATTTTTCGTTTCTAGATATGTTATTTTTTCTACCCAAGATATCACAACAAGAAAAATATTGATATTGTAGAAATTGTTTGAGGATGTCATTGAGGTTGATTTTTCTGATGTCCTATTTGATTGATACTTTCTCATATGTTAGGAATGCTTTAAATATAAATTAATATATTTATGAAACAAATCATATTCAAATTTTATAGATATAAAAGATAAGTACAAATGTCAATGTATTTGTTTTATTGTTACTTGACTCTGTTGTGGGCATGTTACAGGAAATTTGATTAGAAAAAGGATGGAGAGACGATGCATATCACATCTTGGATATGGTTCATTCGCTGTTAGAGATCGCTTAGACACCAAAGCCATCGACTTTGGAAATGTTTCTAATATTAATTCCTATGGTTTTTAATGTTGTGATTATTTCACCTCATGGTTATTTTGAGCAAGAAAATGATTTAGGAATGCAAGAAACGACATCAGTGGACAGGTAAAGAAATTTTTAATAATTGCAATTTCCATTCCATGATATCCTCTCTTTATTGTTTGATTTTATTTTGGAAATTTCTTTTGATTTTGTTTTGTCTTTTAACTATGAAATTGAAAATACTTAGTACCATGTCTATTTAAACAACAACCAAAGCTTGAAGATGAAGTTAGTATTACACTATATTGATTGGAATCATTATAGCTATTTTTTGTTAAGATATTTTCATGACTATTAGAAAAATTTACTTTCATGTTGTTATTTGAGTACATGTTGTTTATATACTTGACTAAGTTCATGCATTAGAAAATGAAATGTTGTTGTGAATAAAACGACATGGATTAAACATCACACCTTAGATTATTTGTTTTCACAAGTTATCTACGGCTTGAGCTTTTTGGCATATAACTTAGTTGACATGATTGTTCCTAAGATTTCCTTGAAATTTGAATACTAAGTCACTAGGGTGTTCTTTTCTATATATGGTGATATTTTATTTTCTTTGTTTATACAGGTTATCTTGACACATTATAGTGGAAATTATCGCCCCAATGAAGAAAATTTGTTCGAGTTTCTTACTTGTATGGGGAAAAATGGCTTTGACATTGCGGATGTTCAGGTATATGTCGTATAAATTATTTGTGGTCAAATTTAGTTTTTATTCTAGTGTTCATTGTCTTTTATGTTTTACACTCTGCATTGTATCTTCTTTTGTTTTCAGAAAATGAACTCAGTATTGATGGTAATTAGGAAGCATGATTTGAAAAGAGGGGAGCAATAACATTGGAGCGACAAATGAAAAAAGAAAGAGAGGAGAATTGGTCTCGTGATACTCTTAGAGAAAATATTTCTCATAAGGCACATATAAAGGTTGATGGTCAAGCATTTAGAGTTGGTGAATTCACCTGCAATGCCTTGAAAACACAACGATAATGTTTAGAAGTGATGAAACAACATTTTATTTGTAAATTGTAGTCCAACTAATATTAAGTTGGAAAATCATAATTTAATACTTTAACATTTCATATAATATAATTTATGTGGTTGAATTTATTTATAATTGCACTTGATATTGTTTAGTATTGTAATTAACATATGCAACTTTGTATTTTCATATTAGATGAGCATGCACATAGTATGATATTTTTTAAATCATACAAATTAATTTATGTTGATTAATAATGAACACAAAACCAATTTAAAACTACTAAATTAGTATTTTATATTTATTAATGATGAAAAAAATACAATGAATAGATGACTAAATTAGTCATTTATAATGATTATTAATGAAAGTAAATGAAATGAGTATAAAATATTAAATTAGTCTATATAATGAATAAATTTGTGACTAAAAATAACGACTAAATTTTGCATATATATGACCATTAGTAGCTAATTTATAGTATCTTATAACACGACTAAAATTTAGTCATATTTCTTCAGTCGTTAATTGGTTTCAAATGATGACTAAATTTGCATATATATGACTATTAGTAGCTAATTTACAGTATCTTATAACACGACGAACATTTTGGTCATATTTCTTTGGTCATTAATTGGTTTTATTGGGTGATCATATAGTAATATATTTTGTTGTATATTTGGTCATTAATTGTGACAATTATTGACCAAATAAAAAATCAAATCAATGACTAAATCAATGACCAAATTAGTGACCAAATCAATGACTAAATTAATGACCAAATATACAACTAGACAACAAAATTGAGATAACCAATTAATGACTAAGCTAAAAACGACTAAAATTTGGTCACATTATAAGATACTGTAAATTAGCTACTCTTGCTCATCGACCGAAAAATAGTCGTTTATATGAAAATTTTAGTCATTTTTTTAGTAACTAGTTAGCCATTTTGTACTAGTGATAGAACATAGAAATAAAATGTAGAAGACAAAAGAGACAAGGGAAAACCCAACAAATATTCTTATTCTTAATAGATACTAATGTTTAGAGAGAGAAATAATCAAATTGTCCTAACTTTCAAATGATCCTACAAATCCAAACGACAATTGACCGAAATATGCTCAGAAAACCAATTGAAATGACCAAGAGTTGCCTCTGAAATATTTTAGGAAACCTAAATTTAAGCCTCTGTAATTTTGGTCAAGGACTGCATAGTTGAATTTCCTTCAATTCAGGTCAATAGAGGGTCTAAACCTACAATTTATAATGTCAGAGCTTCGTTCTTTCAGCCTTCAATAACTCACTCAAGATTCCTCTGAAAATATCCTTCTAGAAAAAAGATAATATTTATTATGCATGCACAATTATAGTAGTGTTAAAGGGAACAATTTTTTCTTTATATGTACATTTGAGGTATGTCACACTCTTAACTATCTTATAAGATAGTTTGTATTACTGAAATTCCTTCATGATATCTATGGTTGCTCAACTTCATTCAATATTGGGTAAAAGGTCATGGTCTTACCCTAATTTCTATTCTGATTCCCATTCCTAACTTTGATTTTCTTTTTGACCTTGGAGATAAACCCAATGATTAAATATGATAGTCATCCCTTCTAGGGAACTTAGTATGGGTTTCTTAGTGGTTTCCAACCCTTATGATGATGTGAGGTGGTGTTTCAAACATGGGAGTAACTTGTGTTTGCATGTGATGCTCACGGGCCATGGTTTCTTTTGTGGGTTATAGATGGTTTAGTTCTACCTCCTAAGATAACATTTCTAAAAGAGATGAAATATTACTTAAATTCAAAATAGATATATAGTAAGGATTAATCTTTATACATATTTCTACCATATAAATTCTAACGATAATTAATCACATACGTGTTAAAGAAGAATATGAAATAAGCCTCATACCAGCTCTTCATTTCAGGTACATAGATAATGTGGTCTGGAATGTGGTTCACAGGATAAGTAAATAGAATGGATTTAGTGGAACCTTGTTTAATAGATCAGCCAATGAGACAGAAAAACCTTTTTATATTCAATGTAAAACACATGCATTAACATATAATTATATTTTCCTTTTCTAATCCCTAGTCCATCCTTCAAGAAAACCATTTTAATGAAGCGTATATATCCATAATAATCCACTCATATCTTCACCAAAAACTATTCCATTTTGGACTTATATATCTCAAAACTATGCTCATTGAATTTATGCATCTATATCTTTAAACTACTTGAAACTATTTTATTACACCATAGAAATCATTTTGATATATCTCCCATTTTAATGGGGTCTATCACATTTCGAGAAAAGCACATTAGCCATAAAATTTTCCTATTGAAACCAAAAGTAATTTAATACAAAACATAGGTTTTAACCTTATATATTTAATTGTTTGAAATAGATTCTTAACAAAATGAAAAATATTCAATGTAAAACACATGTACATTAACATATAATTGTGATATTTTCCCTTATTTCCAACTTAGTCCATCCTACTAGAAACATCCCTTTCTATGAAGCAGATATATCCATAGTGATCCACTGATATGTTTTCACCAACAACTATTCCATTTTGGACTTATATATCTCAAAACAATGCTCATTGAATTTATGCATCTATATCTTTAAACTACTCAACTACTTTATCACACCATAGGAATCATTTTGATATATCCCCCATTTTAATGGGGTCTATCACATTTTGAATAAAACACATTAGCCATAAAATTTTCCCATTTAAACCAAAACTGATTTGATACAAAACATAGGTTTTAACCTTATATATTTAATTGTTTCAAATATATTCTTAATAAAATGAAACATATTCAATGTAAAACACATGCACATTAACATATAATTGTGATATTTTCCCTTATTTCCAACTTGGTGGATATCCTTATAGAAAAATACCATTTAATGAAGCAGATATATCCATAGTGATCCACTGATATTTGTTCACCAACAACTATTCCATTTTGGACTTATATATCTCAAAACTATTCTCTTTGAATTTATGCATCTATATATTTAAACGACTCAACTATTTTATTTCACCATAGGAATCAATTTGATATATCTCCCATTTTAATGGGGTCTATCACATTTCGAGAAAAACACATTAGACATAAAAGTTTCCCACTGAAACCAAAGGTAATTTTATACAAAACATAGGTTTTAACCTTATATAGTTAATTGTTTCAAATAGATTCTTAATAAAATGAAAATTTTCAATGTAAAACACATGCATTAACATATAATTTACTCGAGAAACCCAAAACAAGAAGATCATTTTTTTTTAGTATATTAATTTTTAGATCATCAGACACACACACACACACACACACATGTATGTATGTATATATGTATATATCCCACGAAAATTATAGAATACCAATCTCTTACATTGGATCAGATAAAACTTTAGTTCTTTAACTGAAACTGTAGAACCATGGGGTAAACTACCATGCACTAGAAAAATGATAAAAGAAAAAACCATGTGATGAAAACCATCATAAAGGGAGAATTTTTTTTTCCTAAAAACGTTTTTTTGGGGCACTACCCCTGAACACATGTGTGTGGGAAATTTATCTTCTATATGAAACCCTAAAGTGGGGGTCCTTTCCTCCCATTTTATTTCCACCACTATGCTTAGAAAAATATATAGTGCATGGGGCATTCACATAAAGAATATAACACATACCAAACATCCAATAAATCTCCTTAATGTGACCATCAATTTTGCAATGATTAGAATTATTTCTACTACCCTTGCATTGATGTGTAGTGGCTATTTTATTCTTATCCTCTTATTTCTAGTTCTTATTCCCCTCCTTCAAAGATTCTTGGTGCTATTTTTTCTTCAAACCACTTAAGTACCCTTTATTTTGGCCTATCGTTTCTAGATAATATGTGTATACACATGGCTTATACATTATCCTTACCTTGGAAAGAATCACTTGTTTTTTTAGATTGTTATATAGACCCCACATATACTTAAGGAGTAAATTTGGGCTCTTGGGAAAGATATCCAATAATATGACCATATTTTTGAACTTAGTACACTCTTGTATAGCCTTATGTATACGTAAAGTAGTGTGAGTGATTCCATGGGTCCTCTACACACTTCATAGGGTATAATTGGGATGGGTAACTTGTTAACTTATACAAGTTCTATAGGAAGAGTCTATAAAGGGCTAGGTAGCCTCTAGATCTCATCTTTTATGAAAGGTGACAGATCCAGTAAATGCCTCCACAGTCAATCTCTGTAATAGATCTAAATAGAAGTTGTTCATTTTAATATCCATAAACCAGAACCACCTTAAGGAAAACTGTGTACATGTGTCATTTCTCCCATAAATTCTTAGGCAAAATTTTTAAATCATACATGTCATGTTGTCTTTCTCCCATTAAATTTAAAGCGTGTTTTTTGTAAGTACATAAAATAATTTTTCAAGCTATTTAAATGCCATTTCTTGCACAAACTAAATTCTTTATCTCATTAATTCAAGGGAAACTTTAAGGCCTAAAAATTGAACCTAATGTGGCTGAACTCTCATAGGATTTTGAAATTCCATAGGATTTTAGTCTGTCTATTGAGTGTTAACTTCTACAAGCTCTAAAGGAAGATTCTGTAAAGGGATAGGTAGCCTTTGGATCTCATATTTTCTCAAAGATGACATATCCAGTAAATGTCCCTGCAGTTAATCTCTGGAACATATTTAAATAGAAGTTATTCATTTTAATATCTAATGCATGTCATTTATCTCTTTTACATATGTCATTTATCCCATGGATTTGCAATAAATGTCAATTTAATATATTTTTATTGAATTTATTTTTTTTCAGGGATAAAAAAATCCACTAAATATGGTTGAAAAATGGAAATTATGCATAGATGTTTCTTTCTATCCTAATCCATGGAAATCAGTGATTACATATGTGCTTTCCAATTTTTCAACTAGCAAAGTCGTCCAAAGGAAAATGAATATACCAGGAAGAACAACAAACAATGAGACATATTATATTGCATTGATAGAAGGCTTGGGAACAATTATGGAGTATGGATCAAATGGAATTGTAGTTTTCACCAATTTTGAACTTGTGTGGAACCTTATGAATGGCGTCTACTGAGTTAAGAAGGAGAGGCTAAAGGAATTGCATGGAATAGCAAAAAATATTGTTAGCCAATTTCAATTTTTTAGTATAAGACATTGTAAAAATGTAAATAGGATGTCTACTGATATATTGTGGGGCAATGCCAATTAAGGATTCATCTATCAAATATGAATTAATAGATGAATTATAACTATATGGGGCAATTCCAATGCAAGATTCATCTCTCAAAGATGAATTAGTTTTGAGATGCTCTTCTTCAAAAATTCAAGGTTCATCTCTCAAAGATGAGTTAGTTTTGAGATGCTCTTCTTCAAAAATTCAAGATTCATCTCTCAAAGATGAATCAGTGTTGAGACGCTCTCCTTCAAAATTTATTGACAGACATTGTAACATCTCTTGGATATCTGTGTGTTTTTTACTTATAAATGTGCCTTTTTTAATGATCATGTTTTTTTTTTTTCAATTATATACCCAGTGTGCTCCCACCACACCATGTAAAGTGCAACTTGGTGAAATTCACAATTACAACAAGTGGTGAACTTCACATCTTTATAAAATTAAAATGCGGGGACTTCAATAAATTTTTGTTTAAATGGAGTTTCACGCTTCTTTTTTAATGACCATGTGTTTTTTTTCAATTTTATACCAAGTGTGCTCCGCAATTCGGTGAACTTAACATTTTTATAGATTATTTTGCTTAAATTTTGTTTCGCACATCAATTAGTGGTTTGAAAGTTGTGTTTTACGTAATTTGTGTACACTAAATTACATTAGTTTTATGAAATTTATTTTGAATTTATTTTAAATAGTAATTTAAAAAAATAATTGTAAATGTCCACTGTAGATATATATATCATGGAGGATGAAAAACGAAGATCAACAGAATCCCATATCTCTACGAGAGAGGGGGATTAGGGATCAAGGGGTGTTCATGGTATTTAAATATAATCTTAAATCTCCATACACATACATACATGTGTGTACATATGCAATTTATTTTTTATCAATTTTGTGAGTTAAATTAGTTGTTAATAAGTTTCATCTTTTATTTTTTAGGAGCCAAGAGGGGAAGGGTGTCTAATCCATCAATGGAGCATGCCCATGGTTCACGCAATCGTGGTATGGTTCACACAATTTAATCAATAAATATGTACATGTATTCATATATATGAATGTATTTTTGAACTGATTATAAATTCATATTTTTTTATGAAGCTTCTCTCTCGTTTTGTGAGGTTGGTGGTGGTTCATATTCCCTTAGAGGGCCATCAAAGTGTTGACGGGTTGCATTAAGGTGGTGATATGTATTCCCCTAGAGGCCAATCAACAGATGGTCATGTTAGTTCTCAACCGATCGGTGGTCGTGTTGGTTCTCAGCAGGGTCGTTCTGGTTCTCACCAGTCTTAGGGTGGGCAAGATGCTAGCCAACCACATCGAGGTGGCTATCAATTTGAATATCTTTTTCATTCAATTTGTACAAATTTGTTTACACGTTTTTTTTTAATATACAAAATTTTATATATTGATGCAGAGGCTAAAATTATGCTCCAAATGTTGCTAAAAAAAGACGTAGGGTAGAACGCTTCATTCAAGAAGAAGGTTGTCCACCAACCATGACTTATCTGGCCGACATTTTCGATATATCTTGGGAAAAAACATGCAATAGTGCACCTTAGAAAGGTGTCAACATCTTCATGCAAAAATTCATAGAGATCTTGTGGCTTTGACTTTGCCTACTGAGAGTCGACAAAGCTTGGAAATTGTTAGACACTCTTTAGGCAAACTAGTAGATGTATACAAAAATCTTGGGCTAACCACTGATACTTTTGTAGAAGTCATGAGAAATAGGAAGGAAACAATGATGGGTCTCGATAAATGGGAGGTTGTTAAACAAAGAGTTACAAAAAATATGACCAAATCTATGTTTAATTTCAAAGAAGGGACAAAAAGAAAGATGCTGAAGGTGAAATATTTCAAGAACCCTAATATAGCTCACTATTTTTATGATAGACACCTTGCAACCTATGGAATAATCCCATGGAATGACGAGGTTTCGCTTTATTTTGAAAAATCATTTTATGGAGAATTTTTTTTGCAAATGAAACCCAATTACAATGACCTTCCCTCTGAATTGTTTGGTCCTAGGAAAGGTCGATTGTGTGACCATAGGGGTGTTAGGCGTGATGTTGAGTTACCTCGCCCTGATCCACCTTTGGTTAGTCAACCTTTTCGTGTCGAAAATTTACGATTAGAGATGGAAGCCACTTCTAAAATTAATCAAGAAGAAAGGGATGCCATCATTAACAATGTTCACAGTGGATTGGGTGGAGTCGATGTTTGTCTGAATTGACAAAGAGCATGTGAGAATGCACGCGGTAATTTTGTGTATTATATAGATAAAGAGATTGACAACATGAGTGTTGAAGATCTAAAAATATATGCAAAGATTTTTTTGCAATGGTTGGCAAGACCTAATTTTTCATGAGGAAGATAGCATGGGAACGATATGTGTTAATGGTTAGGGTTCAATTATTTTAACACATGTACAATTTGTAATAAATACATATATACATACATTTGTTTGTATAAATTAATATAAAAAAAATATATCATCATATGTTAACACCATTTTCAGTTGTCACGCTTGATGAACGAAGAAAAGGTTAGTGTCGCGGTTGGAGCCTTTGGCTCAAATAATCAAGATGGGTCTCACCATCAATCATACAATCAAGATGGTTCTCACCATCAAGATATGTTAGAAAATGTTAGTGTTTTTTAAGTGAACATGATCATGTACAATTATTTTTTATCTATTGTTATATATATCAAAACCAGATGAGATATTTTTGAAATAAATAATTGTGCACACATGTACATGTACATATATATAATAAAATGTTTTGACAGATTTTGATTCCGTCCGATGTTTTTGAGATGGTGATCCCTTCTTCTTCTGTGGGATATGTACCTTCTATTTCCTTAGGATAAGTGCCAAATCCACGATCACAACTATGGACAATTTGTAACTTTTAAAATTTATGTTTTTAAGTTATATATTCCACCTAAAAAGGTTCCATTAAAAAATGAGATATATCTATACTTTGAGTTATTTTAAATATTTTGAATTTTAGGTTTCTATAGAGGATTTCTTTTCTCCACTGACTCTAGTGATACAGATAGGAACATCCACACCATTTCGACCATTTGAACAAGTTGTCTAACTTTTTTCTTAATATTATTGAAAATAAGTTTATATATATGAATTTTCATTTGAAATTTTCATATATATATATATATATATAAATATTATTATATATATATATACACATAAGAACATATATATATTTACATGTATATTGTAAGTTTAGTGTTGGATATGTTCTTGTGGAAGAAGTTGTAGTGGATGAGCAACAAATGGAGAGGGAACGTCATGAGGTATTGCATGAATTTTTTTTTTACATTTTGTTTTTCGCATGAAGTTCTATATATTCTCACTCAATTTTAAAACATCAAATTTTAATGTTTTTACACATAAAGTACAGGTTCCCAATGCTTCACAGGATAGCTCCAGGATTGTGACTTTGCTAGGTAAGACACTTCATCGATCTGTATTTGATGGATGATGCACATGCACATGTGAAACATTATATTTTCAATAGATTTAGTCTTAAATTTAATTTTTTATATATAGTCTTATCTAGATGGAGTCATATATAACATGATACTTGATACTTGTGAGATCTACAAATTTTGTAGATATTTTATGTAAACTACATTTGGTACATGTGAATGTGATATATAATGTTTTTAAAACTTAAGTTTTGGATGGTCAAGAACTACATTTGGCATGTGAATTAATGTTTTGATCTATATTAATATTTTTCTTTTGAAAAATTCAAGTTTTGGATGGTTGAAGTACATTTGGCATGTGAAGTAATGTTGTGTTATAATTTGTTTTGTTTTTAAAACTTAAGTTTTAGATGGTTGAACTACATTTGGCATGTGAAGTAATGTTGTGATCTATATTAATGTTTTTCTTTTGAACTACATTTGGCATGTGAAGTAATGTTGTGTTATAATTTGTTTTGTTTTAAAAACTTAAGTTTTGGATGGTTGAACTACATTTGGCATGTGAAGTAATGTTGTGATCTATAATGTTTTGTCAAATTAAAACTTAAGTTTTGGATGGTTGATCTACAGTTGGCATGTGATATAATGTTAAATGTTTTTATTGGATATTTGAACTACAATTGGCATGGCATGTGAATTAATGTTGTGATATAATCAAAAAGTTTTTAAAACTCAAGTTTTGGATGGTTGTACTACATTTGGCATGTGATTATGATATTATGTTTTATTTTTAAAATTCAAGTTGTTTTTTTCCAAACAAACAAACAAAATCACATGAATATATGTACATGTAGAAATGATTTTACACATGTTTAAATATATATGTTAAAATAATTGAAGTACAATACATATTGATGTGTGTATATATATATATATATATATATATGTAAAAACAATCATAATATTCTAGGTTTTGTTAGATGTGTCAAACAATCATAAAATTTTAAAAATGTATTCTACAATGTATATATATCCAGTGCGTGCAACTTTTTTCATCAATGCATGTATAGAAAAGATACTTTTAGTTAATTCCATTCTAGAACATATATATCCAGTACTTCAACATTTTTCGTCAATGTCAATAGAATTTAGCCACTTTCAGTTAATTGTATTCTAGAACATATATATTCAGTACGTGAAACATTTTTCATTAATGCACATAGTAAAACTACTTGAACAGTTAATTGCATTCTAGAACATATATATATCCAATACGTGCAGCATTTTTCATGAATGCACATAGAAAAGCTACTTTCAGTTAACTGCGTAGAACATGTATATATCTAGTACATGCAACATTTTTCATCAATGCACATAGAAAAACTACTTTCAGTTAATTGCATTCTAGAACATATTTATGCAGTACTTGCAACATTTTTCATGAATGCACATAGAAAAGCTACTTTCAGTTTTAATTGAATTCTAGAATATATATATATATATATATATATATATATATATATATATATATATATAGAACATATATATCCAGTACTTGTGATAGTTTTCATCAATATACATAGAAAAGCTACTTTTAGTGAATTGCATTCTAGAACAAATATATATATCCAATATATACAACATTTTTAATCAATCCATGTATAAAAAAGCTAATTTTATTTGATACAAGTGTGCATGTACCAAAAAAAATGTACATGTGCAAACAGTTGCACAGATAACATAACATGGCAGCGCAATTTTTAGTTGAGTTCTGGAAGTTCTAAAACATGAATCCAAAGAGAAGAAATTATTGGGCAGTTTAATAAAAAAAAATCCAATGGAATGTCATCTTCAATAATCCGTTCATGGTCGGATTTTGATATTTTCCATTTCTTAATTTTCACTTTTCTATTTTATTGAACCTCTATGAAATTTATGTGTGTTGCACACACCAAGTGACTATATCGACAACTTATGACATCAGGTTCATAGTCTTCAAAGTAAAAAAAATCCCCACTCTGATTATTTTTTCTGAAAAAATAACCTTTCAGTATAATAGATCCTCTTTCATATGGAAACCCATGATCATTATATTTTTCTAATAATTTCATCTTTCATTCAGTCCAACACATCAAATAATACTTCACATTTTCATCATTGTTAGTAGGTGCAATTACATTAAAAAAAACTCCTTCACAATAAAACAAACTTAAAAAAATTATGTGTTCAAGTTATTTTAGTCTATGTTTGGCTGTACAAATGTTACCTTCTCTAACAAGATAAAAAACTCGATCACCATTAGATGATATTGTAGTCTCCTCTCATTGCATTTCTTCAAACATTACAACTAACATTTTCCCCTTTGTATTTATCTCTGTATGTTTCCAATCTTTTACATACATTTGGTTTTCACAAACATCATTGGATTCTACGTTTTCTATGTAAACATGATAGAAACAAGAATATTTTCTTTTATCCAATGCGAACACATTTGTGGACAACTTTGTTTTAATTGAATGCAATTTTCAAGTCCCTTTTATTATTTCAACGTCATTTCCAAGTGATCTATCTAAATCTTCGACCGCAATATGCAAAAAAAACTTATATATGGAAAATTCAAAGGATAATGTAAATATGATATCAAACTACCATCAAAGATAATCATTGTGATAAATGTAAACTATTTAAAATTGAATATCCAATAAAAATTAAATTGAATATACCTTTGCACTTCCTTGATGATTCAGTCTCACGCTTTAGAGCGATGCACCATTGAAAAACTTATTTAGCATCCCCAACTTGGTTTGAAAAAGGAGTTCATATGATATCTTGAAGTTTTCTTGTTTTATACCATGCCCCCTACACCATCCGTTACCTTTTCATGGCCGATTCTAAGAAATTCCAACAATTTTTAATGCGGGTTTTCTTATGAAGATAAAACAATCAAATGAATGATCGTGAAGTTTTGAATTGACCTGCGCATCCATCTGACCATATCCAAATTTTAGTGAATTTTATTCCACGACTTTTCAAGGAGTCATAAATGTTTCCAAAATAGTGTTGTACAAAATATGCATCATGTTTCTGATCGTTAATGATATAAAAATGATATTCTTTAATAACATGGAAATTTTCACTGGTGCTTTATATATGATCAAAATTCTGTTTAGCATGTCTATATAGAATATGGACGAGCATGGAAACTTGGTCAGAATGATAGTATTCACTCTAAATTTCTTTTTATGGAACAAATGTGTAGTTTTCTGCAAAACCAATTACTGACAGAATGGTCCCTCATGGAAAAATTTCGCGGGATTTTTTGAATTGAAAGTCCTGCCATCGAGCTCTATGGGAATTCTTGGTGTATTTATAAATTTCTGCCTCAAACATTCTCAAAAAATCTATCACAGAAATTTCTTCTTTTTGTAATTCAATTCTTTTGGCACTATTTGAACCTTGAATCGATGTATGGATATATTCATATCTCTTCCATTTCACTTTCATGTTGGAAAATGATTGATCATTTATATCAATACAATATTTGTTTTGAAATTTAGTCCAATTTCCACAATCATTGCATTTTTTACCACCAACACATTTTTTTTCGTAAAATAATTCATCGCTTTTTATTCCACATAGAATTTGAGATATGAAATCATGGATAGTGGAAGGAGGAGGTGAGTCTTTCAAAAATGTTCTATCAAAATTGAGGAATGTGTCATAATATAACTAAAATTCTACACGATAATGACAACAACAAGTGCCACGTATGGTGATAGGTTTTACATACCATGGTTTTTGTTGAACAAAAGCCTTTATTGAGACATCAATTTCATGATTCTCTTCATTGACCTTGTTGAACAACTCTATCTGAGTGGTGTCCAAGAAATGTTTTAAATGATCTTTGTACTAATTTTGTGCTATTATTCTTCGCATCACATCCGTTTCATTTGGCGAAACACGTTAATTTTTCTTCCAATATTCATATATTGTTTTTTTTTTACATTTTATCCAAGTCTATCTTTGTATGGTTTCCTACAAATAGCTCTCCAACAAGCGATTTCATCATTCACATCTATTTGCAACCGAAATTTCTGATATTTGTGCAAAGTTTTTCATGAGGTTCCTAATGCTCGTGCCATATATTTTACCAAGTGACCCTCTTTGGTACTTTATGAAACCACTTCCATATGTATTTCATTACGTACAACTGAAACATTTCTCTGTCTAGATCTTCTAACTGAATTTATAACACTGTTTATATTTTGTATCACATTATCCATTTTTTTATCTTTTGTTGATTTTCAAATACCCAATAAAGTCATAGCTCCTTTTAACTTCTTTAATTATAGGAGACCTTTCAACATTTGGGATTGAGCTGCTACATTTTCATTTATAAAGTACGTACCAAAAATGTGTTTAACACGATATCGTATAACATGGTCGGCTCTTTTATCTCCATATGTGTGAGTGTCAACATTTTCTAACATCTCATCATCGACATTGATTTCATCTCTACATATTCAAATTAATATTACATAATAGGTTTACATATTCAATAAATAACTAAATTAATAAATATGTATAATTTCAATAATATGTGCATGTGTTCAACACACACACACACACACACACACACACACACACACACACACACATATATATATATATATATATATATATATATATATATATATACCTTGTGATTCAATTTCTTCACTTGAATTTCTTTCAACATTTTCACCATCTTCAATCATTAGTTCAATATCTCTTTCACTTTCTCTTTCAAAATTGTGTATCTCATCATCAATTTTTTTAGGAATATCTCTCTATGTTTACATTGCAAAATATTTTTCAAATTAGTTCATCAAATAAAAATTAAGCTTCATATTTTACACTAGGAAAATTTTAAATATCAAATTCATAATATTTGCATTTACATACCTGCTTCAACTTCTAGTTGAAGTTGATTTTCCCTTTCAATATTTGAGAGTGGTTCCATCTTTTTTTTTGTGAGATTCTCTCGTCTCTACTCTACGTTCCTCAGGGTATCTTTTTTGATCATATTTTCTCACGCAATTCCTTCGATTTCCCATGATAATAGAGTATGAAGTTAAAAATATTTCCTTCAAAAAATTAGATAAAAGCTCAATTAAAAAAAACATCACAAAAGATTTAATTTAAAAAAAAAAACTCATTTTAAAAATTTTACAAAAAATACATACTTCAATAAAAAACACTTATTTTAAAAAATCCGAGAAAAAAAATGTCTTATCAAAATGAAACAAAGCTCAAAATATTTCCTTCCAAGTCCTGCAAAAAAATTTCATTTAAAAAGTTAGACAAAAACTCATTTTAAAAATTCATTATAAAATATTTACTTCAACCCAAAACACATACTCTAAAAAAATGTCACTTGAAAAAATACCTCCAATAATTCCAACTTCTTAAAAATGCCACTTTAAAAAATACTTTAAAAAAGGCTCTAAAAAATATCACTTAAAAAAATACCTTGAAAAAATGTTCTTTGAATATTAAGCCTAAAAAGAGTCCTTACGAAATTAAGCCTAAAAAGATTGCTTTGAAAATTAAGCCCAAAACCTCTAAAAAGAATGAAAATTAAGCCGAAATCCATACCTTCAAAAAAAATGAACCCCAAAAGACATCCAAAAAATGTATCACGTACCTCCAATAAATGTCCTTTGAATGGACCTCAAAGAAAATTCCTTAAACCCGAAACAATCATTTGCAAAAATGTCTTTTGAATGTACCTCCAAGAAAATTCCTTAAACCCAAAACAATCATTTGCAAAAATTTCCTTTGAATGTACCTCCAAGAAAAGTCCCTAAACCGAAAACAATTCTTTGCAAAATTAGACCAAGATCTTTGCAAAATTAGACCAAATGTGCGAAAATATGCAAAAGTAATGAATGCTTTCACGCTAATTTACATTGCCGCAATTTTTTTTTTGGTAGGGGCTTCGTGGTATTTTATGGCTGATGGAAATTCAGGTAAAATTTTGACTGAACTTTTATAAAAACTTCTACCAAAATTTTATGTCGTTAGACTTGACGGGTCATCAACGTAAAAAACAAATCAGCCGAAATTTTTTAAGAGTTCGCTCAAACTAACAGGTCTGCAATTAAGCAAAGACAACCTTTGAATACATATATCCAACTTTGGACTGATTAAACTCCATGAAACATTCTAAATTAACTGTCAGAACCAAGACAGGCATTTTCAGAATTCAATCTACTTTCAGGAAATATAAATTTTATGGAATTTCATAAATATTTACTAATTTTAATTAATTTTGTAATAAAATGGGTGCAAAAAATTTGTTAATGTCATTATGATTCAGTTAAATCATAATTTTGTATCCTCCAAAATACACTATAAAAAAATTGAAGAAATTATGGTTCATTACATTGGTTCGTTGTCTGTAATGAGTAGTTTTTAAATTTTTAGTTTATAACTTATATGTTAATAAATTTATTGTGTCACGAAACATATTCAAAATATGCAGTTTTTTCATATTGGACTACTTCAAAAAATTCTAGTAATTATGATATGCATCAGTTGGCTTTGTAAATATAATGAAACCAAAGTAGACTCTGTCTAGATTGTTGTAACACATTTTGTTTCTCAAAAACACAATGTTTCAAAGAATACATCAGTGTGTATTAATATGACTTCTTATGAATTCTTTGATTGTTAAAAAACACACACTGAAAGAAACGCTAAGTTGACATATCAAATGTGTATAAAAAAATTCCAAAAATTAATTAATAGAAAGCTAATAAAATTTCTGAGAAATTTTATTTTTATCGCAAAATGAAATTCTAATTTCCTCACTTGAATTTCTTTCAACATTTCCACCATCTTCAATAATTATTTCAATATCTCTTTCACTTTATCTTTCAAAATTTTGTATCTCATCATCAATGTTTTGAGGAATATCTCTCTATATTTACATTGCAATATTTTTCAAATTAGTTCATCAAATAAAAATTAATTTTTACATTTTACACTAGGAAAATTTTAAATATCAAATTCATAATATTTAACATACCTGCTTCAACTTATAGTTGAGGTTGGTTTTCCCTTTCAATATTTGAGAGTGCTTCCATCTTTCTTTTGCGAGATTCACTCGTCCCTTCTCTACGTTCCTCAAGGTCTCTTTTTCGATCATATTTTCCCACATTTTTCCTTCGATTTCCCATGATAATAGAGTATGAAGTTCAAAAAATCTCCTTCAAAAATTTAGACAAAAGCTCAATTAAGAAAAAAATCACAAAATATTTATTTTAAAAAAAAAAAAACTCATTTTAAATTTTTTGAAGAAATACATACTTCAATCCAAAACACTTATTTTAAAAAATTTGAGAAAAAAAAAATTCTTATAAAAATGAAACAAGCTCGAAATATTTCCTTCCAATTCCTATAAAAAAAAATTCATTTAAAAATTTAGACAAAAACTCATTTTAAAAAAATATTATAAAATATTTACTTCAACCCAAAACACGTACTCTAAAAAAATGTCACTTCAAAAAATACCTCCAAAAAGTGTCAATTGAAAATTAATTCCAACTTTTTTAAAAATGCCACTTTAAAAAATACTTTAAAAAATCCTCTAAAAAAATATCACTTTAAAAAATACCTCCAGAAAATGTCCTTTGAATGTTAAGCCTAAAAAGAGTCCTTTAGAAATCAAGCCTAAAAATATTCTTTTGAAAATTAGGCCCAAAACCTCTAAATAGAAAGAAAATTAAGCCCAAAATCGTACCTTAAAAAAAAATGAACCCCAAAAAACATCCAAAAAATTTATGACATACCTCCAAGAAATGTCCTTTGAATGTACCTCCAAGAAAAGTCCTTAAACCCAAAACAATCCTTTGCAAAAATTTCCTTTGAATGTACCTCCAAGAAAATTCCTTAAACCCAAAACAATCCTTTGTAAAAATGTCCTTTGAATGTACCTCCAAGAAAAGTCCTTAAACCGAAAACAATTATTTGAAAAGTCAGACCAAGACCTTTGCAAAATTAGACCAAATGTGTGAAATATGTAAAAATAATTAATGCTTTCGCGGCAATTTATATTGCTGCGAAACGTTTTTTTGGAGAGGCTTCTTGGTATTTTCTGGCCGACAGAAGGTCAGGTAAAATTTCGGTGAAAATTTTATAAAAAAATTGGCCAAAATTTTATGTCATTAGACTTGATGTGCCATCAGTGAAAAGAACAATTCAACCGAACTTTTTTAAGATTTTGGCTGAACTAACACGTCTGCAATTACGCAGAGCCAACCTTTGAATACATATATTCAACTTTGGACTGATTATACTCCATGAAACTTTCTGAATTAACTGTCGAAACAAAGAAAAGAATTTTTGAAACTCAATCTACTTTTAGGAAATATAACTTTTATGGAATTTCATAAATATTTACTAATTTTAATTAATTTTGTAATAAAACAGGTGCAAACAATTTCTGAAGGTCATTATGATTCAGTGAAATCATAATTTTGGAACTGCCAAAATACACTGTTAAAAAGATTGAAAAAATTATGGTGCATTACATTGGTCCGTCATCTATAATGGGTAGTTTTTATATTTTTAGTTTATAACTTATATGTTAAGAAATTTCTTGCATCGCGAAACATATTCAAAATATGCAGTTTTTTCATATTGGACCAGTTCAAAAAATTCTACTAATTATGATATGCATCAGTTCACTTTGTAAATATAACAAAATGGAAGTAGACTCTGTCTAGATTGTTGTAACACATTTTTTTGTCAAAAACACAAATTTTCAAAGAATACATCAGTGTGTATTAACATGACTTCTTATGAATCCTTTGACTGTTAAAAAACACACACTTAAAGAAACACTAAGTTGACATATCAAATGGAAGCTTTGTCACTTACAATAATATTTTGGTTTCCGTGTAGATTTTGAATTCTTTCCATAAATGCAGTAGCAACTGTACTAGATTTAAAAGGATGAGATCATCCAAAAAAGGGTGAAAACGTGAAGTTGGGTTACACTATTTTCCTTTTTTTGAGAAAAAAATTCATTTTTTTTCTGATCTTCAACTTTCTGCAAGCCAAAACAATTTTTTTGTTTAGAATTTCATTTTGCGATAAAAAAAAAAATAGTAAGAAATTTTATTAGCTTTCTATTAATTATTTTTTGGAATTTTTTTATGCACATTTTATATGTCAACTTATTGTAAGTGATCTTTGTCACTTACAATAATACTTGGATTTTATACACATGTGAATTTATTTGTTTGTTGTCGATAGGTCATATAAGCGCACCGGTGCACATTTTTATAAAAATGCACCAGCGTACAGTATCACACAAATGCATTGATCGTTCTAATTGGTACTGGTATTTGTGTGGTTCCCAGAGGTCGTAGAAACACACCGATGAGAAATATCACATAAACAAACTAGTGCGTAGTATCACACAAATGCATTGAGTCTTCTAATTGGTATTGGTATTTTTGCGGTGCCCATAAGTCGAAGAAATGAACCGGTGCACACTATCATAAAAACACACTAGTGCATAGTAACTAACATTCATCGGTGTTCATTTTCTATTTTTTAGAAACATCTACCTATGACGGTGCAATTATTGTGATTTTTAAAAATTCATTATTCATCATAAGTCCACACATATCATATAACAGTATCCATATCAATTAATTTTTTATTAGTGCATTTGAATGTGATGTTTGTATTAGTTTGTTATCTCCTCATTATAATATTTAATCATCCATATATTTAATCAATGTTTCTACATTTCACAACGACAATGGAGAATGGAATAGAATAAATTAAAACATATTTTATTATATATATATATATATATATATATATATGAATAAGACACTCTTTGTCATACAAAATGGGATAGTTATTGGTATCTCTTTGTCTTTCAATTGGGACACTATTTCCATTACATTAAACAAAATGTCTCATTTGACAGACAAATATTTCAAAAAATACAATGTCTTGCTTTGATATCCAAACATATTGATCATCATTCTTTGCTTGAAATGTTGTCACTGGTCTAGCTACTTCCTTGAGTTGGGTTATTTGAGGAATGTTTTGTTCATGGTGTTGATAGTTTTCTTCTTCTTCAACTTCCATCTACAAACATAAAAATAAACTGTAATGAGTGTATATACATTGGTGAGAATAATTAAAATTGAAATATTAAATAATATACATCAATGTAAATCGAAAAGAAATGATGTACCATAGCAAGAATTGACTCATAAACTATATACATTCTTTCAAAACCAAATTTCATGCCTTATTTCAACATTTCATTTGTTGGCGCAGTTCCATACCTTGTTTCCTGCAAGTTTTATACCCCATAACAAATCATATATTTAATATAACATATTTTGTTGTTCTATTAATTATAGACAAAGCTAAGTAAAACAAGATCGATTGATGCTTAAAAATTCCACAATTAATTTCTCATATGCCAACATATACTGACAACCCATATTTAACCCAATGCTAATCAATTTGTCTAATGGTTATTCTTTATATGTTAGCACTTTTTTCAAGACATTCAATGATGATTTTTGTAAAATAACTTAAAATATACAAAAATTAAACTTAGTTAACTTGTTATGAGTAAGTCAAAATTACTCACAAACTTAAATATCAACCCTTTTCCTCCTTGTCTTCCTATTTTATGTGTTGGATGGGTTCCATTTCCTTTACTTTTCTGGAAGAAAATACTTGAAAATTACTATTTAATGCTAAATTGTTTATTTATTGTACCTAATCTAAAAATTCAATGATTACATATTACATTTGAAGCACGTTGTTGTTGATATGGTCCTCGTGTGATGCAATTATGTCCATTTCTCTGACCATCTCCTTGTACACCTTTTTGGACATTACTATTGGCATATTTATGATATCATTGAGTTCATCCTTTCAAATTTTCATAATGTTCCTGAAAATGTAACATGACGATAAAATTTATTTAATTTTATATTGATATATGAAAATTAGATATAACAAAAGTTATATTTATAAATGATTTATTTCTAGTAATATATACATATAAATTTAGAGAAACATTTAAAGAAATATTGTTTTTTCATTCCTTTTTTTTTTGTACATTTTTGCTATTAACACTACAAGAAAAAGAGACATTGGTGAGGGGCAAAAAACTTCACCATAAGCTTATTGGTGCCAGTCAAAAGAGCCTCCGTCACCAAAAATTGAATGTCACCAAAGGTGGCGTCGCCGAAAGTATAGGTGTTGTGGTGACATTCAAGTTCTGTCACCAATAATGATTTATAATGACGGATAGTGACCGTCACCATTTCATATGAGCAATGGTGACGGACAATAGCCCTCATCACCAAAAAATTGAACGTCACCAAAGGTGGCGTCACCGAAAGTATGTGTTGTGGTGACATTCAAGGTCCATCACGAATGTTGATTATAATGATGGATAGTGACCGTCACCATTTCATATGAACAACAACGATTTTTTGTGAGGGACCTTTCATGGCCGTCACTATTGGTGCATATGTATGGCGACGTTCGTTGACCATCACCATTTCATATTTTGTGACGGTCAAAAAGTGTCATGATAAGCTCATTGGTGACATTAAAGTCCATCATGAATAATGACTATAATGAAAAACAATGATCCTCACCATTTCATATCAACAACAACAATTATTTCATGGTCGTAACTATTGATGCATATATACGGTGGCGTTCGTTGGCCATCACCATTTCATATTTTGGTGAGGGTCGAAAAATGTCACCATAAGCTCATTGGTGATGGTAAAAAGAGCTTCTGTCACCAAAAATTGATGATTGCCATTCCATATGAATATCAGGGCACGATGGAATCGAACCACCAACCTCCTACTTGTAAAGCAAGTGCTCTTCCATTGAGCTAGCACCCTTTAAATTAGACTTTTAAAAATTATATCTTAAAACCTTTATAGATTGTAAATTCTACAACTTTCAATAAATTAAATTAAAGCCCTAAATTCAATGTTAATTCATCCTCTTTTCACGAGCTAGCAATTGGAAAAATGTCTAAATGCAACAGGCTTTGGTTGGAGGTCGACCAGTTCCTAACTACTACTCTCTTGGCAATATGTGGAGAGCTAGTTCACAACAGTGACTAGGGGCTCAACCTCATAAGCAACATCCTCGAAAGAAATTTTCCACAAGTGAGCCTAGGAATGTACTTCCCCATGCTTGATAGTTATTGGTGCAAGTATAGTCTCTAGTTTGCAGATTGGTATGACTCAATTGTGCAAGAATTTTGCAAATAAGTGCAAGAGAAAAAGTCAATCTAGAGGTATTATGTGTCCCTAGATTGAGCTTCACTTAGATTTTCATGCTATTTTGGGGAGCAAGTAATTGTATATGTTGGTCGTGGAGTAAATAGAGGGTAAGTGATTTGGTGTGGCACGGCAATGAAAAGGTTGAATACAATGTGGGGAGGCCAAGCTGGAACAGAAAGCACCAATAGTTGTGCATGGTGTTAGACTCCTATACCAATAGGTTTCATATATCATGATTGACTTGATGAGCTATGTAATATGTCCATACCTTTTCTTATTGCAAATATTTTCCATATTGTCAAAAAATAAATAAAAAATAAAAAAATGTAAAGAGGGTATACCCTAAAAGAAAAATCAAAGGGTGAAAAAATGAAAATGGCCAAAAATGTAAAAGGAAAATGAACCCCACCAAAAGAAAGGCCAAGGAAAGTGAGCAAGTATAAATGCCACTACGTTTTACTCTTATGTAAATAAAAAAATTGTGTGCAAGTTGTATTTTATGCCACAATTTATGAACAGTCAAATAGTTTAAGCTTGGCTAGTTCATCTTTCAATTTTATGTTCTAGAGATAGAGAATAAAATCTGACAAAATTGTTTAATCTTGGCAGATAAGTAGATAGGTAGAGTAATTAAAAGGAGCTCAACAGTTTAATCTGAGCCCTTGGATGTAATAAGGTTAGAATTAGATAGATTTCTACACGTAAAAAGAAAAAGTGTGATAAGGGTTTTCCATTCTAAGTGCACCCTAATAAAGAAGAAAAAATGGTAGGGTAAAGTAGGTAGGGTAGGTAGATGATGTTGCAAAATTACATGTGATGGATAATGATTCTAGATGTGTTAAATCTTTACTTTCATCACAAGTGCAAAGGCAGACACTACATTGGAAGAATTTCAAGTAAAGCAAAGTCAAAATTGTTAACTTCCCTTCTCATTTTTCCCTAAAAATTTCACTAATTTCCCCTAAGTATTAAAGAATTTGAAAATTAGAGGGGCTCAAGGCATTTCCTTGATTTTGGAGGGATCAGACCCTCAGCCCAATAATTGGAAAAGCCTAAGTACTTAAAACGATTCATCATACATTCATTCACTTCTAAAAAATATTTTCTTAAGTAAAATCCCATTTTACTTAGGAAAATTATGCAATATTTCATAAAAACCCTATTCATTCAAGCATAAGTTAAATACATTAACCTAATGTTTTACACTTAGCACTTTTATTCATTTTCCATATTAATTTCTAACTTATTATTTAAATCCCTACAAATTTCCCATCCCTGTATTATTTTAATAAAATTCCCAAATTAATATATTATACCGCCCCTTTGGTTGGAAAATAACCATATAAGTATTAATTGTGATTAATTGGTTGAAAATTTCAAATTAATAAATAAACCCGACACTTTGCCATATAAAGGGATTAATTAACCCTCATGGTTAATTAATAACCTAATCCACCAATAGAATTTCCCCCAATGCGATTATTTCATAATAAATTAAATTGGGCCCACACTATTAATTTCTCATCATCTTCCCTTTCTGATGACCGTTTGATCGACCAATCTGAGATCTACGGTTGACGTCCATATCGCTGCGCCTCCACATCTGAATGATAACACGCCATGGCCGAGTGGTTTTCTGAATAGTTTTGTGCCACGTGTCGTGTATTGTATGGAATCGCTCGCCCTTCGTTGAAAACCACCCGTCCTCAAAAGCTGTGCGATGAATACCACTTACTGCTTGCCTCTCGTGACGAAGCCACCGTACTTGCTAACGTCATCCATTAAAAAAAAAATAAAAAACATGCCAACCTTTGACTTTGAAAATAAAACACCAACACGAGTCATTTTCACTATTTTGTACAACGACCAGTGTCCCATGCAAAACTTCAAAAAACCAACTGTGAAGATTGTCAACCGCCACCTTGCCGAGGAAATTTTCAGTCGAGCAATCTAGAATTTGTCTGCCATAGCCAACACCTATTTTTGCCACTGTTTATTTCCCGTAAAACAGGTATTTACCCAAATTCCTGTTCAACTCTGCAAAATCCTGGTTTTTGTTTTAATTCCACATAAGAAAACTGAAACAGGGTTCAAGATTGGTCTTTATTTCATTCTTCAATCCCCAAATTTGCATTTTTATTCCCAAACCTGTTATTGTGCATGTTTTTCATCAAAACCCGAAATTCATTTCTGAATCCATACGAACTAGAAATGGAAATTCCCGTGGCTTTGAATGTCCCACCCCTGAATGCCCCTCACAGAGATTTAGACTATCTGCCTCTAGCAGATAGGGATTTCCAAATTAAAGACCTCGTCCTCAGCGAAAATCCTCTTCGAGTTTTTTTCCACTGCAGAGATAACTACCTGAATGGTTCTGACATTTTTGGACTATGGGAATCCAATCTTCCCATGTATCTTCTTCCCTCAGTCCACATTTTTCCTAAAACAATCCATTACTACCATGCAAATTATGATCCTAATCAATGACCAGTCTTGTACCCAAGTCAAACCATCCTTTTCCCAATAACTGCTCAGTCTATCAACAAAATGTTACAGTTTTAGCATGGTCAAGCCCTGACTCCCCTTTCCATGGGAAATTTACTTGAGAAATCGGCCAATTTATCCCAAGAAGAATTAAATCACCTTTGCCAAACTTTCATGTTGCCAGAACATCAGCCCAGAGGCTCTCCCCCTTATGGATATACCTTTTTCACTGATGTGGGAAGACTCATTCTAAATATGATATCCTCTATAATGGGTTTCAATACAAGTGAATATTTTGATCAATTAACCCTAGTATTGTTGTCAATTTTTACCCCTGGATAGCCCCCTGCTGTCAAGTATGATTTTTCTTCCTACATATCTGATAAAATCCATGATTAGTTCATGAGATTAGAAAATGAAAGAGTGTTCAAGTATTCCTTTTTTATATACCATCTCATGCTTTACTATCAATTAGAGAGTTTCCCTTTCCATGTCAAAAACTTAATGCCAAAGGAAATCCTAGGTCTGTAATATTTTGGTCTGCAATCACTCATAATTCCTCTGATTCTCCTTATTCTTACAATGATTTCATTGACTTATTTTTGCACCCTACAACCACTTTATTAATAGGAGTCTCCCCTCCTAGGGTCAATAATGATGTGAAGAAAATTCTCCAACTCTCAAAGTAATACAAGATAGGTGATTGGTACCTATACTGGAATCATACAGAGATTAGAATACATGGGTGTGAGCTATGTCCTTTCAAGTTACAAAAATATCTCCCAATGAGGCTCTTTGCCTTAGAGTATTTTAGACAGATGATAAATTCAGACATAGTCCATTTTTGCAATGCAAAGAAAAAAGCTCAACTCATAATTAAGAGTCAATTAGGTCCTTTTGTCTACAATTCTAGAGATGCATGAAAAGAAGCTGAAAGGATCCTAGAAGACTATCTTAAATTTCAAAAAAGTTTCTACTAGGTACCTTATGACCCAAATAGCTTTATTTGTGATAGGAGGATGAAAAAAAATTGTCACCAAACCTTCATCATAGGATTCCAGAAATTGAACAATATGCCAATATGGATGAATGGATGGAAGGAACATTGATAGAACAAGATAGTGAACAGGTCAGTGTTGAAAATGTTATCAAATACCTTGAAAAAATACTTGACCTAGACTCTTTTGGACAGGTGCAAAGACCAAGAATTGGTCCTTCTTCTGCTAGAACTTCTCAACAAAATTTACAGGAAATCAGTGCATCAGCTACAGTAGCATCTAAAGGGAAGGAGAAAGAGGTTGATTTACAAGTTACAGAAAAATTCACAATGACAGAATAGCCTGAAACTTCTAAGGAATAGGGCCAAATACAGACTTCTCCTACTCAGATTAATGTGGCAGAAATTTTAGTTTTACAAACTCCTCTCAATGTAGAAAAAGGTAAAAAGAGAGATGCAGAAGCAACTACGACTATCAGTGGATCTTCAGAACAACCTGATGTTAAAAGAAAAAAATTAAATCCTCTTCCAGAAGTAGAATTTGTTCAAGAAATCCCTGATAGTCAGAGGAGAGAAGAATTAGGTAGTCAGCAAACATGTACAATCAGTGGGACATCCACTAATTCTCAGAGAAAAGAACTACAAAGGAAGAAAAGTGTAAAAGTATCTTCTTTCAAGCCACCAGTGAAGGATGCCTAGGATATTAAAAGGAAATTTATAAATATAAAGGCCAGAAATGATCCTCTAAGACTTCAAGTCTACAATCAATATTTGAAGATGGCTCCTAAAAATCAACAAAGATTGATGTTAGCCTATGACATCCAGTAGGGTAAAATGGTAATGAGTCACTTCAAACCCAAAGTGCAGCAGCCTCAAACAACTGCAGATTATATCAGAACCAATTTTGAAGTCATAGCAAAGGATATTCATCCTTTGGATCAGATTGAGCTACATAAACTAACAGGTGAAATGATTTATTCTACTTTGACTGATAAATCAATGATGACCTAGAAATTACAGGATTCCTTGGAGAATACTAATGCACAATTGCATCTTGAAAAATCCTCTTCTTAGGCTAAGAACAACAGAATAAAGACTTTGGAGGAAATAATTATTGGATTGGGTCATAATCCAAAATATGTCAAGGGTATAGAAGCCTTGATCAAGAAAAAGGATGATGATATTGTAGCCTTGAGAAAACAGCTGAAGTTACCAGCCTCAAGACATCCACAGATTGTAGAAATCATAAAGCAAAACCCTGAAGAAGAATTGATGGATTTTCTTTTGAAACTAAATGAGCAACTTAATGAAACTGAAAAAGAGCTTGAAAAGACATTAAAATACAAACAACTTGATATTCTAGCATCTACAGTGGAGGTAATTCCAGGTACAACAACAACAGGTCAGCCAACAGAATTATCACAGGTTAACACTTCCAATTTAAGCACTGAATAATTAATAAAATCAATGGAAGAATTGAAACTCCAAGTGACAGAGATGTACAGAAAAAAGGTACAATTCATCATTTTAGAACAAAAATATGATCTCTCGAGAATAAGTGTTGCAGAAAAAACAAGAGAGGTCAACAAATTAGAAAAATTGATCAAAGCATTGGAGAAGGATCTCAATTGGAGAAGCCTTTAAAGGAAATAAAATAAATTCTTGGGGACAACATCATTCAGTCAATAGAAGATGTCTGGTCATCAATCCAAATAATGTATGAGCAGAATGATTTAGTTAAATTGGCTCTGGAAGAAATTTTAAAGGCAAGAGAAGAATTAAGAAACATGCCTGAAGAAGCCAATGAACTTATACACTTTTTGAATACCAAGAATAGATATCAACTTGAAGAACTAGGCATCCAAGACAGAACATGAAAAATTTTGGAGATTAAAAGAGTTTTTACTAAAAGAACTTTGATGCAGAATCTAGAAAGAAGATGCTCTAATATGCAGGAAGAAGTCAATGCCTTTACAGAGATATTCAATATTTTTCAGAGTAAAGGATTTCCAAGTCCTTTAATTTTAGAGGATAAACTTATGATCCTGGAAAACTATGTTGAGAAATTGAACAAGCATGCTGACAATCAAGCCAGCTCCTCAACTAGTTCATCAACAGCAGTAGCATTGCCTACAGGAAAAATTCTTCATAACAGATTGGAAAATTTGTTTTATCTCGAGCATGAGGTAAAGCATTTATTCCCAATTCAGCCTACTTTCTTCAGATATACAGAGACAGATGAAACTCTGAGGAAGCTGGAAAGAACTAGAACACCATAAGCTAAATGGTGGGAAGAGATGTTAGAACTTTTGTAAATATTATCCTTGCATGAAATTTTATTATTTACTACAGTAAGACATGATAAAAAGGGATAAAAAAAGATCGAGCAGAATTCAAAGTGTATTAATACAGGTAAAGAGTATCAGTAAAACATAGCAACTTAATCAAACTGAAAAATATCTTGAAAAGGCATTAAAATACAAACAACCTGATATTCCAGCATCTACAACAGAGGTAATTCCAGGTACAACAACAACAGGTCAGTCAACAGAATTATCACAGGTTAACACTTCCAATTTAAGCACTGAAGAATTAATAAAATCAATGGAAGAATTGAAACTCCAAGTGACAGAGCTCTAGAGAACAAAGGTACAATTCATCATTTTAGAACAAAAATATGATCTCTCGAGAATAAGTGTTGCAGAAAAAACAAGAGAGGTCAACAAATTAGAAAAATTGGTCAAAGCATTGGAGAAGGATCTCAATTGGAGAAGCCTTTAAAGGAAATAAAATAAATTCTTGGGGACAACATCATTCAGTCAATAGAAGATGTCTGGCCATCAATCCAAATAATGTATGAGCAGAATGATTTAATTAAATTGGCTCTAGAAGAAATTTTAAAGGCAAGAGAAGAATTAGGAAACATGCCTGAAGAAGCCAATGAACTTATACACTTTTTGAATACCAAGAATAGATATCAACTTGAAGAACTAGGCATCCAAGACAGAACATGAACAATTTTGGATATTAAAAGAGTTTTTACTAAAAGAACTTTGATGCAGAATCTAGAAAGAAGATGCTCTAATATGCAGGAAGAATTTAATGCCTTTATAGAGATATTCAATATTTTGCAGAGTAAAGGATTGCCAAGTCCTTTAATTTCAGAGGATAAAATTATGATCCTAGAAAACTATGTTGAGAAATTGAACAAGCATGATGACAATCATGCCAGCTCCTCAACTAGTTCATCAACATCAGCAGCATTGCCTACAGGAAAAATTCTTCATAACAGATTGGAAAATTTGTTTTATCTCGAGCATGAGGTAAAGCATTTATTCCCAATTCAGCCTACCTTCTTCAGATATACAGAGACATATGAAACTCTAAGGATGCTGCAAAGAACCAGAATACCAGAAGCTAAATGGTGGGAAGAGATGTTAGAACTTTTTAAAATATTATCCTTGCATGAAATTTGATTATTTACTACAGTAATACATGATAAAAAGGGATAAAAAAAGATCGAACAAAAGTCAAATTGTATTAGTACAGGTAAAGAGTATCAGTAAAACAGAGCAGCCAGCACAGAATTACTAAAGAGGACAGCAGCAAGCCCAATCATAGGGTCTGCCTCTAGCACATTCTCAAAATAAGGAAACAACACAACATCGGTTATCCTTTCTCTTATCTACGAGACCATCTGTCTCTATTTTCTTGTAATATATCCATGAGTCATCCTAGATTATATCTCATTTTGTTAGGAGATATTTTTTATAATTCTTTGTATAAATACTCCCTCAATTGGAGTATTTGGGGGTGGAATTCATAGAATTTTTTGTAATATTGATTACTTTGGAATAAAGTTTTGTTGGACAATTTTTGCATGGCTAGCTGGATCAGGAATTGATGCAAAGGACTTTTCGTAGGATTCTTGAATCAAAAACAGATCAATAAGTCATCTATCTCTTATGTTTTAAATTTTTATACTTATTTAATATACCATTATTGTTTCATATCTGAATGATTAACGAAAAGGAATAATTCAAAATGTTCTTAAGTGGAATCTGTTTTCAATCATTGTTGTTCTTAATGTTTTCTTCTAAACTAGTTTAAACAGTGAATTCTTAATTGCTCTTGTTTTCTAGTTTTTCCATTCTGATTATTTGATAAAGAAATTTTAATTGCTCTTTGTTAATAATCATTCAGTTTCCCTCTTTCGAAAATATTGAAGGATTCTTAATTTCCCTTCACCCATTTGGAGTCCATTCCATTTATTTAAGATCTTTAATTGTTCCCTATTTTGATTACCTTGCCCGATGAAACCATCCCTTGTTAATAAACTAAATCTAGTTAAGCCATCTTCTTTGACTCCATTAGACCAATGGACTAAATTACTCAGTCTTACCCTCTGCTAAAGAAGTTCATCACCCAATTTCAATCAAAATCCCTGGACTTTCATAGCTAGCCTAATATCTTTCAAAACCAAGCTAAATCTTACAGAGAGAGCCCTCTCTGGGTACAGATTGGCTAGATTCTGTACCTAAAATTTGGTTTGTGGTTACCTCAGACCCCTTTCCTCTTCCAACAACTTCAATGAAAATCTAAGTGATAACACATGGCACTTTAATTGCAGCTGCAATGAGAAGATAAATCTGCTAATGAAGAAATTGGATGCATTCCAAGTATAATTTATAGAGATTAATTTGAAGCTCAAATAACAAATGATGACAAGTGTACAAGCATTGGAGGCGGTCACAGGATTTGAAAGCCAATTTTTCCATGCAACAAAATGAATCTGAGGCTCTTTGTAGTCAGTTAGTAGGGCTGCAGGAGTAGGTCCAACTTCTAAACACCAAAATCAGTGACTATAGTCATGAGAATTGGAGACAAAATGGACAGTGTTTGGTTCGGATCTCAATTAGCCACCAACAAAGGAGGAAGATAAGTGTATTTGAAGCATGTGCTAATGCAAATTTTGTTTTTTTCTTGGCAATTTCTGTAGAGTTTAAACCTACAAAAATGTACTGAACTATGACATCATATGTAGCCCCACTTTAAGAGTGATAGTAAACAATACCAGCTTATAGGCATATGAAAGAAGGAGATCACAATGTAAAAAAATTATGAGTATTTTCCTTGTCCAAGCACGAACTTAATTTTATACTTATAGGATTACAAACAAAATATTCGGTGACAATCACATAAGCCCTGGCACATAAATTCAAAATATAGAGGTTGATTATTACATCATAGCTTAATAAATCTACCTTGGCACCATAAACTCTTTAACTCCAATTCCATATACATCTCCAATTATAATTTTAAGGTCCAAAGATGCATAAGTGATAGAAATGGGGAATTTCAAAAAACCATGGATGCATAGAGGCTGATGATTACATCACAGCTTAATAAATCTATCTTGGCACCATAAAATATTTAAATCCAGCTCCATATATGTCTCCAATTATATTTTTAAGGTCCAGAGACGCATAAGCATTAGAAATGGGGAATTTCACAAAACCATGGATTCCCTTGCTCAAACGAAATAGACAAATATTAAAAGCAACTTCTCCTATTGTGAAAAAAGAGCAACACATTTACAAAGATAAAGAAGAATAAAAACACTTTTACGAAAATAAAAATTAGTTACCATTTCCAATTTAAATCGTACAGTTTAACAACCATTATAACTTGAAACATTCACTAAATCTCAATATTCTATTAATCTATGCATATGCTACAATAACCGATGAGACAAGAAAATATTACTATTGTGAATACATATAGAAGAAATTGAAAGATTACTGGGAGGTAGCAAAATCCATAACTACCTATTTACGCAAATAGAAGAATACTGAGACTTCAATTTCTGAAGATGAAAGATTGAAACGTCATGGAAGCGAAATATTCTAGATATAAAACCCATTTCATGAAATAATGTAAATACAGAAGAAAATATTTCCACCGAGGAAACAAGAAAGGCGTATTTACAAACATAAGAAGATGGATTACTAGGAATGCATAACTAAGATTTGTCTTCATGGAGTTAGAAAATTCTAGAATGGCTTATTTCAGAAAATGGCAGATTGATATCCCAAAAACAAAAATACTACCCACTTGAAGCTACAAAATAATAAGCCAAACCCTTTATCATCATGACAGTGATAGAACAAACCTCTAGTGATGTTGGCTTCTCTAGCGGTGATTATTCTACCAAAATTTTTTATGGAGATTAATGTGTCCAACATCACTATCACCCATTAATCTTCACACTAGAGTCATTTCAAACAAATTTTCTAGCCATCCCAATTAACCTCCCCAACAACACCAATTGAAAAGAAAATTAACATATCCAATTGACCAAGAATTTAGGATCATCTAATGGCTAAACAAGGTGAGCTGACCTAATATGCATTCAAAATCCCATTCCTATTTGGAATGAATGAATAAATGGTGTCTGAGCAAACATCACCCTGTGACAAGAACCAGTTAACTAAAACAATCAAGTATAATATTCATACTCTAAACTATGATGCATTTGAAATCGTGTTCCTAGTTTTTGGAATGAATGAATATGTGGTGTCTGAGAAAAAACCAGTATGAGACAACCATATAATTAACTGAACCCATAATCATAATTTCTATCATAATTTGCAACACCTTAATAATAGGGCATAAGGTACCCATTAAAGCTAGAAATATTTACAATTAAGGGTGTTTTAAGTTCAGATTTGTGCCTTCAAACTCAATACCCTTTTACCAGCAAGAAAAAACTATGCTATGGTTGATCCCTAACTAATATTTACAAGAAAGATAGGGAAGTGTATTATCAGTTCCAATTTCCACATCAGTGCATGATTGGTTTACAAAAAACAACTTCTCAAAAGGGGCATGTTAAAGAGAGTTTGCATATTTTTTAAGTACAACACTTAAAATTTAATATTAGATCAAACTACAAAGAGAAGAAAATGGATAAGAAAAAATCAGGTATAGACAAAACTGTGAATGAAAAACTTGTCCTTCCAACCTTCAAGTAGTGTACGGTGACATCTAGCATGTAGCCCATGTAGAGAACACTGTCATATTATAAGTTTTGTCAAATTTATAAAGTTCAAATCTTATGTTTCAAGTCTTAGTAGATGGTTATAAATATTATAAATTGATAAAGTTCATTTTCTAGGTTTCTAGGTTGCAACGTAAGATGCATACTCAGGTTGCTAGTGGCTGCTGGCATACACATGCCATCTACAAGGTTCCAATTTTTCCATCACCTAGATCCATATCATATTCTCTAAGGCAGTCTCATCCATAACATACATGAGCAAGGCATACTGATTATGATTTTCAGAGGCACATTTGTACTCAATAATATCAAAAAATAATCCATGACCACTATCAAAAGAAATGTGTCTGCTCTCCAAAAGAGAGAATTGGCAAGTAGATTGTTTTCTCTAAAATTTTTAAGCTTGGGGCAGAGCACAAAACAGAAGAAAGAGGCCATTCTACTTATGATTTTAGGTTTTATTTTTATGTTTTTTTTTGCATTGAGATTCAGAGGAGAAGAAGATGAATTCATGTTAAGTCTAAGGTAAATTTCTGTGTTTTTCTGAGGCTTGCATCTCTGTCATATAAGGCAACCTCAGAGGTTGAATTTTCACCCTTTGTTAGGCTAATCTAAGGTTGATTACACACTATTCCAAGGTCTACTACATGCACATTTGACGACTAATGACTATGGATTCTTTTGGACATTATTTAGCACTATTCACTTAATAATTGTGGCTATTTGAGTCTCGACCCTAATGGCTTATTCTTTCGCTAGAGTATTTTCCTCTATCTGAATGGCTAATTATTAACCTTTATGGATTTTTTCTAAAGTTTCTTGCACTTCGAAGGATGCAGGATATGAAACCATCATGATGAATTCGAACCCTGAGACTGTCTCTACAGATTATGATACTAGTGTTAGACTGTACTTTGAGCCTCTTATAGTAGAGGATGTTTTGAATGTCATTGAAAAAGAGAGGCCCGATGGTATAATTGTACAGTTTGGAGGGCAAACACCTTTGAATCTAGCTCTACCCATATAACAATACCTCGATGAGTTTAAGCCCATGGGTGCAAGTGGGGAAGGTCTTTTGTGAATTTGGGAGACTTCTCCTGCTTCAATAGATGTTGCTGAAGATAGGGAGAAGTTCAATGTAATGTTGGATGAGATAAAAGTCAATCAACCTCAAGGTGGTATTGCTAAGAGTGATGAGGATGCATTGGCAATAGAAAGAAAGGTTGGCTACCCTATTCTTGTTAGGCCCTTTAATGTTTTAGGTGGTCGTGAAATGGAAATTGTATACAGTGATGAAAAATAGAAGCATTAATTAGAAACTACAGTAGAAGTGGACCCAGAAAGGCCAGTACTCATTGATAAGTACCTGGCAGATGCTTGTGATATTGATGTAGATTATTTGACAGATTCTAAAGGTAGTGTGGTCATTGGTGGTATCATGGAGCACATTGAGCAAGCAAGTGTGCATTCTAGTGATTCAACTTGTTCTATTCCTAAGGAAACAGTGTCACCTATATACTTGTCAGTCATTAGATCATGGACATCGAAATTGGCAAAGAGGCTTGGCGTTTGTGGACTGATGAATTGACAATATGCAATCACGCCTGCTGGTGAAGTTTACCTTCTTGAATCAAATCCTAGAGCATCACGAACAATACCTTTTGTCTCAAAGGAAATTGGAAACCCCTTAGCAAAGTATGTTGTGCTTCTTATGTCAGGAAAATCTCTTCGACACTTTGGTTTTATACAGGAAGTTATTCCAAGTCACGTATCTGTCAAGGAAGCAGTCCTTCCATCTGAAAATTTTCAAGGCTGTGATGTGGTTCTTGGTCCTGAAATGTGAAGCACTGGAGAAGTGATGGGCATAGAATTTAAATTTCCTATGGCATTTTCCAAGGCACCAATTGCAGAAAATAAAAAATTTCCTCTTATAGGCACAGTGTTTTTAAGTTTAAGTGATTTCACCAAACCAAGACTCCCAACAATTGTAAACAGATTCATTGAACTTGGTTTTAAAATTGTTTCAACAACTAGCACAGCCAATTTGTTGAAAATGGAAGGAATTCCAGTGGAAAGAGTTTTGAAACTCCATGAAGAGTGCCCACATGTAGATGATATGATTGCAAATGGTCAGATTCAGTTACTGGTGATTGCAAATTCAGGAGATGCATTAGATCAAATAGATGGGAGGAAGTTGAGATGAATGGCATTAGCATATAAAATTACTATCATAACCACAGTTTTCGGAGCTTTAACTTCTATTCAGGTTATTAAGAGCATGAAGAAGGATTCCTTGAAGATGATTCCATTACAAGATTTCTTCAATACTCAGGAATCAGAGGGAACAAATTAGGAACTATAGGCAAGTTCTATATGTTGATGTACCATAGTTCACATTTCTTTATGTTGGTGTAATAATAGTTCCTTACAAACTTTGCTGGTGTTCTGTTAGAAGATTTTATGAAAAGGATATACCATAATTTATTCGAATTTTCATCCAAAGTTTTCAATGCAAATTGTCTCTATCTAATGTTGGTGTAAGACTACTTCCTTAGAACTCTATTGTGGTGTTCTTCCGAGGCAAGATGAAAGGATTAAAATAGGTTACATAAATCAATGATATTTCCATCCAAAAGATGTCTTCAAATATTGGATGGGACAGTGGAATAACTATATCTAACTTCTTCTATTGGTAGTTGTGGTTTTCATGTGGCATATGCATGTTTCTCTTTTGGTTATGGACTGTGGTTATTTGCAATTTATAATCCACTATTTAGTTCTTACTGGAATTGTTTAGAATACTGCATGGTCTCAAAACTGAATCCTTCATAATTCATTCCATGGCTCTTAAAAATGAAAAATCTGCCACTATCACCAAACCCACATATATGTTATGTTAGTTACAAATCAGTCTTGATGTGGGTCTACAACATTTATGCTTAGATCCATGCTACATATGGTGTCAGGAAAGTGCTTCCTTCTTTTGTTTAAATGCATATTTTCCATCTCCAAGTAGTTCTTTTGGTTTTTTGATTTTCCAAAAACTATTTTGCTAATTTCGTTTAAATGCATATTTTCTGTGATTTTCCACCCAAATTATGTTGTTGATTTGCTAAATAGTTTTCAGAATCTCATGTTGATTTCCCTCTATAGAAGTATGTGAAAAAGATAGGGAAGAAGAAAAATAAGCCTTTGGTGGAATATGCTTTCAAAATTGCAGCAAATAAGTTGGCTTATATTCTGTCCTACACTAGAGTTAAAATCCAGTTTCTTAAAACACCCTTTGAATGAGTTTACTTTTGTGAAGCTGTCTCCTAAAAAGAAATTAATTTCAAAGGTAACATGATGAAGCCTATTTTTCCAAGTTCCCAAAGCAAGCAAGAAAGCCAAAAACATGGATAACATGTTCCCTTAACCATTGAAGATCCCTGCAAGTGACTTAATAGTGGACCCTTGGCAAAAAACGTTATATTGGTGAAAGGATGAGATGGAAAACAGAGTTTCCAGGGCCATATTTTCATATGGAACACCTTTCAATGTAATGTGGTCAAAATATTGGCAATACATGATGAAGGTGGTTAATAAAATAGGGGTTACAAGGGGCCAAACTTTGAGAAAGTATTCACTACTATTTTATGAAAGGAGAGATTCACTGTAGAGATAATTCTAAGACCAATCCATGCTTGGTGGAGTTGTAATGGCTTTGAATTTTCATGTGGTATACCCTTCAATATAGTGTGGTCAATGTGTTTTCAAGACATGCTTAAGGTGGTCAATGAAGCACGTAGGAGGTACAAGGGACCAAACTTCGAGAAACTACACACTAATGTTTCTAAAGTAGAGATTAGCTACAGAGAATTCTAGAACTGATTGGTACTTGTTGGAGTTGTAATGGCTTGTCCATTATATTTCTGATCGTTAGACTAATATGACCAATAAGCCCTTCGTAAACACTCTATCTCCTGGAGGTCCATACTTCTTGAGGGCTATAGAAACTACAGGGGAGGAGCAAGCAATTGATTGGGGTGCTAAAAAATCAGAAGCAATTAAGATCATTGGTCCTTCAAATGTCATGTAGGTGATCAAAGAAAATGCTCATGCAAAGTAATAGACCATATTTTTTTGACCCTGTTTGCTTCATAGGTTAAATTTTCCTATGAAATATATCGTTGTTGAAGTTCAAGGGATGAAAATTGTGAGTGAAAATGGAATAAAAATTCAAATTTTTATTGCTACCCACCAACATGCTGAAGCAGTATACCGACAATTTGATGATCTTCAACTCTAAAGGTTGGAGAAACCAGATTTGAATTTCACTATATCATGTTTAAACAATTAGTAGAAACGAGGACAAAATTATCTTCCATGGTTCAGTCTTTAGTGGCAAACTTCAAAAGACAATTTGGATTAGAGTTACCATTCTTCATGAGGCTTGATGTGATCAGGTCGATATTTTCTCTCCATAATGGAGCCACTTGTTGATTTTTTATTAATTTGGGATATTGATGTGACATTTTGGAGGGTGTCAACATTTTGTTGGAAAGAATTCAACATTTTCTTAAGGAGTGGGGCCCTCTTTTGTCTAGCACCCTAAGGGATGTAATCATAAAAAGATGGAACAAACTCCACTCCTCTGTATTCTTTATCCTACACCTTGAACCTAGAGTACTGTGATGTACTTGAGGCTAAAAGGAGTGACCCACAAAACGATAAGAGAAGTGACTGACCACACAAAAACAAGAGAAGAGACTAATAGTCTCAGGGAAACATTTTGTGAGATACCTCTAAATCCAATGGAATTCTCATAGCTAAAGAGCATGTTTGTTGAAGCCTTCCAATAACCCCAGACTTCTACTTGGGATAGGAAGTTTTCAGAAGGTTTCAACAGTGGGATGCCTTGGATTCATGCTTGAGAAAAGAGCTATGGACCTATGATAGTTTTTCTTTAGGTACTTGATCTATTTTTTCTAACGGTGTAATCCAAGAGTATTATTTTTACTAAATTCAATCTTAGATACGAAGACAGATTATAAGGTCCCTCCAATTTCATACCATGAAAGTGAAAATATAGATGTTGTTGGAGGAGAATGATATTTGGCATTTGTAAAGACCAAAGTTGAACGACCTACCAATCTACAAAGTTGACAAAATAATAAAAAGAAGATGGCCAAAACAAAGCAAGTCATCCTGGACTCCATGAAGGATCCCACACATTATCAGTAAAACCATCAGTAACGGGATGTTTGATGCTATCTTCACTATATATCGGGGTGAGAACATCAATTCAAATATGCCTCTAAGGATCAAGCTTAGAGCAACATAAATCAACAAAATAGATATTGCAGCCACTTCTTTGATAAAAATTAATAAACTCTATGATCAATGTGCAACAACTTGAAAAGAGCTCAAGCATGAAGATTCGATACACAACCTTGAATGGGCTTTCATATGCATGGAAACCTTATGTCTAAGGTGCCTATGCCCAAGAAAGTTTTCCACTTTTGACTCTTGAGAATTTATGGCATGATTTTATCCAAGAAAATAAAAACTAGAGTGAGTTGAAGGTATAGAGACGAAAGAGAAAAATTCTAACCCTCACTATAAATATATCGAATTCCAGAAAAAAAAATGGGGCCTAGTATAGGTCAGCAAGAGAGAAAGAGAATTCAGGTTCCTCTAATCAATGGTAAGAAATGATTGGGCCATATCAAGTGTTTCATGTGTCAAGAGTTTGACAACTATGCTTATTAGTGTCCTCAAAAGAAGGGGAAGGGCGAGCAATAACAATAGAAACAATATTTGTTAGAGTGGACGAGCTTTCATTCAAGCTTGTGACATACTTCTCCATGATGGTGTGAGATGGTACATGGATAGTGGAGCATCCAAACATATGGCCTTTGGGAAAATTCAAGAGTATGATGTAAGCATACAAGTGGATGTTTGATGATGGTTTCAAATATGCAACAGCAAGAATGGGATCTATCTCACTCCAAATGCGATTGGGTGATATCTTTGAGCTCAATGGTATTTTACATGTACCTAGATTAACTAAAAATTTCCTTTCAGTTTTAGTAATGATAAACCTATG
Source organism: Pinus albicaulis (assembly GCA_034641835.2). Classification (NCBI taxonomy): domain Eukaryota; kingdom Viridiplantae; phylum Streptophyta; class Pinopsida; order Pinales; family Pinaceae; genus Pinus; species Pinus albicaulis. Next base: position 1,144,744,589 of record CM076578.1, on the reverse strand, counting down.
ATATATTCTTGAGTTTGATGATCACTCTCATCAAAAACATATGCCCATATACTAGTTGGGGTTTTGGCTACAGGATTTGAGAGGGTAGTCGATACAAGTTGCAAGAAGACCATGTAAGAACCCTAGTGCATGATAGAGATAATTTGCGCAAAATTTGGCACAAGATCAAAATAGCACAAAAATTGTGTAACCCTATAAACCAAGAGTGTTGCTAATAATTTTTCTATATATACAGAAATCTGAAACACAAGAAGATGATACATTTTCTTAATAAAACAAAAATCAATTAATATCATGGTGACAAAATATTAAACCTCAAATTATTCTAATTAACATATCCTAATCGTTTCATACACACAAATTTAAACCCTACGAAAAAACTTGAGATGTTTATAAGATAGACCCTGAAACTCTACCTTTGTTGGGCCCAAATTCACTCAGAGGGGTTGGCTTCTCAGGAGCGATGATAGTTTTGGCACCGCTTTTTTAACTTCCTAGTTTTTTTGCTTTTCCATTTTTTTACTGGAACCTCGACAACTCTGATGTCCTCCATAGGAGTTAGTTTTTTAGTTTCTCGACATTTTCAACAACTTTAGGCTTGGGCTTCATTAGCAAGGCCTTCTTGACACTCTTAAGGGTCTTGTTTGGGGTTTTCACCGATGCCATTCTGAGGGTTGATGTTTGTGCATGCTTCTTCACTGCTCAGGAAGCCATGTCTGCTCGAAAATTGTCAATATCCTTCAAAGATAGAAGAAATGAAACAAAATATTCATATAAATATTCAAGGACTAATTATATACATGGGCCTAAAAATCCTCTTATCGGGTTTGGAACGAGCTAGTTACACATCATACTCGTCTTGTTCAAATGTAAGGAAGCAAGTCAATGGCCCATGACCTAGAGGCATCTTGCAAGAGTAAAAGTTTGTCCCATTATGGACCACTAGCGGGTGGTTACAGGTAGTGTGGTTTTACTTGAATAATAGTGATGATTCAACCTGCATTAGCAGATAACAGCGAGTGATGATTGTCCTTGTTCTTGGTTTGGCCATTGAGTTGTGATAAGTTTTCCAACCATTTAAAAAAAATGGTGAGGTGTTTTATACCTAGTATGCAGAATAAATTGTCAAAAAATAGCAAACATAATGTAGTAGAAGGGGATATCCTCTGTCCCAAAGGAAAAATAGAATTGTTTTATGTATGGGGAATAGGATCAATCTCAAACAATCAAGTTGAAGCATATGCATTACTTCAAGGATTAATGTTGACAAAATAACACCATTTTTCTTCTTTCATTGTTGTTGGAGATTTTAAACTCCTTATTCATCATATAGTAGTTGATTCTCTTCCATTTATGCATATCATGTGCTCAGGGAAAACAACCAATAATCATATGCAATGGCAAATGAAGGAGTGAATTAGAATTTGGGTGAATTGAGGTTCAATGAAGGATTAATGTTGACAAAAGAACATCATTTTTCTTATTTGATTGTTGTTGGTGATTTTAAACTCCTTATTCATCATATAATAGTTAATTCTCTTCCATTTATGTATATCATGTGCTCCGGGAAAAAAACCAAGAATCAAATACAATGGAACATGAAGGAGTGAATTTGAATTTGGGCGAATTAGGGTTCAATGGAAAAACCTAATAGCGCCCTCTCCCTTGACATTTTCTTCATGCAATTAAAAAGGTAAAGACCTCCTCACCATGGGTACCATTTGTTTAATAAAAAAATACGCAACATGGAATTGAATCAAATGAAGCCCCATGCAATGGCACTTCAAGCCCTTTTCATTAATCATCCCCCATACCAACCAATGTGATAACTACTATAGGATGGGGAGGCCAATTCAAGTGAAAAAAATGTCGTTACAACCCCAAGTATCGGTCAAACCATTCAAAAGCTGGGCCCTTGATTTTGTAGAACTGATCACGCTAATGTCCTGAAAGAAGAAATATATCCTAGTGTTCACTGACTATTTTACGAAATGGGTTGAGGCCAAGACACTGGCTCTAGCAAATGAATGGGAAATTGTCAATTTTCTTTATGAGGATATTTTTACCAGGCTCGGTGTGCCAAGAGAGGTCATTACTGACCATGAAATGCAATTCATGTCCAAACTAATCAAAGTTATCATGGAGTAGTATCAAATTAGGCACTGGACTTCTACTCCTTATACAACTTATGAAAATTTAACATTTGGAGGCGGTCACTTAACAACCACATCTAAAAGTTTAATTCTAATGAAATTTGGGGGGGGATTGTCCAAAACTACTTCCAAAAGTTACATTGTCATGACTTTTAAGGGTGGTTAAGGGATTATAAGTTAGCAGTTAGGGGTTAAGGGTTTAGTGGCTTAGGGTTTAAGGGATATAGGGTTTTAATGGGTTATGAGTTATAAGTGTAGGGGTTAAAGGATTATGGTTTGCGGGTTACAGGGATAGGGAATTTAGCGGTTATGGGTTAAGGGCTTATGGGTTGTGATAATAGGGCCCCTATTCCCCTTATCACAACTATTGGGGGTCCCCCTATCAATTGCTCTTATTGCCTTCTCTCTATGCCCACTATCCCCTCTGCCCTCAGGTCATAAGGCCCCATCTCATTCCCTAATGTTATAATTATAGATTTCAGTAACTCTCACTTACACCAATCCATGATACCCCTATTTCCCTTTTCCCCGTTCAATACACCAAAAAAACCCCCCTCCCCCAAAATTAATGAAAAATAAACATTTGGAGGTGGTCATTAGGTAGGAGTCGTAAAAGAATATTAGCTAGGTAAGAGTTGTAAAAGAATCTTAGGTAGGAGCTGTAAAATTAATTGCAGTTGAAGCAACTGAGAAGATGGAATTTGTAGCTTTTCAAGCTGGAAAATAAAATAACATGCTCAAAGAAGAAAGTGAAAATGCCAAAATTAAAACTCGCATGGAGTTATTACTGTAGTCCACAACATTATAGAAGATATTGAAAACTGCATGGCAATTGAAAGTCAAAGTGTAGATGGGATAATGAGTGAGTGGATGGGATAATACATGTTTTATGAATTATTGCTCAGCTCAGTTATTTATGCTCGTGATCATTGGTTGAAACCTGGTGGAGCAATCCTTCCAAACATAGCTAAGATGTATGTGGCTGGTGTTTGAAAAGGTGGAACTAGTCTATCGTTTTGGGAAATGTATATGGATTCAACATGTCTTGTATTGGTAAGGAAGTGGTTGAAGATGCTGATCAATAGACAATAGTTGATGTTGTGGATAGCAAGAATATAGTGATAGAAACTTTTGTCAAGCATATATTTTATATTATGAAAATAAAAGTAATCCCGTTGATTCCCTGTATGCAGGAAAATATTAAACGAATATTACGATCTTGTAACTCTAGAAGATTACAGTGATGTTTTGGTGTAAATTTGAAATAAAATATGCAATAATATGACAAATTTTATTTTTAAAGCCTCCATACCAATTAGTTTTTTGGATTCTTAAAGCTCTAAGATTCGATCAAGAGGGTGATCGTATAGGGTTGATTCAACAGAATTGGAGAAGGATTTTTGAGAGGGAAATCAGTTGTCAGAGGGAGCAGTATATCTAGATGTTTTCTAACACCAAGAAACCCAGATCCGGTCTTATTTTGAGTGCAGCAGTAGTAGAAGGGAGAAGAGATGGCCCCATATGGACTAAGAGATCGGGATAAGTTGGACGGTGTGTCTAACTGTGTGATTTAGAAGGCCAAAACCCTGACAGTCCTAAAGGAGTATGGTATCAAAGACCATGTGAAAAATTTCCTATTTGTGCCCACCAATGTGAACGCTCTAAATAATTTCAACGAATATTAGGCGCGAGAAAAGCGCTTGATCATGGATGGGATGAAAGATCACGTGGTACCACACATTTTCGAGTAGAGGACGACACATGATATGTTGAAATATTTGACCACGTTGTATCAAGGCAGCTTCGTCCAACAGAAGATGCTTCTAGTGAACCAAATGCAGCTGTTCCAAATGCAAAAGGGAGAGGAGATTGATCCCTTCCTCTTCAAATTGCATATGATCCGAGATTAGTTGATTTCCATGAGGGCAACTTTGAAGGAAGGGCTCTCGGTGAGGAATTCCCTGAATGCAGTCACTGATGAGTGGGATACCTTTTTCCAAAGCATCTTGGGAAGAGCACAACTCCCAAATTGGGGTGACATGTGAGCTATCCTTCGACAAGAGGAGGAGGGAGATGCAGCCCTAGCATCAAAGGGACAACGACAACAGGGGAAGAAGAAGGACCTATCCAAGGGATGGTTCTTTAGATGTGGCGAAATTGGACACTTCGCCAACACTTGTATTAAGAGGAAGGATAAGGAAGCTTCATATTCCAAGGCAGAAACAACTAGAGGGGATAGTGGTAGTGAGGATGATGTGGCCATGAGTGCTCACGTCTCGAGACAAGAGGTGGGGCGATATAGATCTGTAGAGCAGCTACAGATTGGAAGGCAGGATCCTTGAGTTTCCCAAAATCTTGGATCACATACGAGCTATGAGAGCCTTAAGGCAATAATAGGATGACTGGAGTAGTGGATGCAGAAAATCATGGAGAAGCAGAGGTAGTGTTGGGACACTGAAGTTTGGAGCAGCGCAGATGAGTGACAATAGTGCAAAGGTAGTGCTTAGGCAGTACAGTGCAGCAGACATCACAGAGCTTCAGAGGGGCAGCGCAACGTAGCAGTAGAGGGTGCTTCAGTGATGAGATGCAGCCTGACTGAATTGTTTGGTGATTGGGTGGTGGTCCTTCAGCTTCTTACTTCTCAACACTTGAGTTGTAGTGCAGTAGTTAGCAGTGGCGATGCTATGGGCAACATGATGTAACAATTTGAGAGGGAGATGCAGTATAGATGTGGCAGTGACATTGGTAGTGACATGGGAAGTAGTATAAAGAGCAGAATCGCAGTGGATGGAGGTCAGTAGTACAAGCATCGGTGCAAAGACTGATGCCAAAGATCAAGGTGACACTTCAGTGGGGAATTATTTCTAGAGCACACTCCTCGCTAAGAGGGAGTGTTGATATTTTGGGGTAGCATCGGATGTGCTCTAACTCCAAAACTTTGTGGAGGGGCTAGAACACATGAGATCTCCAATACCCATAAAATCATTTGGATAAATTCCAAATGGTGTAAAATTTATCCAATTAATTAACTTTTTTAATGGGGACCTTAAGTCTAACTTAGGGAAATTAAAAAAATTAAAGTGAATTAATTTACACATGTGATGAGAACATTCTAAGTGACGTGGATCAAGCTTCTTTTAATCTTAGCCATTGATTAGTGATAATATCATAGCCATTGATTTGTCAAAGAAAAAAGTATAAAGGAAGGGCTTGGGCTCAATTGGAGAACACACACAGAGAATCTAAGAGGTCGAATTCTTCTGACGGAGCAGTGCTCGGACAAAGATTAGATCTGAGTGATTTAGAGAAGCAGTGAGGGGTAGATGCAGTGATTGGTTAGGAGGACTAAGAGTACAACGTAGATCAAGGGCAACAGAGATGCCGTGGAGGTAGCGCGACCATCATAGGGTGTGACGCAATCCCTAGAGAGGGTGACGTAGGCCCACGCAGGGGAAGCACAGAGCCTCCAAGGAAAGTCTGAAATTCAACTAGAGACTAGGGTTTTTGATCTGGTAGGGATAAAATCGAACACCGGTAGAATTTGGTCAGCACAGAGCAAGGGTGACATAGTCCCTCAGTTAGCACCACGCAACCTTACACAGTTGCAGTGTATAGATTGTGCAAAGCTAGTTGGGGTTTCACTAGTGGCTCATCCAGATCATCCAGGACTTGCGGGGGTGAGGTAAAAGTCACATTTTCTTTGTAGCCAAGGTTTTCTATGTTGGGTGAGCCAGATTATGGCACCCTAGATGTACTCAGAATATTGTTTCTTAATAATAATAAACCCGCATCATATCTGTTGCGTCGGTTTTCCCGCATTGGGTTTTCCGAGGACATTTGTCTGAAAAATCTGTGTCCTTTGTCATATGTGCGTGATGTTCAGTAAATAATCTGTATTTGCGTAGGTTGATAGTTGTGTTTACCTTGAAATTTTTTTGAATATTTTGAGTTAAATAACTTGTGCATACTAAAACAAGTAGGATAAGTAAATCAATATTTAGCAGTAGGATTTTTGTGCTCAGAAATATTCATAGTATACAAATCAGAAATAGACTAAGAACCCAATGGCATGCATTAACTCCATTCATTCTCTATGCTTCCCACAAATAAATAACATCAAAGAGTAACAAATATACAAAGCAAAACGAAACTGCATATCAAAATGCACACTTGCATTTCTGACCCAAATGACAAAAACCTGCAAAGCCTGCAAACTAAACAGAGTCAGCTCCACAACAAATGAGATTACTCTCACTAATATCAAATGGAAATTAGTATACACTAGCATAGACACATCTAAAATTTTGTTTGATATGCATATCAATGTTCCAAAGCTCGAGGTTGAATATCTCAAATTTCAATATTTAATATATTAGTTATTTCTCTGAACTCAAGATATGCAATATTGACCCTATCAAAACCAGAATTAGATGGATTTGGGATATTATATTCGATGTGTTGGGAAAAATACTGAGAGGGGGGGGGGGTGAATCAGTATTTACTGCATAATCAAATCTTTTTGCTTTTTCATTCCTTAAAACCCATACGCTACTTTCCTTCAGTAAACTAGCGTATATACGCGGATCCCCTTTATGAAACTAGCGTATACACAGAGATCTAGATTTGTCATTAAATATTCACTTATATTATTCCATCATTCATTCATCAGATGTTCAATAAACAGTAAACATGTGCAGTAAGAACAGAATAAACCATCACACAAAGCATCACACATGAACACCAGGATTTTTAGGTGGAAACCCAAGTCGGGAGAAAACCACCGCTGCAGTTGCTCAGCCTTCAATATTTTATTATAGAGAAAACATCTTATAACATATGTGCTGGTGCAGACTCCTACCAGCACGCAGGCACCCACCTGCGCTTGTTTACCAGCCTCTCCTGGAAGGGAGCTACGACCCCCTGATCTCGTTTACCAGCCTCACCTGGAAGGGAGCTACAACCCCCTGACCGAAGGCTACAACCTTCAGCACCACCTTGGACCACGTTTCATCAATTTTCACACTGGATCCAACAACTTCAATAGAACACTACTTGCAGGCCACATTTCATCATATTTCCAGACTGGACCCTTTCCAAACTTTTAAGCATAAACATACATCACCAACAGATACTTAACAACACAGATCAGATAGCAGAAACACAGCAGAACAGATCAGATATTTCATACCCTTTGCTTCAGCAAACCCTAGTTTGCATACACGCTTTCACTTCACTGATGTTGCGTATATACGCGCTTCCGTCCACACAAACCAGCGTATACCTCAGTGTATATTTTATTGCGCATACGCGCTTTCTCTTCGCTGAAGCCGCGTATATACGCGCTTCCTCCGCGGCGAAGTAGCGTATAGATATTCAATCATTACAGAGCAGCATACTTCATCAGATCAGATATTCAGTTCAGATCTACCCTTTTGCTTCAGACAGATGTTTGCCTAGATGCTCGCCTCATCACAGATCTAAGCCTTCCATAATCAGATCTAGCAAATACAAGAGAAATTCAGATCTAGATCCCCTTCTTCATCATTGGTGCATCATACATTCAGATTTATCATTCAAGTGTAACCCTTTCAATTCAGATATACTTCATAGAGAAGTATTCATTCAAGCTCAGACATCTTGCACCCACTTTCATTTTATGCACAATGAATTTGTTCTCCTTATATAGGATTATCCTTTTTCAATACCATGAGCCCCCTTTTTCAATACCATGGGCCAAAACAATACCATGAGCCCAAAAATACCTGGACGGGGTCAATTAGGCAGATCATTACCCAATACCATGGGTCAATACCATGGTGGTTACCCTTGGTTTTGCACTTTTTGAGCGCTTTAGCCCATACGCGACTTGGCACGTTCTTTTCCGCGTGCATACGCGACTTCCCCTAGGCCAATCCGCGTATACTTAGAGACATACTCTTTTTCATCATAGAATTAGCACGTGCTGAATTCCTTTCTTCATTGCCTTCTGTTCACACTGTAGATACATCAGATTTTCTTCATCAAGAACATATTCTATCAAGCACAACTTCATCAAGTAAGTTGTCATCATCTTTATCAGATGGGTTGCCTTTCAAGGACAACACTCAGCATCATATTGTCAACAAACATTATATCACATCAGATTTACATCATTTACTAAGTCCATCAAGTCAAGAATAACTTCATCAGGTGGATTTCCATCAAGGACAACACATGTCAACAGTCGCATGTCTTCATCTTCATTCAGTGGGTTGCCATCAAGGACAACTCTGCATCATATTTCCAACAATCTCCCCCTTTGGACTTGATGGCAACCACAATGGTGTTTGGTTACCACAGCAGATAGATACCATGTCACTCTCCCAAATATTTGACATCATTATCTTCTCTTCAAACACCATGTCATTCTCCCCCTTTGACATCAAGGGCAAAGGGCGGATCAAAACCAGCGGATCATAACCAACATACTCACCCCCTTTTCTTCTCATGTAGAAGAAGCGTTCTGCAGATCTGATGTATACTGAAGTGACCAAGTTCCCCCTGAGTTCATGCTGAATCTTCAAACATATTTTTCAAAGAAGTACATGACTCTATGAACTTCCTATCACCAATGACTCATACTTACATCAAATATCCAACCAAGTGGATTTACATATGAGACTCAAGTACCCAACCAAGTGGGTTTACAAATTTGACTCAGCTACCCAACCAAGTGGGTTTACAGACATGAATCAGCTACCCAACCAAGTGGGTTTACAAATTGACAAGTCCTTACATGACTGAATATTACAATTTTACAACATGGGTCTCAACCAGACCTTTTCATCAAAGTACAAATATGAATCTTCATAATTAATACCAAAAAGACCTCAAGAGAGATCATATATCAGAACCACCATAATGCCAACAATGCATTATACTCAGCAAAACTAATGCTCCCCCTGAATCTGTGCAACCAAGCAATCTTTCCAAAAGACTAAGGCTCCCCCTTAGTTTGTGCATCCTGAAAACTTCCACCAACAAATCATCAAGGCATCTTCATCAAAACATTAGAAACAGAATTATGAGAACTGGAACACCACCAGAGATACCAAACAATATCAGAGATACCGAACAGCACTGCAGCTGTGCTGAAGAGAGCTGAACCAACCAAAAATTGTCAGCAATCAGTCATACGCGGTTTTCTTTGCAGGAATTCGCGTATATACGCGACTGTGTTTCAGGAAACCCGCGTATCCCAAGCCATCTTCTAAAATTTCAACCAGATCTAATTCTCTGTGAGGCAAAGACAATGTTCAACTTCTTTCTGAGATATTTGACTGCTTCCCTGGACTACAGATATAACAGAATAGTGTAGTTGTGTCTTCAAGCGTCATCCAATGGTTGTAGCATAAGCCTATTAGAAACCAAGCCTTCAGATCCTTTGCAGCATCAAAACATTCTTTCCAAAAGAGATTATCATCCCAGAACAGCATCTTCAGATATGTGTCAAGCAATCATTCATGTGGTCCAAAATCACCATGGTCTTCAAGATGTGACATGAAGCAACATATGTAGGCAAAATATCTCAACTATAGCAACAAACTCTACATGATCTGAATCAAACGATATCCAACTCATCCATGTGTGAGCACAAAAGATACTTATCAGCAACCAGGGCTCAAAATCTCATCATGTACCAAGTCATCATCATTTGAGTATGAGTATCACAAAGACCAAAGAATAAGCAATCATATTGCCAACAATGCAATAATTAGTATTCAACCTGCTACTCCCCTTAAACCATTGCTCTTCTTTTAACTTGTGTAATATGAAACACCTTCAACAAAAAATCATCAGCAACAATTTCTGCATGACCTGTCCTTATCTCTGAGTTATAAGTCCTTCACTTCAGCAACGAATACTCTTCATTCAACAACCAAACAAGACACATCCATAATCTTCAACATAAGACATTAAGCATCATATCATTATTTAGAACTGAGAAAATATGCTGTTTCTGAGTCAATAACACAGTTATTAACAGTCAGACTGATGCTCCCCCTGAGCCTCTGCTCCAGATCTTCAGCAATCAGATAAATTCTCTTATCATCAATGAATACGCGACTGTGTCTGCTGGAACTCACGTGTATACGCGAATTTGGTTAATGTAACCCGCGTATGGAAAGTGAAGCATAGAAAAATTTTCATCTTCCTTCATTTCCTCCTGAGCTTGTACCTCCTGTACCTGTCCTTTTCACATCAGATGCGCTGTCAGAAGTAAACCTAACCAGAATAATCAAATCAACCATGAGAGTCATCATGCATTGATCCCCCTGTGACGATACATTACTAGATCTCATAATGTATCCCACATCATTCCTGCAGTCAATCAGAGAAGTAAGCTTTCAGAAGTGGATGACTGCAGTAGGGTCAGAATTCCCTACGTTTCTGATCGGTCCTCCTTCTTTTTCCAAATTTGCTTGAGCTTTCCAACTGTGTGCTGAAAGTTGTCCACTTTTCCAGATCTGTTCATCCTGCATTCTTTTTCTACATGTCCATACTTGTTACAAGCATAACATCTCATGTGACCAGAGAAATAAACATAAGAATCATAATGAGCTTTTCTATTCTTTCTTCTATTACAATCACCAGCTTTGTGACCATACTTGTTGCATGAGAAACAATATCCCCTGAAGAAACTAGAGTACCTTTCTGAGTAGAACCTGTTTGTTTGTGGCTGAAATGATCTGCTCCTGCAATTTGCTGCAACATGCCCATAATTATGACATTTAAAACATTCAAGGTTCTTGAATGAATTCCTTTGAGAATTCATGATTGTTGGTTGATCTTTTGTCTCTTTCAACACATCAGGTTTTGCATTGACGCCCTCTGGATTTTTTGCACTTCCTTGTGAGCTAGATTCTCCTTTAACAGTCTCATGGAAACCAAGACCAAGTTTGATAGCAGGAGACCTTTGATTACTCAGAATATTGTCCAAGATATTAGTACTATCATGAAACCTTAAAAGTTTAACCTTTTCTTCTAATTTACCTTTGAGAATGTTTACCTCAACCTCCAAGGCTTGACATTGCTTTGTCATGCTTTCTTCTTTCTTTCTTCCATCTTCTACTTGATCCTTCAGATTTAGAATCTCTTCTTTCAACCAATTTTCATTTTCTTCACATGTTTGTTCCAGCTCTTCATTATTCTTATTTGATTTTTCCAGATCTTCTTTGAGAGAGATAATTTCTGCTTCAAGGCCTTCCTTTTCAAAGGATTGTAGAGGTTCCTCATTCTCCTTACTTGATGCTTCTAGCTCTGCTTGCAGAAAGATGATAGCAGCTTCAAGTCCTTCATTCTTCTTGCTTGATTTTTCAAGATCTGCTTCTAGATATTTAATTCGATTGGATGCATAAGTATGAAACCTTTGATACTTGTCCACCTGTCCATTCAGCATTTCTATTTGATCTTTCATTTGTGAGATCATCTCTTGGTAGACAGTTTCTTGCTTATTGTATGAACTTTGTAGTTCTTCAAATTTAATCTTGAGAGCTTCTTCTAGATCCACAACTTTACTTTCACTATCTTTACTATTGTTTGCACAAAGAAGAGTATTACAAGTGGCCTTCTCCCTTTTCTTCTTTGCCATGAGTGCTTGTAGATCTTCGTCAGAATCTGTTTCATCTTCTTCAATTTTTGCTATACATGATTTCTGAGGTATCTCCTTTCCTCAAGTAACCTTCTTCTTTTGCTTCTTAGCCATGAGCACTTTCAGATCTTGGTCAGAATCTTCTTCATCTTCACCGGACACTTCATCATCATCTTCTTTTGCATAATAACTCTTTCTATTCTCAAATTGTTTCCCTTTACCATGCTTTTCTCTATAAGGACATTTAGCAGCATAATGACCAACTTTTCCACACTCAAAACATTTGAAGGGAAGCTTACCTTTGAATCTTCCAATACCTAGTTGGAGCTTTCTCACGAAATTCGCTTCTTCTTCATCGGATATATAGCTGGATTCTTTGACAACTTCCTTTTCCTTTCCTTTTGTAGATGCCTTAAAAGCAGATTCTCTTACTTGAGAAGGACCTCCTTGTCTCATTTCAAAAGCAGTCAGAGTACCATGTAATTGAACAATAGTAAGCGATTGCAGATCTTGCCTTTCTTCAATAGCTGAAACTTTAGAGTCAAATTTTGAAGTCAAAGATCTTAAGACCTTTTCTACCAGAGTAGTATCAGCCATGGTTTCACCCAAATTTCTCATCCGATTTACAATATCATCTAGACGAAGAAAGAAACTGGCAACACTTTCATCACTATGCATTTTCAAATTTTCATATTCAATTCTAAGAGTTTGGAGTTTTGCACTTTTTACCTTTGTGTCTCCTTCATAGCTTAGAATGATTTTGTCCCATATTTCTTTTGCTGAATGTAGCTGCATCACTTTAGCAAATTCTGATTCAGACATGCTTCCTAACAAGACATTCACTGCTTTGGCATTGATTTCATACTTCTTCCTTTCTGCTGCATCCGTAGGAATACTTGCCGGATATTGATAGCCTTCTTCCACGATCGCCCATACATCTGCACCAAGACTTTGCAGATATGCTTTTGTTCGTACCTTCCAGAATATCAGATTGCTTCCATTGAATAGAGGTGGCTTTATAGACATTACTCCTTCTTGACTTCCCATTGCGACGGATCTCCTTTAAGCGATCAAGCTTCTGCACAAGGACCCCGCTCTGATACCAATTGGTGGGAAAAATACTGAGAGGGGGGGTGGGGGTGAATCAGTATTTACTGCATAATCAAATCTTTTTTCTTTTTCATTCCTTAAAACCCATACGCTACTTTCCTTCAGTAAACTAGCGTATATACGCGGATCCCCTTTATGAAACTAGCGTATACACAGAGATCTAGATTTGTCATTAAATCTTCACTTATATTATTCCATCATTCATTCATTAGATGTTCAATAAACAGTAAACATGTGCAGTAAGAACAGAATAAACCATCACACAAAGGATCACACATGAACACCAGGATTTTTAGGTGGAAACCCAAATCGGGAGAAAACCACCGCTGCAGTTGCTCGGCCTTCAATATTTTATTATAGAGAAAACATCTTACAACATATGTGCTGGCGCAGACTTGACCAGCACGCAGGCACCCACCTGCGCTCGTTTACCAGCCTCTCCTGGAAGGAAGCTACGACCCCCTGACTCGTTTACCAGCCTCTCCTGGAAGGGAGCTACAACCCCCTGACTGAAGGCTACAACCTTCAGCACCACCTTGGATCACGTTTCATCAATTTTCACACTGGATCCAACAACTTCAATAGAACACTAGTTGCAGGCCACATTTCATCATATTTCCAGACTCGACCCTTTCCAAACATACATCACCAACAGATACTTAACAACACAGATCAGATAGCAGAAACTCAGCAGAACAGATCAGATATTTCATACCCTTTGCTTCAGCAAACCCTAGTTTGCATACGCTCTTTCACTTCACTGATGTCGCGTATATACGCGCTTCCGTCCACACAAACCAGCGTATACCTCGTTGTATTTTATTGCGCACACGCGTTTTTCTCTTCGTCAAGTCACAGATATCGTCAGCTTCTCTTTGTCGAAGTAGCGATATATCTTCAATCATAACGTAGCAAAGATACTTCATCGCATCAGATATTCGCCCGATTCACCCTTTTTCTTCGGTGTATCGTATGTTCGCCTAGATGCTCGCCGCCCGCGCATCTAAGTCTTCCATAATCGCATCTAGCCATACCAAGAGAAATTCAGATCTAGATCCCCTTCTTCATCATTGGTGCATCATACATTCAGATTTATCATTCAAGTGTAACCCTTTCCATTCAGATATACTTCAGAGAGAAGTATTCATTCAAGCTCAGACATCTTGCACCCACTTTCATCTTATGCACAATGAATTTGTTCTCCTTATATAGGATTATCCTTTTTCAATACCATGAGCCCCCTTTTTCAATACCATGGGCCAAAATAATACCATGAGCCCAAAACTACCTGGACGGGGTCAATTAGGCGGATCATTACCCAATACCATGGGTCAATACCATGGTGGTTACCCTTGGTTTTGCACTTTTTGAGCGCTTTAGCCCATACGCGACTTGGCACGTTCTTTTCCGCGTGCATACGCGACTTCCCCTAGGCCAATCCACGTATACCAAGAGACATACTCTTTTTCATCATAGAATCTAGCACATGCTGAAATCCTTTCTTCATTGCCTTCTGTACTCACTGTAGATACATCAGATTTCCTTCATCAAGAACATATTCTATCAAGCACAACTTCATCAAGTAAGTTGTCATCATCTTTATCAGATGGGTTGCCTTTCAAGGACAACACTCAGCATCATATTGTCAAAAAACATTATATCACACCAGATTTACATCATTTACTAAGTCCATCAAGTCAAGCATAACTTCATCAGGTGGATTTCCATCAAGGACAACACATGTCAACAGTCGCATGTCTTCATCTTCATTCAGTGGGTTGCCATCAAGGACAACTCTGCATCATATTTCCAACACGATGCACCTAACACATAGTATAGATTAAATGTAATTACATGCAAATAAACTATTGACAGACCCACCCACCCCAAGCAATATGTAGAGCATCTCACATATTTCAATACAAACACAAACAACTATTCATTCAAATACCACATAGTTTATTCTTGTGGTAAGGATATGAATCAAAATAAAACAATAATTATAAGAAGAAAAAACATACCTTCAGTCCCTCTCCACAAGCGCGTGTTCTAAAAGTACAGTATATCCAATGTCACAGTTGATGCATTTGCCAAATAATCCTGGCCTAGACAAAAATGGACAAACAAATCAGTATCATATGTCATGCATAAGCAATCTCAAAGTAAGTATTTGGAAAAAAAAATTTCATAGTGCCAAAATAATAAAATTAAGTTGAAGCAGTCATTGGTGATAGAAGCATAAATCCATGTTCCTGGATACAATGGATTATCGCATTAAGTCCGTTGGATTACAAGTTAGAAAGCAGCACCGAATACAACATACGTCAACAGGTTTTTATCTATATCTCTTTCGTGTTTGAACAGACAATAAGAAATTGAATACAATTCATGTGAAGGAACAATAAAATAAAATTCAAAGCACACTTCAAATTCAAGAATGCAAACTCAAAATCAAAAGAGCACATCAGAATCTCTAAAGAAGGTTTCATGATGTTCACCAAAAGATGAATCTTTGCAAAATGTTTGGCTCTAAAAGCAAACCATGAGAATTTGGGCTATGATAGATCATAGGAAGCTAAGACATTAAATCTATGGGATGCAGGATATCATTGAATTAAATTGTGAGTAATGATGATAAAGAGTCGAATAAATGACACCTACCTACCCCTTTTGTAAACAATAAGGCAAAAATTTTCCAGCTAGATATTCTTGGAAGATGAGGGCATGGTTGCCTCTACAGTGAAAACTAGAAAGTGAAACATTGAAACCCTATGCAGAGCAGGTTTCATGAGTAAATGATAATAATATATGTTGGAAAAGGACATTGATGTGTTTGAGACGAAAAAAAATGAAAAATAAGTTAGGACTTTTCATAAAGTAGTTCGAAACTGAATCCACTGGTTAGAAATTGTCCCCCACCAAACAATGCTTCAGGCACCACTGAATTCTACATTTGGTATCCAAATTATCAAAATTTAGTTGTGCATAATTTTTTTTTCTGTGATCAAAACATAGTAATAGCCACACAAATGTTCAAAATGCAGAGCATATATACATACATTTTTGGTTTCTTCTTGAGGCCACGCATTTCACATACTGTGGCTAGGGTTCGAAGCCCATACTCTAAATGGGGCAATCAGGATAATCAGACACTGCAAATGCACATACTGTTCTAGGGTTTGAAGCCCATTACAGTTTTGAAAATCTTAGAGATCGCAACATCAACTTCACAAATGGCTACTACCATCAATAGAATATTGGATCTTTTCAATACTTTCTCTGATGGATTAATAGATAAAATCATGGAGTAAAATATTAAAGATGTTGATCTCAATGTTAGATCTCAGGCACTCAATGCCCTGCTTCAAAATCATCAACTCCAGGTTTTCAAGCAGGGTGATTTCATAGTTTAGAAGCAACAGACGAAAGAATAATTTGTAAGGTTTAAGGGCCTCTCATCTGAAGATATGCTCATATATCAAGTCATAAAAATTGCTGGAAATATGGGTATATGGACAAAAGATATGAAAAGAGAAACAAATTTACAACAGCCACAGGTTAACAAAACATTGAAAAATATAGAAGCTTGTGACCTAATAAAAGGGGTGGAGTGTGTTTCTGACCAAGCAATGAAGGTGTATATGCTAGCAGAATTGACACCTTCAAAGGAGATAAATGGAGATGCATGGTACATAGGGATAAACTTTGATATGGAGTTCACTAACACGGTTAAGCAACAGTGTTTGTAGTTCACCTTGCAGCAGGGTGTAGCCACTATTGAGAGTGTTGCTGATTTTGTGAGAAAATCAGGGATATCAAAGGTGGAATTGAAGGTTGAAGAGCTCAAGAAAATGGTGATGTGGAATAAGTGATAAGCACAGGAACCAGAGACTACTGCTATAGAGGTTCCTAAGCTCAAATTCAGGAGTGGTCATCACTTACAAACATTCCTTATGGAGTTTGCCATGTCTTGCAAGAGTGCATAGATGATGGTCTGATTTCTGATTTCCATGGCACAACAGCTACATTATACATGTAATAATTTCTTAAACTCTTACCTTCTTGTATGCCTCTCAACAAATGGAGGAGGGGCCACCTTCTTCTTCTTGAAACTGAATAATTGCTTCTTCATCTTTGCTCGAGTCGAACTCTTCAATGCATTCAGTATTGATGAGAGGGTGTTAAGGCTCCCCTCATGTAGCTCTAGCTCTGCTCTATTGTTTTGGTAACATAATGCTCTGTGTTTAGTTTTCCCTCGTTTAGTTTTCCCGCCAATACTCCATGACAATACCCTCTTGAATTTTAAATCGAGTGGGAAAATGGTTTTCAGATGACTCAAATCATTTTAATCAGAAGGGTCCAAAATGTTTATCACAATATAATAATTCCAATATAATAAATATTTTAATTTCTTAAAATTTATTCAAATATGGTAAATATTTTAATATTTTTCAAAATAAAGGTGGATACTATGTTTAATTTGCAAATCAATTTATTTTTTATGTTTTTTTATTTTGTTTATTGTATATGATTAATTTAGATTCATCTTCATTTTTAATTTATCAAGTGTCTAGAGATCAAATATAAAGAGGTTTGAACCTCAAGAGATTTGATTCTTCCCTCTAGACCTTTGGTAGATCTAGAGTTCAGATAGTTCTAGATTGGTTTAATTATTAATTTTATGTTTTTAATTTTAATTTTATTTTGATGGAATCAAAATGTTAAAGAGAACGTTACATCATCTTTACCATAGGAGAAGAATTCAACACTAGAGAAACCCTAGAGGCCCATGGAAAAATTGCAGGCAAAGAAAATGTCGTAGTTTTGACAAAGAGTGAACAAGCTCTAGACAATGCTAGGCTCTAATATCATTGTCAAAATGAAAGATAAGATTAAATGGTAACCATGAGTTTTTTATCCATGTGATATATATTTTGTA
The DNA here is from genome assembly GCA_034641835.2 of Pinus albicaulis. Taxonomy (NCBI): domain Eukaryota; kingdom Viridiplantae; phylum Streptophyta; class Pinopsida; order Pinales; family Pinaceae; genus Pinus; species Pinus albicaulis. Next base: position 1,144,726,756 of record CM076578.1, on the reverse strand, counting down.
GAGAGATGGTGGCCATGATAAACCCTTTGAAGACACGCAAATACTCATGAAATATGCTTTTAAGATGAGATGTTGATTGAGGAGTTGGTGGATTATGAGCTAGAGGAGGGGGGTTTTCAACAAATTTGGTCTAGTCCCAAGGATTTTATCCATTCGCATTTCAAATTCAACTTATAAGGTCACCATACTACATTTTCTAGGCCTACCAGATCTTTATAGAGAAAAGTTAAGAATTCAATAGGCAAATATCTAGCGGTTCGAAGGCCCTAACCCTTGCTCCAGCCACGCACTATTCAGGTCCTTTAGCTTCAGCTAGCTCGGGGCTTGAGGATGTTTGTCAGGGGCTAGAGAAATCTTCTTGGGGTGTGTGGCTCTAAGTTTAGTTTCCCTATTGTCCTAGATATTGGAGGAAGACATACAATGTGTTACTACTTCCTTAGGGTTTTTAGAATTTTTTGAACACAGTGGGGGTTCTCCATTCTCAGAAGCCTCTCCAGATTGTTTTCATGTATATCCTTCATCTCAAGTGCCATCAGCCTCGCCCTCCTTCAGTTAATTAGTGAAGGAGAGCCTTGCCTCAACAATGAAAGAAGGTCAAACTAACATCATGAATGGTCTTGTGGTTTTCACAAAGAAATACTCTTGTGAATAAGAAGGAATTATGATTCAAAAGGAGTATGAGAAAGCGAGGAAGAGGAAAATCCATTGTAGTGCCAAGAAGAATAAAAAAGTCCTGCTTTCTCTATTTTGGGGAGTCAACGTCACCATTCAAGATACTAAGGACATGTCCCAAAAATCCTTGGTGGGGCAAGTAAGGGGTTGAAAATTCAGGTCCTCAACACACGTTGGACAATGAAATCTTAACTATTGTAAAATTTTCTCCATAGGTGTCATTGCTACCCCAAGGTTAGATTCATTTGTGCTTCAAAGATGTAGCAGACACCCAAAAGGTACAACAAATGGTTTAGAAAATTGATTCATCTCCTATCCTTTTCAATTTCTAGATGTCCCTCTTCGATGCAAAGTAGGAGAGACTAGATATGGCCCCAGTCTAGGTTCATCTTCCAAGTCTCCCTCCTACCTATTAGGATGCCCTAATTTTCAAAGATATAGGTAACTCATTGGGATCTTATTTAGCCCATGAATCTACATATTTAGAGATGGGGATTAAGACATACACTCATATTTTGGTTAATATGGACCTCATATAAGGGCTTATAGAAGGCACGGATATCGGGATTAGGGTGGAGTGTGTTCATATATTGGGTTATGAAGGAATACCTTTTAGGTGTAGGTAGGGCCATAGGTATGGGCACCTGGCTAAAAACTATAAGCTTCCCTTTTCTTGCTTAGGACTATCCATCTAGAGGAAAGGACATATTAGGTTAGAAAAGGGTTCTGGATTGGAGGTTTTGGGCGTTGAGGAAAAGCTAAATGGTGCAACTCCTCTCCGCAACAAATCCTCCAAGTCGTTGGTGACAATTGTCAAGATATGGTGTTTATGTTGTCAGTTTTCTAGAAGGCCTACTAAAGGGGTGGAGTTTCATTTCCTTGGATGCTAATGGAAGGTTAGGGGGTTTAAAAGTTGGATGGAAAGCCATAAATAGTTGGGTATCCAATTCTCGGGGTTTGGATTCTAGTTTTTCCATTGAGGACAGAGAGGACGAAATGGAGGGAGAAATGGAGAGGGAGGTAGGGACAAGGAAGGAAAGGGAGGGAGGGAAGGAGTGAGAGGGAGAGAAAGGGAGAGCTAGAGACTAAAAATTATGCACACTATTTATTTGTTGTTATTAGAACGAAGGTTTGAGATTGTATTTTGTTGAGGAAAAGGTGAGAGGAAACCCTGATTTTAGGGGATGAAGTGGCTATGGTAGCAAGGAATATTTTAAATGAAACATTTATTTTTCATGTTATAAAATGCCACCTATTTAAGAAAAGTACAAATGAAGTTCAAACCAAGTTGTAAAAATATAGAATCTTTATTAAATGTAAAATCATTTTATTGTTGAGAACTATCTAGGCTAGGAATGAAACTCCAACACCTTCCATTGAACAATTTTTAGTACACAGTTCGTTAGAGGCCTCTTTTGTACTCAATTTAATATCAATTTTATGCTTAAATGATAGGACTGCCACACAACTTCCCTCATTCCATGCTTTAGTATATGCCTCTTATATATTCATAGCTTATTTATCATGTAGGAACCTCTAGGACATATGAATCCAACACACGACTCAACCCCTAAAAAATACATTTTATGCTTCCTCATAATGAAGGGGTTTATTATAACTCGTAAAGGAATTTTAGATTATTGGTTGTGGGCCGATCCAAACCTTTCTATCGAAGATATAGTTATGATGATGAGCCTTAGAAACTTAGCCTAAATCCCACAGAGTGCTCTATATCCAACCCATAGCTAGGTTGATTAATCATATTTTATTATCCTTAATACCTTGTTTAGAATGAGATAGGTTTAGTATCATACCTAGCCTAGTCATTAGCCCATGTGATTCTCTAAAACTATGCTACATGCATTGATTATCGTACTCCTTAAAGGTTGGTTTTGCAAGTGTGATTTTTTATCTTTGAAATCCCATCTTGCACAATTCTCCCATAAATTATATTTTTTTCCGAATACAAAGAAGCACGTATGATAGAACTTCAACATTCATGTATTTTCCTCGAAAAGAGAGACACTTTGAAACAAAATTAGAGTTTTCATGTCATTCATTCAATATTTTGAAAAACATGCAACTAATTATGGTAGGTATTGGAGTATTCTATTTGACATATATGTTTATATTTAGTTTCATTTTCTTAAGTCGAGATGGTATGAAGGGAAAAGCATTTGGCCATTGGTTTGACTTTGGCTGACATAGGCCCTTAATATTTGTGCCCCTTGATATATTTTCCCTTTCTTTCTTGATTCAATTATTTTTTAATGTTTTCCAAACTCATGTATAAAGTTTATCCTTATAAATTGAGTCACCTATAGACCAATTTTAGTCATCGTTATCTAACAATATTGATCATTTGGAGGATGGGGATGGTGTGGTTCTAGGCCTTGCCTCTCAATTGAACATTTATTTATCTATCTACTTGGGTTCCAACACACCTCCTTCCTAAATTCCATGCACCTTCATTCTTTAGTGCTTACAACCTAATGTTATAATTACAAAAATGGATGAAGGACAATACAATGTTAAGGAAAGTTCTCTTGCATGCCTTAAAGTGCCCTGGATTCATACGAGGACTCTTCGCTAATTTTTTTGTTGCTTCTAAGCTCAATGCATTTCTGAGTACAACTTATTTGCTCACCATTCATTAGCTAGCATTCCTTCTTATTGTTCTTCTTTCGTGGACAGTTTGTGGCATAGTGTCCATGTTCATGAATACTCCCGCCCTCCATTTTTCAAAGCATAATTTTTAATATTATGCCTTCAAATATAATTTTAATATCATACCATTTTTTTTCTTATGGATGTTGAGTGCACTCTGTGATTCTTTGTAATGCCAACAATTGATTTAAAAGGAAGCTTCAAAAATCTATTCAATTTCATTCTAATAAATTTATTTTAAAAACATTGATGGCGAACCACACAATGAGTGGTTTGAAAGGTGTGTACCTTAAAATTTTTATGTGATTTATCCATAATAGTTTTTAAAGAAATTAATTAACTAATTATTAAAATAAAATTGAGATAAAATAGTAAATTTAGGAGAGGTTTTTGCAACCCATGGTTTTGCTCCTGGTATTCCACCTTGCCAACAAGGGGGAATTAACCTACTCTCATTTGGAATGGATAATCCCAATGGGTTTTAAGGATTATTATAAGGGTTAGGGGAATAATTAATTAGTGCTTAAGGGATTAAGGATTAGGGGCTTAGGGCTTAGGGGAATAGGGGCTTAGGGGTTAGAGGTTTACGGTTTAGAGGTTAGGGGAATAATGAGATAATGGTTAAGGGGTTAGGGATTGGGGGCTTAGGGGTTAAGGGGTTAGGGATTGAGGTCTTAGGGGCTAGGGGATTTAGATGCATTTATGGGTTAGGGGAATAATGAGTTAGTTGTTAAATGTCTTAGGGGTTAAGGGAATATTATGCATTTAGAGGTTTATGGTTTAGGGGGTTAAATGGGCTAGGGGTTGGGAATTATGGTTTAATGGGTTAGGGGTTAAGGGGTTATAGGTTTCGGGTTTAGGTGGTTAAATGGGTTAAGGGTTTAGGGGGTTAGGGGATTTAGTAGTTAAGGATTTTAGGGGTTAGAAGTTAGGGGCTAATGAGGTTAGGTTTTAGTGGGTTAGATGGGTTAGGGGTTAGGAATCAGGGTTTAAGGGGTTAGGGTTAAGGTTTTAAAGATATATGGTTTAAGGGGTTAGGGGTTAAGGGTTTATAGGTTTAGGATTTATGGGGTTAAATGGGTTAGGGGTTTACTAGGGGTTTAGGGGATTAAATGGGTTAGGGGTTAAGGGTTTAGGGGTTAGCGGTTAAGGGTTTAAAGTTTTATGGTTTAGGGGTTAAATGGGTTAGGGGTTTAGAGGTTTAGGTGGTTAAATGGTTTAGGGGTTGGGAATTAGTGTTTAAGGGGTTAGGGGTTAAGATGATAGTTTCATCAATTGGTCTCTTTTCGTGCACAATAGTTGCTTATTATTTGTGTCTCAATGTAACAATTTTGTAAGTATTGTTGCTTATCACAATGTCTTCTTTATTTATTAATTTATAGTATTTTTTAGCCATTGATTTACATTTATTGATGAAAATTTGTATTGCAATCAAACCAAATGTATGTTCAATCTCCAGTGTTGTCACACAGTTTAAGTCCGGAGAATGGCCATCTGATGAAGTATTAATAACCAGAATGCACCTCATGACTACTCCAGAAAATCTTAAGCTCGAGTGTCCCACATTCATGAGAAATTTGGCTCTTATACTCTTGCTCCACCTGACTGTGTCCTGGAAATACCCTTGTTTATTGAAAAAACATCCAAATGTTGTCGACCTTATCCCTTAACAGAACAAGGAAACATATGTGACTGAGACAAATGGAAAGCACTACAAAGTTGAAGAGAGTACAAAAGACTAAGATGTTTTAAAGGATAAGCTTGAAGAATGTAGCAGTGTTGAAACAACTAAAAGTTGTCCCAAACAAATAGTTGATAATTCAAAACCTTCTTCTCTACTAGTCAAGCAAGACTAAATTCATGTGAGAGCAAGAAGAGGCCAAGCGAGTGATAGGCATAGCCTGGAAGATAGGGTATGGTTCCCTCTTTTTGATGAAATATTTTATCTACATTTTGTCTATCGAAGATTAACCATTTTAACCTTTCCAACAAGGTGGAATTAACCCAATCGTAGGTCCCAATATGTCCTGATATATACTAACTCTAGACATATATGAGAATGAATAATAAAGACATAGATTGATAGAGGTGGCGATACAAGGGGACTCACAAGGGAAAGATGGAGATAAACTGGAGGACAGGGGAGAGAAGGAATGGAGAGAGAGAGAGAGAGGGAGAGGGAGAGGAGTGAGAGAGGTAGAGAAGGGTAAGAGAGGGAGATAGTGACACAAATATGGAAGGGGGGTAGAAAGAAGGATAGAGGGAAGGATATAGTGAGAGGATTGGAGGGTAAAGAGAGAGAGAGGGGAAGAGAGAGCGAGGTAGGAGAGAAAGGAAGAGAGAAGAAGTACAATGGATTAAAACAAAAAATATATTAGGCCCACTCTACACAAATCTGAAATCTAATAATTCGGGATAAAAATAGCAGGCTCCAACAACAATTGCATAGAAGTCTTTATTACTCAAATAGAAGAATGTCACAGCAAGTTGTCATCTCACAAAATCTCCTACTACAACCTACAAGCTAACAGTACTCACTCTTATTATCTATTTATACAAATGTCTAACTACTGTGCCCATCCTTTTCATTTATAAGTTAAGAGAAGGTGTTGTTAGAAAATAGGCTAATGAGAGCATTAGTGGTGCATCTCCCTTGAGCATGAGCAACTCCCTCATAACTTTGCCTTGTATGCAAGGCTTTTCTTTTAGAGTAGTGCATTATCATAGTAGATATAACTCCTCTCCTGAAGGTGCCTCATTCCATAAGTGTGCACTCATGAATTCACGTAAGATGATGGTGTTAATGTCCTCAACTAGTGTTGCATACTTGGTGGCTGTGACACAAAAACTAATTCGTCTATCCTCGAAGGTGTCGTTATAAGCTTCTAGTTGTATTTAATAATATTTCTGATTGGTGTACCACAATCTAGCTCTGCAATCCTGGTTCTACTCAACTTCTCAAGGCTGAGGTGAGACCAACTCGAACCAACTAGGTAATCTAACACTCTTGAGAAATTTTTTTTTTCCAATAACCAAAGATTCTCCCCCAACTAGTCAAACTTCCCCTTTGTTAGGAGCTTTGTTAAACTATTAACGATATGCAACTTTTCAGAATGTGGTCCAACACTACTAACTCCCTAATGAATTTCGAATCTTAGGAAATTGTATTGAATAACAATGTGTTTGAAATGGTCATGACACATTGGATTTTCATAGAGCTTGATGTAACTTTGATTCTCACAAGAGACAATATTGGGCTTCAACAACTGATTGGTTGACACTACAATCAAGTTTCAAATCTAGATAGCTTCATAATAAGTAAATGAAAATGCCATATACTTTTCTTTAGTGGAACTTATTATTGCCTAAATCTACCTCAGGCTGAAGGAAGGCAGAGTCTAGGGTAATATCAAACCACGCTTAATCTGGTAGTTAGCCCTACGAGATCGGGAGAGGGTTCTCTCCTCGTCAATCTCAGCAAAAATAATTAGTGAGGCTTGAGATGACTTGAAATAAATGCTGATTTTAGGCTAGGTATATATGTAAAGGAGTTTGATTTGATTTTGGAAGGTGTTTGGTGGATCAAAGGGAAGGGCAGATTTTGGGTCTGGGAAATGATCAGTTTTGCAGAGAGCTGAATGGGGCAAGAAAGGAAATTGTTTTAACACTTAAAATTTGAATGAAATGGATAGATCAGACCGGTGAGAAGTTGAAGAGGGAAAGAGACCTTCAAGAATCCTCTTCAGACAGTTGAAAACATAGAAAATTAAACAAAACTCAAGGTAGAGCATTGCAGATCTAATGAATTCCACCTTTATTACTTGTTTGTTTAACTTGAGAAGAAATAAGAAGGATGATGATACAAATGAAACATCAGTAAGCTTACAATCACAGAGAGAAACACACCATCAAAACATAGAGCCACATGGATCCCAAAGAGTGCTGCAAACCCTGGTCTATCCCTTTGCCAAAATGCAGAGATGAAATGTACAATGAAGCTCTAAGAAATCCCAAGTGTCCAACCCTGAAAATGACTGAGAAACTACAAGATATAGACAATAATAACTCATACCGGTGCCTCTAGGGGTCAAGCTCACTATTTTTGGAGCTATTTAAACAAGATCTAAACTAAGAACTGGAAAATAGGCAGTGGAACAGCTTGCCTCTATAAGATAGGAAACTGATTCATTCAGTTACAATTCACCTTTTGGTGAATGAATCCACTTACATGAGTTAAAATTTGTCAAAATTACATCAAAAGCCATGAAATTACATCAAATTACATCAATATCTTCACATTTGGAGATAAAAAAGTCAAAATGGCCAAAATTAGGCGAAAAACAGAGTTACTGAGTGAAAAATGAGCCAAAATCCCCAATGCATCGGGCCCGAAATCTCTATGTGTCATGCCACTTTGGAGCCGATTTTGAAGGCCTTCTGGGTGTTCAAATTGAGCTCAAGATAGCTCGTTTGAAATATCAGCCTGGATAATCTACAAAACAAGTGGAATTTCTGAATTTGGTTGCCATTTGCCCCTCCAAAAATGAGTTTTAGCAACACTGCTTCCTGTGTTTCCAAAAAGTGGCACAAAGGTCATTTTTAGGGTGTTTTTTACCCTTCCAACAACCCAAAACTTGTCAAAATATATAGGTAATGGGTAGGAATGTGTAAATTTTAATTAAAAATCCAAAAATACCAATTTTAACGCAAGAGGATCTCCCAATCTAAGCGCGTGCCAAGTGGCGCGACGCGTCGGGCAGGAAAATCTGTGTTAAGGCCAAAAAATTCAAAATTGACAAAATGTGTCCCAAATTTCTTGAAATTTGGGCTGAATGTCCACCATCATGCGCTATGCTGGGCCAAATAAGATTCGGCCAAAATTTGGAGTCTATCATGCCTTTTGCGATGGTTTAATGCCCTCTTTAACTTTGCCTTCAGGATCTTGATTCGTGCCTTGCAAACATGATTTCTTGCCCAATAATGATTCTTCATGTGCCTTAAAATTTTATTTTCCTTGTTGGCCTTCTCCAACAGCTTCTCCAAATGAATATTGACCCTCTCAATCCAAGTCTCTCGATCAGCCTCAATCTCTCGCTCAATGGATGTCATCTTGGTTTGGCTTCTTTGGGCAGCTTGCCGGTTCTCACGGATATTTTGCAACTCCATGATAGTTTTCTGATCTTCCAACTATTTGTTTCGCTGCTTGAGGTAATTGATAATACATTGGGATATTTTCAATTTGATGGAAAAAGTTTCTATCTCTTTCTTCTGCTCCTGAATAGTCTCTCTCAACTTTGAGCTAGGTGAGCTCAAATCCTCATCAATGAGTATGAAACCTATATCTTGGCCTCGTGAAGGCCCCTCATCCTGCATGGGCCTATTACCTTTGTCCTAAACCTATACCTATGCTGCTGATGATGGAAGCGAGACCCCTTCCACCCCAGGTGGAGATAATACTCGCCGGGCTGCTGCAAATAATCCTCTGGTGCCTCTCTGATAAGTGACATACATCGGCACAGTAGTAGTCTCTGTCTCCTGAACCTCATGCTAATATGAAGGTTAACCTACCTCATGAAAAACCTCTGAAGGAACTTGAGGAGCTCTGAAGAAATCATTAGAAATGAAATCCTCCCATGAAATACCCTGCAAGACAAGCTGATGCGTAACCACAATCTTGATGAGTGCAAAGCGATAGATATTGTTGTACTGTTGCTCAGAAGTTTCCTTTGCACGAGAGTGGTCATCCTCTCAATATTCTGGCACATGAAATAAGGGAGGTTCATCATCCTCACCCTGGTAAAATGCATCAATAACCTGATATGATAGGCATAGAGTCGTGAAAATCGACCCTCACAACTAAAATATCTGATAATAAGTTTCATCAGAGGAGCATAGGAATCCTTTCAGAACCAGAAAGGAAACACTCTACAGATAGGCCTAATATATGGTTCATAATGTACCCTGTCAACCTGCTGTCTTTTGTTCCATTGTTCTCCAACATTTGGTATTTCGGTTGCTTGAGAGATAGTTTCTGGTGTTAAAGTGAATGTCACACCGGCAAGGGTGACCTGACCATCATGTAAATGCAATACAAACAAACGGGCCAGCTCCTGATGACGATGGACCCTAGCAACCATTTCACAAAATTGATAACAATATTGATGTTGAAAACATGCCATGGAAAATGGACAAGCCTGCAATTCGGCCAATTAAGTGGGCTCCTCCCTCACATGTATACCACTCTTATGAGGCTTTCTAGGTGCATGTAATTCAATGGTGGAATCACTGTCTTGGTCATAGGATGTATCGGTATCTCTCTTCATGATATCCAAGGTCTATGCAAGGTTTATGTTGTCTTGGATGAAAATCAGAATTTTGGTGTTTTTTATTTGATTTCCAAATATGTGATAATATGGGAGGGAATATGGAGGAATAGGGTACTGGGAATAATGGACTTTAGTCAAGTGAAATTTGAAGTTTTTCACTTGAAATTTGTGAGTTGAAAGGTTTAGGGACAACCACTTAATTTCTTGGGATAGCTTTGGGGTTTGGGGAAATTTCACAATTTGGGATGGGGATAATGCAAATGGGTGGGGAGTAACTAGGGATATGAAGTGAACAGTGAAATGGGTTGTTTTGAGGATATAAACAATGAGGAGGGATTAAAAACGTGAATAATGGAAGTATTTGGCATAAAACAAGTTTCAAAACCCTAAAGGAAGCAATCCTCAAACAAGAGAATAGGGTTTGAGTTTTTGTATTTAAATTCTCACACACAACACCAAACACATGTCATGAGAAATTGAGTGATTGCATGGACTTACTTGGATCAAGAGAGACCGAGAAAATTTGATGAATTGGAAGAACTAGCAATGAAATTGCTTTCTGCCATGTGCATTGTGCAGCCAACCTAGTGCGCCGCGTCCTCCCAATGCGCCGCACAGGAACAAGTTTGCATATGGTGAGCCGACCCGATGCGTCGCGCTCACCCGATGCGTCGCAACACTTTCCCAATGTGTCGCGCTCGACAACTTCAACACAGTCAGCCCTCAAACAACTTGTTTTACTCCTCACGACTTCTTCTTTGCTCATTGCTATTTCTTGGCATTCAAATGGATTCTTGAATTTGAAAATATCTTATATATACCAAAGATTTTGATTTTTCATTTGAAAAAACCCACTTTGTAATGTTGCAAACTTTGACACTTTTCAAAAAATCTGTTTTGTTTCCCTTTTGCTTTTGGACTGAATGATGAGATTTTCTGTCTTTCTTGCAGGGAATGGATGGCATGGAGCTTTGGCAAAGGTGACCAGGGTTGCCAGTGGAGTATTAGTACAACTGAAAAACTTGAAAATTACATTTCATTTATTACATAAAGATGAAATAGACTATTTTTCTTCAAAACAAAGTTTTGAAGAAAAATCATTATTAAGCATTATGATGATGAAATTTTAGCACTGAAACCTTATTTCAAACTTCCTCATGTGCTCGCTGACCATTATTAGGCCTTCTGAAGACCGGATTAACGAACCCTAAACCTAATGAGACTAAAAACCCTAAAATGAATATTTGCCAACTATGAGGCCAAAAATGCCTATAAATGATTTTAATGAACAGAAATATGCCAGTACGTATAAGAGATGAGGGACATAAGTGACAAGCCCCTACCATCAGATGATCCATGCTCCTAATGGAATGCAACTGAAAGAACTAAGTGAGACACCTAAAATGAAATGCAACAAGAGAAATTTGATCTCTGACGGAGGGATGAAGATACCGACTCTAACAGAACTAAATGAAATTGTTGCTTTCTTCTTGTTGATTTAATAAAAATGATTTATAAAATGATAATAATGATGTTTAAAATGGGCCTTATGATGGTCTACTTATACACATTGATTGTTCACGAGGTGTAGGTGTATGTTTATAGCATCATTGCCCTTGAAAGCTTTGTCTTGAAAGCACAGTAATTAGAATTTTCTTTAGTTAAGCACATTTTTGTGGTGGAATGAAGATTATCAGATATCTATTTATACTTTGTAGAGGTTTGAATTGTTTTTTCCTTTGAGTGTTGGTGAGGTTTCTTTTTATTTTTGCATCATAGTCTAAGGTATTTTGACCTGATTGTTTAACATGAAAGCTTTATGCTTATTAGAAATATATTTGAAATACCTGCATGATCAAGAAACTGTTATGGTTAATTAAATTACTAATTAGGTACTACAGAAAGAGGATGATGTTGAGAGGGCTTGCCTGGGTGTCTCTGGGAGAAACCCAGAGGTGGTCAGACAAAGCTCTTCTAAGTTACAAATCTGAAGAGAAAAAATTGGTGATGAATATGTGGTTGCTCAACCTGGGCTGTATGGAAAATCTTGGCAGAGAGTGTTTACCTTTCCGTGTCCTCGCGAAAGTAGGTTGTCTGGTCACAGAATAAGATCACTACATGTAGGTGATGGTTCTGTAGTAAGTTCTCAGCCTTATCCTCAGAATGGCTAACAGGGAGGATCGGGTTTGAATACAGGATATAATTTTATGAATTTGGATATTTAGAGTTGAAGAAAAAATTGTGGTGATGTTTGGATGGGTGCTAATTTGTAGGGTTTTCCATTTTTATAATTTTCTTTGTTGTGCTTTCTACCATGCTACCTAGTTGCTTTCCTGTTTCCCTAGCATTTTAACTTTTTTGATGTTTATCTCTCTATTGTTTCTTGCCCCATTTGAAATGTCATCCTTATTTGGTAGGTTTTTTCTTCAATATAGTGTGAATATTTTTCCATCACACAGCTTCTATGGGGTTTGTCTATGCAAATAGATTGTAAGGCCCATTCATCAAGGTATTTGATGAAATGAAATGATTATCGATGATCACCAACTAATGGTACCTGCAGATATTTACTCTAACAATTCTACAGTTTTCCTGTGCCAACAATTATACAACATTTTAACCTCATGAATTAGTCTCCTCTATTCTCTTAGCTAATTCTATAAACACTTATTGTTGTTGTCAAATATTTTACTCTCTAGTCCCATTCAGCTATTTCAGTTATTTGTGGACATTGATCTATTTTCATTTCATTTCTTCAATTTTTCTGACTGTTATGTGTTGCCTTTCTCCAGTGCCTTCTTTCTTACCTATGATTTTTCTTCTTAAGCATTCCAGCCAGCCAGAGAAACACGGGCAGCAGGAGCCACGCAGTCCAGCCAGAGCCCAGCAGGGGCAGCGCAGAGGCAGCAGGAGCCATGCAAGGCTGACGCAGGCCCAATCAGGGTAGCGCAGGGGTAGTGTAAGCCCTTCAAGTGTGAAACAGGCCATTACTAATCAGTGTAGAGGCCTACACAGGCCATTTAGGCTGACGTAGAGGGATTCAGAGCAGTGTATTACTGCCGTTTTTATTTCTCTGTTGGGTGAACCAGTTTTGGTGCCCAGGATTGTTTTACTTAGATTATGCATAATAATGAAAACCCTCCAGAGCTAACTGCACCGATTTTCCCACATTGGGTTTTTTCCAGGGATAGTTGTCCAGAAAATCCGTGTGTCACTTTTTCTATGAGCATGTTATTCAGTATTTGATCTGTATGTGTAGGTTTCTAGTTGTATTTACTATTTACTTCACTAATATATTGAATATTTCAGAAATTAACTTGTAACTTAATACAAGTAGGAGAATTAAATCAAGATACTTCAATAGGGTTTCTTCCATTAAGAAATTTTCACATTCCCTAGGTCTAGCCCCATTAGGTCACCCAAGGCAACAATTTCCCAGGAATCTAGCTAGAGGAAAACTTCTATCTCATAGAGGCAGCTGCTTTGCTGGGTGCCCTCACTCTCCTCAGAACTTGGGCCAATTCTGATGGTGGAATCTCCGGATACCTCAAGCCCTTGATCTAGGATCAAGTTTTGCCTAGGTGTTCCCAAGGATAGAACATAATAAGATTAATTTGACCTATCGAAGTAAAAACACTTGTCTGATCCTTTCCCATCACCTTGTCTAGGATATGAACATCATTGGTTACTAAATTCCATCCCCGAACCTGGGTTGGGTCCACTTGGCCCCGTGTGGTCCCATTTGGTGTGAAAGGCCTTTCATCAAGGACCATTTGGGAATCCACGTTCCCAAAGGATTTTATGGATTGAGAAATTCCTTCATAAGTCTTATTCTTCTCCCCCAACCCTTCAATCCCCCTCCTCTCTCCCTAGAAGGTAATTCCCTTGCTTAAAAGGAAAGCAAGTCCCACTCTTTATTTTATCTTAGGGAAAGGGTTTCGAGGGTCACTTCCCACCTATTCATTGATAAAAACCTAAATATCCAAGGTTCAAGGGTATTTTTATTATTTAAAATAAGATAAAACCCTAAAAAACCAAACCCCTATCCTAAGGAGATGTAACATCAAGATTTTATGGGCCCCGTTGGGGTTAGTTGGCAAGCTAACTTCCTGGGGTCGTAACTTGGTCATATGATCTTCATTTGACGCACATGATACCTCGTTAGAAATATCTCTCTGAGGAATACAACTTCTAATATGATTTCCATGAAATTGCCAAACCTTTCATGCCCAAAAACAATCGTTTGGGGCCTCAAAACGGCTTCGAAAGTTCAGGACCCGAAAAACTAACAAAAATAGTAAATTGTGCTATAATTAAAGAAACTGAAAAATTAAAGGAGACAATGGCTAGGGCCCAAGTGGAATAGGCAGGTGGCCACCAATATCCACCTTGATCACCTTAAATCAAATTTCTTGAGCTAACTCAATCATCGTGACTTAGTTAATTGACACAAGTTATTATGAGACGAAATTACAATTTATTGTCCAATTTATTTAAGGGAAAAATAAATTAGACGCCTCACATTCCTCACTCCTGGTACATAAAAATTCCTCACTAGTGTGGGTGCATTTTTTTTTTTCCTTTCTAGTCGCCAATTTCACTATTTCTTGTTGCAAATTTAAACACTCACTCTCAACAAGAAAGGAATTCAATCTATCCCCATCCGGTACCTTTGGAATGTTCTACATGCTACACTTCTCTAGTGTTGTTTGCACCTGCAAATCCTAAAACTGAATAGCCTTTGAACAACTGAATCAGTATAATGCATCTATCATCAGAGTCTTCTGACTGCTGCTAGCTACTGCACCTATCTAGTACTCGATTCTCTGCACTGCTACTGACATTTGCATCCGTGCCCTCTGAACTATTGCTAACTCTATTTGTGCTCCAGTATTTGACATCTGTCACTCTAATTTCTATCTTGTTGACATATGACTACATCAATCTAACTGATCCTTCCTACTACTATTGTACTATGGGCTCCTCGTAGCCAGGTTCGATCCATGAGACATGCCATCTAAATGGAACTTGCCCAAATTTCTTATATTTGGATTATGTCTACACATAACCCCACCTTACAGCTCGAGGTATGGCTGCTCCCTCTTCCCATCTGGCTCGAAATTTCCCCCTCATGGAGGTCTTTGCTTGAGTGAACGATTCCACTCGGTCTCCTGTCAGCTTCTCCAATTGTGGCAACTACTCCACAACCTTCTGAGACAGCTTCTCATGAGGATGCATATTGAGAGGTAATTTATGCTCCCTCTAAACCATCAAGTCTCTAATTTCTGCCTTTCTCCTCAAATATTTGCATGCATCTGGTACCTCAAGTGCATATAGGTTCTTGACTCGCGCATAGTGTAATTGTCCCGAAGTTGCAAAAAGTTTCTAAAAAAGAGTTGATTTTAAATCGATGATATCTCCCTCATCTGAGCTCCGATTTGACCAATTTGTTTTCCAGCTAGGTAGATTTTCGCAAGGAATCCAAATATTCTATTTTTTTTCAAAAATTTTACACCAAAATCTTCAAAGATTCTCTACAAACTCGCCGCCCAAAAAATTATTTCTCTGATGCCATGTAGAAAATCTAACCAACGAGATTCAATTTGATCTTGTAATCTACTAAAACAAGATACTGAATCTTTCCTACAATTCACGGAAACAAAACATGATCACACAATCATATATAAGTAAGAGAAATAAATTATCAATCGCACAACAACATGATGTATTTGGGGAAAGAAACTAATCAAAACCCTTGTATCTCTATTGTGTATTAGGTCAAGGAATCATGAAACAATACAATGCTTAATCTCTCATGAGATTCTCCAGCACTCTATCAATTGTCTCCCGTTGATCTAGGCGAACTCGGTCTAGTACTTAGCCAATTCTCATCCTCACTTCAGTCTGCCTTGGTCATGAAATTCCTAGGGAATTAACTCCTTATTAATTAGGAAAATCAGTATTCTTTTATTGTGCAATCCATCATGGCATCCCAATGACTTTATAATTACACATGGGAAATTTTCTCTGAATAAAACTGATAGTTATGTTCCCTTTAACCTCTGTATCAACTAGGTATTCGTCGAAACTGACATGCATGCAACTATTAATAGTGAATTATCAGCTATTTTATTGCTCACTCATTGTCAATTAAATCTAATTTAATTCACTGGACCTCTCACTAGCTCATCACTCAGTTAGAACTAGTTAAACTGATTTTAACTCATTTAATTGATTTAATTACACTTGCACCCCACTAATGCATCAACTTCAACTGGACCCAAAAAATATTAGAATCCCTCTAGAGGCCTCATATTAGACCCTCAACTCGAATTTCTTGAGCTAACTCGGTCATCATGACCTAATTAACTGACATAAGTTGTTATGAGATGAAATTACAATTTATTGTCCAGTTTATTTAAGGGAAAAATAAATTAGACGCCCCACATTCCTCACTCCTAGTGCATCAAAATTCCTCACCAGTGTGGGTGATTTTTTTTTTGTCCTTTCCGGTTTCCAATCTCACTGTTTCTTGTTGCAAATTTCAATATTTCATAATTTGATGCGGCCTTCACACAAAGACACCATTGAAATCACATGCCTAGATTCTCATGAGAAACCTCTCTTAAGCTTGATCTGCCATAAGAGAACCAACAATATGCCATCCTACTTCCTAGCGCAAACTGACCATTAAGGTATGCAACATTCTTTTGAACTCTCACATGATGATCTTGCTCTTGGAGGATGACCATGATCTCCCTTTAGCAACCCTTACTTTAGGACTACATCTCTCTTCACCCCCTTGATGTGCCAGATAGTGGGAATACATGTCAAACATGCTAAGATGTGCAGAGTGATAAGGCATGCCAAGATGTGCAAGGGTGTGTCAATGCGTGTCAGGGACTGTCCAGACAACAAAAGGGAGAAAAAATTTAGAATACAATGAAATGAACACATAATAGGGTTAATAAGTCATCAATTTACCTTTTCCAAGAGGGGCATGCTAGGCACACTAACACTAGGTGGCAATAGGTGCCAAGTGCAAAGTCTTAGTGCATTCTAAGTGCCAAGTATTCCTCTTTTGCTTCTCATCTACTTTCCAACTATTGATCATCAAAAATAAATTTAATATTAAACCATGTTAAATCATACCAAGGAATTTTAACATATTCCATACATGCTAAGAATTTCCAAGCACCAACACATGCCAAGCACCAATATGTGTCAAGGACTAGTGTTATGCATGTTATGAAGTGGAAGGGAATGTTGAAGAGTGCTAAGGTGTGTTGGAGAGTGATAATGCATGTTTATGAGTGTTAAGGAGTACTAGGACAAAACATTAAGGGAGCACTAGGTAAAAATTCAATGAATATGAGGAATGTGTACTGCTAGAGACTAGTGTTAATGGTCAGTGTTAGTTGTCATGCCAAGGAGGGAGTGACAAGGTATGCTAAACATTGGTAAGGCATGCTAGGGAATATCAATTCATGTTAAGAATTCCCAAAGTGTGCTTCGGAGTTCCAGGGTGTGCTAATTATATCATGTGCCAATTAATAGTGACAAGATATGCCAATACATGCTAGGTGCTAAGGATGTGGCGTAGGGTGTTAGGGTATATCAATATGTGTCAAGGAAACAAAAGGAAGAACCAATAAGAGGGTTAATAAGTCATGACTTTATATTTTTGAAAAGGGGCATGCTAGGCACACTAATAATAGGTCCCAATACATGCCAAATGGCATTGTGTGCCAAGTGCTAATGTATTTCAATGCATTCAACGAAGCTGTTCCAGGGCATGCTAGGGACTATATGCAGCATGTCAACACATGATGGGAGAGTTCCATGTTGTGCTAGCGCATGCCACCATGTGCTTGGGTGTCAGTGTCATCACAAGATGTTCTAGGTACAAAGATGTTCCAAGACATGTGGGGTGCTAAGAAATGTTAGTGTGTGCCAAAGCATTAATTTAAGGTGTGCCCAGATTGTTGAGGATTGTTAGGTCTTTCTCATTAATAGAATTGTCAGAGCTCGATTATGTATTAAATAATATATTTCCTACACATAATAGTGGAACTTTATCTAAATGGAATTTGCTAGATAATAAAAATAATAGATATGAATCATGTGTTGGCTCATAGGAAATCTCTATTCGACTAGTCATTACTTGAGGGAAATGATACATGCTTATTACTTCTTCAAAAATTGACTGACCCTAACCACTATGGCCTTGAACATATTATAAAAAATGCTCCACAATAATGATATTAAATCGCTATATTTTGACAAAAAATATATTAACAGGCACATAGCGTCATCAAAAGCTCATTGGAATGATCAATTATGATGAACATTTTTTGATCGTCACCAAAAGTAACAAAAAGAGCATTGGTGAGGGTCATTAAAAGTTCGTCACTAGAAGTGTCACCAAAGAGAGAATTAGCGATGGGCCTTTAACGACCCTCACCAAAAGTGAAATGTCTTTGGTGACGGACCATAAAGGACCATCACTATATAGACTTACAGTGACGGTTTTTAGTGATCAATGATGACGAACATTTTTTTACATTCACCAAAAGTAAGAAAAAGAGCATTGGTGAGGGTCATTAAAAGTTCGTCACTAGAAGTGTCACCAAAGAGAGAATTAGTGATGGGCCTTTAACGACCCTCACCAAAAGTGTCATTGAAAATGTCTTTGGTGACAGACCATAAAGGACCATCACTATATACACTTATAATGACGGTTTTTCAAATGACCGTCACCATATGTGACATTGGTGACAGACCTTAAAGGTCCATCACAAGCATGACCCTCACCAATGTGATTTTTTCTTGTAGTGTAAAATTCTCACATGTCTCTTTGACCAATTCTCTACAAACTCATCCTATATTTTAGATAAAATTTGGTCCTTGGAATCATTGGATTGATTTTTGTATTGTAAGTGGAAAGAACATCTATACATTCTTTCCACTAGATCCCTCAAAGTTTTGTAAAATATTTCCCCCCTTTCGTTAACCTCCAGCCCCACTCCAGAGGAGCTAAGGAGATATTCATTTTCATTTGCATGTTCTATTCTTTTTCTTTTCTTAGAACACCATTCCTTTTCTAATTTGCTGGTCCCTGTAGAACATTAAACATATGTGAATTAATAGAATTTTTGAAACATGTTATCTAATATTTTTAAGTATAGTATTAATGAAAATTGAAAAAAAAAGAAACTCATATTGGATCAATAGTATTTTTTCATTCACTCGATTCATCCTTCTGAAAAATTTCCATTACAGTTTTAGGCTCTTTTGGTCCTAGATCAGAAATAATTTTATCAAGCTTCATCATTTTATGGCTCTTCATGATATACAATAAACAACACATATTATTTAAACTTACATAAAGTACATAAATAATAATTTTTGTAAATAATTTACAAAGAACTTGCTTTTTTTTTCTTTTCTCGATGTGCTATCAATATTTTTGTTACTTGATCTCTTGTCCATCATTTATTTATCAATATGAAACTTGTACCATACCATTGATTAACATATCTTATAAATAAATCACAAAATTTTCAGGTAAAAAAATAAAATATAGAAAATGGTGTGCCTTTGAAGAAGTACACACCAATGTCGGTGCGATGTGTTCTTATAAACACACCGCCAAAATAGTAGAAACATCGTACGGTGCTCTCTATCAACAAGGAGAACCGATGGATTATATTTTAACAAATACACTGATTAACATAGACAAATTCATAAAAATCCTCTAGTGTTATTTTTTGTATCATATGATGTCATGGAGGAGGTGGTGCTGCATGTTCTTATAAATGCACCGAGAAAAAAAGGGACCATGGTACCGTGATCTCTGTTTACAACGAGACCCTGTGCATTATATGTTAACCGATGCACTAATTAACATAGAGATAATTTTTTTTTTTTTTTTAACCACATAGTATGTGAGTGGTGCACTAATTTCCACAGGGTGCACGAATTAAAAAAAAATTGTTTTTAAATTGTTTTTGTCAAAGAGTAGGTGTGTGCTGCGGTGTAATAAAATAGTGCACTTGTGCGCTATTTTACACAGGGTGCACCGATTAAAAAAATTATGTGTTTCTTTAAATTCACATAAGGGCCGACATGGATTGGGATTTGACTCTGCAAGTCATCCCACATGATAGATGTCACAGGCCTATATATATAGCAATACAAATCCTATAAATGTAAAAAGAAAATTCCTATTTCGAAAGTCACAAAAGCCTGAAGAAGCAAGGGAAAAAACAAAAAGAATCAAGGGTTTAGTGTAATAATGGATTTTTTTTCTTCTTTCTTTTTTGAAAATGAACAGTAAAATTTAAATTTTTTACTTACCATGTATTAAATCGAACAAAAATTGTAAAAAAACGTAATTATGACAACAAAATTTAAAACCAGATAGTTTGAAATTCTATGCTACAGGGTTTGAATCACCAAATGTTTAGAATTATGATTGTCTCAATAGTTATGTTCGAAAGTATTTCGCTTCTCTACAGTTCTCTCATGTCTTTTTCTCCAGGTATGTCTCTCATGCAAATCTCTCCCAATTTTTTTTTTGTAAAAATAATGTAATAATGAAAAAATTTTACTATTTAAAGAATTGTTTTATGAAATTAGATTTTCAAAAATAATTTGCTGCCGATTTTTCAATTACCGCTCTTTTTTTTCACTTTAAGAATGTAAATTTTTTATTTTTTTATTTGTGGCTATTCGGAACTGGTGCATTAATTAATAACACAACACTGGTGTGCAATGACTAAAACGCACTGGTGCGGTTAACTATACATTGGCACCGATAGCAATAAGTCCATTTTTAAGGCAGGGGAATTAATTTCAGGTGTGTACACCAAAATTTATTGTTGAATTTTCTCAAATGTAGGGAGAAAATATCATAATTATATCAAATGAACAATTCTTCAAAATCCATATTGTTCCATAATATTTCTCAAACTCCATGATAGAGTTCTCTCTATCCATCTCGAGACGTAATATTCACTTCATATTTTATTTATATTTTCATTATCTAATTGGTTATTTTTTTTATACATGTAATTCAGATTAATAAAATTAATGTATACAAATTTGGAGGTTCATTTAGATTCGTAATCGAGTTCAGATGCACACAACATTCAAACAACTCCAAAACATCGAAAGCTCTTATCAGGAGTAGCATACTGCAAGGCACATTTGGTAGATCGAAATGGACAGCTGCTTCACCTTGCCAATTGTAGCATTGCATCTTCTAGCCACAATCTTGGGACAATGATGTTAATAACAATTTTTTAGTGTATTAATGTAATTATTTCAATGTCAAACCAATTAATCATGCCTTGTCAACGTGCTTAGTAATTGATATCATATATTTTGTACTAATCATGTTCACATATATTTTTTAAATTATTAGGATTCTAGTGATGATGAGCGACCTACATACCATCTTCCATTTCACCCCATGAAAATGTAAAATTGAGAGAAGACTTAATTAAGAGAACAAATCCAAGAGGAACGATACCAAGAATAGTTGAATCAAACACCTATTCAATTCCCACTACGTCCAGATTCACCAATTAGGAATGAATATAGAAATAGTAGTTCTTCACAAACTAACAATGAAGGAAATCAAATAGAGGTTGGTATGGATTATTACTTAGGAGATACGACTGCCATGGAGACAATTTTGTTAGATGCATTCCGTAATGATGATTATCTAGGGGATGATGCTCATATCGTTGATACCTTTTTCGAAAGCCTTAAATTTTCTTCCACCATTCCTCTCTTAGAACTTGACAGTCAGTCAAAGTCTACCCAGTCGGGGACAATGATGTTACGGTATAACTTGAAAGAAAATTTTGGCTTGTCGAACACATGTTTCTCAGAAATTTTGAGGTATTTGACCATCAAGTCCTCCCTTATATTTGGAGAAATATAATCACATAATTAACATTAGAAATGGTAAATTTTATGAACGTTAATAATTATATCAACATTAATGTATATTTAATATTTTCCATGATCACCAACTATAGGTTATTCAAATATGACGTTCTTCTGAGTGATAATGTCTTGGCCAGTAGCTGCGGAGAGGCAAAGAAATTGCAAAAAATGTTGGGTGTTGAGTATGTTATCACTCAGATTTTCCTTGAAGTTGTTGGAAGAGGAAACGGGTCCGAGGTAACCACAAACCAACCTTCAAGTACAGAATCTAGCCAATCTATACCCAGAGAGGGCTCTCTCTATAAAATTTAGCTTTGTTTTTGGAAGATATTAGGCTAGTTATAAAGTCCAGGGGTTTTGATTTTGTTTGGGTTGATGGAATTCTTTAGCTGAGATTAAGATCAAGTTGTTTCAGTCCATTGGGCTCATGGAGTCAAACGAATGGCTGCACTGGCTTAAGTTTTTTAACAAAAGATGGTTTATCAGGGCAAGATAATCAAACTAGAAACAATTATAGATATAAAGTGAATGAAATGGAATTCAAACGGATGAAAGGCAATATAGAATATTTCAACACATTCAAGATAAGAGAAATAGATTGATTATCAATAAGAGCAGTTAAGTATTCTTTACTAAACAACCAAAGATGTATGAACTAGACAAACAGGACCAATTAAGAATTCACTATTTAAACCAATTTAGAAGAAAACATTTAGAATAATAAAGACTAAAATCAGATTACACCTAAGTACTTTCTGATTTAATCCTTTTCGTTAAATATTAAGATAATGAAACACAGATGATATTGTAAACAAATATAAAACTTCAAAACATGGGATAGAGATGACTTATTGATCCTTCATTTGACACATGAATCCTGAGAAAAGTCTTCTGCCTCAATTCCTTGTCCAGTTTTTCCACGAAAAAATTCTGCAAAGCTCTTTATTCAAAAATATTCAATGTTACATCAAAGTATAAGAATCCACCCCAAAATTCTTCCAAGAGTGAAGTATTTATACAAATTCTAAACTAAAATATCTTGAAAAAATATCAAGACTAGTTCACAAATCTCTCCAACTATTTTACATAAATAGAACTTAAGTAAAGGACACTCAAACTAATGCATCTATTTGGCACTATTTTGTCTGGATAGGTTATAAAAAAGAGGAGAATTCATATTTGATCCAACTCTTAGTTGATGATGAGGCATCCAAGTCACTAACTGCTTCCTTTCTTTGTGCATTCTGATCCAACAATTATGCAAACTTGGGGTCCAATGATACCCTTTTATTTCTCAATCCGTAATAGATATGTAAAATGTGAAAGATTTTATTGTATATAAATATGTTGGTGAGATAAACCTCTTTCAGTTTCCTAAAATTCCTCTCCATCTGTGCGCAATAGGCTCTGTAAAAATATGTGTAAAACAGAATTTTACAGAGTCTGAAAAATAACCTGTAAAGATGTGCATGTATCTCTCATTCTGAAGTCACTATGCAACAAGTGAGATATTTTTTTTTAGATGGGTCTCTTAGGAACAAAACCATCATTCATTTTTGTATGATGTATTTTGCATTGGCCACAATACTCTCTGCAAAATGATGACTTAACTAGTATTTTCTACAAAATGTGCTTTCCAACATTGTTTAATATTTTCATAACCATCATAGCTGTTAGAAAAGTGAGAGAGGTTTTTGTATATTGTCCTCTTAAGAACATAAAACCCCTTCACTTTTTCAAAATTCATCTTGGATTGATCACAATAGTTTCTGCAACACTATGACTTAAATAGGAAATTTTTGAAGAATGTACCATTTTTGCTCTAATTTCATCTTTTAACTTTTTTGTTCTTTTGACTGTTTTTCACTTTTACTTTGGATAAAATTCATTGTGGCTGGTGAATTTTTTTTCATATTTGTTTAACCCTTAATATTATTCATGTTTATTTTCACTATTTACTGTTTACTTTTTACTTTTTACCGCTCTATTTTTATCTGTTTTCACTTTCTCATGAACTTGTATGTTCTGTTTTGTAACTGTCTTCCCTGCTGTTTATCTTCATGCTAGCTGATTTACTTGACTTGGTCTTCAATCTGATACTCTTTAATCTTGATACTCTTTAAATGTTCTTTATTGTGTCCTTTTACCTTCAATGTATAGTTTAGGTTTTTACTGTCTGTTTCAACAGTAAATTGTTTAATATCCTTTTTCCTTTGCTTATCTTTCAACTCTATGTTTTACCTTCCATATTTGTTTGAATAGATTTGATAACAGTCTTGGAGTAAACAAGTCTTATGACTATTATTAAGACTGTTTATCCAAGGATGTGATCTTCTGATCACCTGTAAAACAAAACAAATTGTTAAGAAAGCATTGGTTTGCAGGGTAGGTCGAAAAGGTTTCATTTGATTTTGAGAGGTCTGTGGAGTGAATCTAGAATAATTTTTGGGAGGTAAACCATGCTTGAATTGGTTAACAGAGGCTTCAGGTGGCGTAGCTGTGTTACAAAGGGTTTTACTGTACAATTAGGTGAAAATGAGAAACACTAGTGTGTTTGTGTTTAAACGGGTAAACGGTTGATATTGGCAGGTAAGATTTGACTGAAAAGTGATTTGAATAGGTACTGGTTATGGTGGAAGAACCTTGGAATACTCGAATTCAATTCTCTTCAGCAAGGTAATGGTCGGCAGGCTTCAACAATTGATTTTTGAAATTTGTTGCATGGAAGACTAGTGAGTGCACGAGAAAATAAAAGCGACGCGGGCTCATTTGTTTTATTCATAAAGTCAAAAGGATGGCGGGTTTTTAATGATGATGTCAGCAATTACGGTGGATTTGTCACAGAGGGCAGGTGATAAGCGGTTTCCTTCTCACCGTTTTTGAGGGAGGGCGGTATTGAGCGAATGGGCAGCGATTCCATAGAGCGAATGACGCGTGGCATGGCACTGTTTGAAAACCACCGGCTCTTCGCGTGTTATTGTTCGGATCAGGATGGCCAGCGGAACTATCAATAGTCGTTGATCTTGGAGCAGCTGATCGAATGGTGGTCAGGACATGAAGTTGACGGGGAGTTAATAGGAGAGCCCGACGCGATTTATTATTTAATTAATCACATCATGAGCGATTTGATTGGTGGGTTAGGTTCTTTATTAATCGTGGGGATTAACTAATTCCTCTGTACGACGAAGGGTCGGGTTAGTTTTGTAAACTGGGTTTTAACCAAGGTTGAGTTTTGCAAATGTGTTTTGGAGATTTAATATTTTAACTTTGGGTAAAGGGAGTCGGAGAAGAAAATATGGTTTATTTTTTGTTTTAAACATATATAAAATATGTTTAAATCATTTTCAAATATTTTATTATATAGTAATTAAATAAAAACGATTTATTTACCATAGGGGTGAGAATAATATATAAAGATATATTTTAACCAAAGGGGGTATAAAGTGGGTTTTTTATTTGATCAAGTGGCGATTAAATACTTTGGTTAAAACTATAATACATGGGTTTTTTTGGATATTATATAAAAAAGGAGTTATATATAATAGGAGAAGGTCATTATTATAGGGATTTAAATAATAAAAATTAAAAATTAATATGGAAAATGAACTAAAGCGCTAAGTGTAAAACATTAGAATAATGTATTTAACTTATGCTTGCATGAATCGGTTTTTATGGAATATTGCATGATTTTCCTAAGTAAAATGGGATTTTACTTAGGAAAATATTTTTTCGAAGTAAATGAGTTTGATGATGAATGATTTTGAGTACTTAGGCTTTTCCAATTATTGGGCCGAGGGTCTGGTCCCTCCAAAAGTCAAGGAAATGCCTTGAGCCCCTCTAATCTTTAAATACCTTAGTACTTAGGGGAAATTAGTGAAATTTTTAGGGAAAATGAGAGGGGAAGTTAATAATTTGACTTTGCTTTGCTTTGAAATTATTCCAGTGGAGTGTCTGCCTTTGCACTTTGTGATGAAAGTAAAATATTTCACACATCTAAAGTTATCATTCATCACATGTAATTCTGCAACATCAACTACCTACCCTACCTACTTTACTCTACCATTTTTTCTTCTTTATTAGAGTTCACTTAGACTGGCTAACCCTTATCAATATTCTTTTTCTTTTACATAGCAAGCATACCTAAGTCTACACTTATTACATCCAAGGGCTCAGATTAAACTGTTGAGCTCCTTTTTATTTACTCTACCTATCTACTTATCTGCCAAGATTAAACTATTTGGCCAGATATTTATTCTCTATTCTACAACATGAAATTGAAAAAATGAATGAGTCAAGTTTAAACAGTTTGACTCTTCATAAATTGTGGCAAAAGTTTAACAAGCTGCACACAATTGCTTTATTACAAAAATGAAATAGTAGTGGCATTTAGATTTGCACACTTTTCTTGGCCTTTCTTTTTTTTGGGGGTTCATTTCTTTCACTTTTTTGACCATTTTATTCTTTTCACCCTTTGATTTTTCTTTTAGGGTATACCCTCTTTACATTTTTTAAATTTTTTTATTTTTTGATTTTTTAAGAATATGGAACACCTTTGCACAAGAAAAAGGTTTGAACATATTGCATATTTCAACAAGTCAATCATGAAAAATGACACCTATTGGTATAGGAGTCTAACACTGGCTCCACTTGGGGATGACTTTTCCTGGTGAAAAGTCAAGAACAGCAGGTCAGTTGTCCTCATCCATTGACCTTGGTGAACCTGTAAATGTCTTCTATCTTCTGCAAACTGAAATCTGATCTGAAACTAAAACAACACACAAAAGTTTTCAAACCAACTTAATGAAAAACTAGCTGAAAATTGAAAACTAAAAAAAAATGCTCAAAATTCTGAGCTTATTGGCACTCATCTACCTACTCAATCTACTGTTCAACTGCTAGTTAGGTAAAATGAAATAGCCAATGCAACCATTCAAGCATTATGTACTTTGATAGATTTTGTTGCATTTTCTTGTTGATTATCAAAATTGTACTTCTACAACCTATTAGAAACTTGTCAACAAATGAGAGGATAAGGAAACACTTGATTTCCTTTGTTGACTCTAGAAACTGTACAAAAGGATCTTCCAGAATATATACACTAATGTTTAACTGATCTAAACAATTGTACATCTATTCTGGATGGCCTCCATACCATGAATATGAAATTTTATTTTCATCTTTATCTCGTTGTAAACTTTCAGATAAGATTTGTGAGGATATTCCTACTGATTGTAATGTTTGACTGCTGAAACCTTTATCATCTTGATTCTGAAAATCATAGTTATTTAATAGAGAAATGTTTTGAATGCCTTCAATATTCAACATATCTGCTATTGGATCGTGAAAAACTTGGGAAAATGGCTGCGACCTATAGCATATAGGTTTCCATGAGACTTCATAAAGGACAACAAGTTTGTCATCCTTTTCTTTAAATATGTTATACCATATTTCTTTTAAATGCTGAAATGATTCAAAAAATAGTGGTATGGAACTTTCTTGTGTCATTTGATCATTTATTTCAATGGGAACTGGCAACTGCAATTGTGAAACTAAAAAATATTGATCAATAGTTTCATTATCTTCTTTGTTGTCAATCAAAATTACTAAATATTGATGATTATTGATGGCCTGAAAGTTGTCTCTAATGAATTGAAATGAAGCAAAACAAATAGGTAAAGAACCTTCAATTATTTCCACATTTTCTGCTCTTTCTTCCTGACTCTCATGGCTGATCTGTACGGGCTGATCACTATCTTTAATCTGCTGAAACTGAGTTTCTTCTTCCCATAAACTAGCTTTTGATTGCTCTGTAAAACTAGCTTGATTTTGGAGAACATAACTATCATCATAATGATCATACTTAGGCAAATCATAAAAAGAAGGAATGTCATCAAACATACACATTAGATTAACAAATTCATCTTCTTCATATTGATTTGTAAATTCATTTTCTGATCTATGATAGTTTGAATTAAGAGGAATTTATTCATGGCTATCAACCACTTCTATTTCTTCATGGTGATTTTGAATAAAAAATTCTTCTTTCATAGTGATCTCCTGTATTATTTCATCTAGTTTTCTTACCAAAAGGCTGAGTTTTACCTCTGCAATATTTTTCTTTTCCTCTTCTTCCGCTTTCAACTTTTTCTATTTGATTTACAGATTAACTTCTACATTGACTGCAATGTTCTGCATCTTACAAGTGTTTTTGGATCTCTTTCTCTTAATCAAAATTCTACTTCTGGATCAAAGGCACTTGGATAATGCAAGAGAGCTGAATCATGAGGAGGTCTAATATTTTCTGGCAATGAATTATAAACTTGATTAAATCTGTTAGAAAATTGTTGTGTTGTTTCATTTGAATGTATTTTTAATTGATTATATTCTTCCATGATCACAAAATGATTAACTTTGATTATCCATCTACCAAGGAAAATTTTGATAAACTGCTGGAAATTTGAGATGCTAGCAATAGGCAGATTTTTGAACCAATTCTTTATTCTATTTTGAAAAGAAGGAGAAAAAGGTTTGATTTTAACATCATCTTCATCAATCTCTAATAAATCCAAATAATTCTCAAAACCTTGAATATGTTTTTGGGGAGTGATACCATTCTCTCCATCAAATCTAGGAAGATACTTGTAGTATTTTTTAGGAAAATCATGGAGTATAGGAGGTAAAATAAGGGGCTTATATCTATCTGGAAATTTATATGACACAGGGATATGTACAGGGATTTTAAGATCAGTCTTGATTATTTGAGGCTTCTTAATTGGAAAATGATCATCATTAGATTCAAAAGAAAGCTGCTCAAGGAGATTAGGAGAACTATTACTTACAATCTTCAAAGGAAAATAATTAAACATTAATCTAAGATCTTCTATAAAATACAATATACATTGAAAAAATTTCTTAACTAGAAAGAACATAATGTCTTGGATTAAGATCCAAGTTGAAAGCCCGATCTTTCCATATTGTTCTTTGAGGTTCATTCCTCCAGTCGAGTCTTAGTAGTGAAATTGATTTTGGAGTCGCTAGGTGGATGATTTAACCTTTGTGTGTCTGATCCCTGTCCACCATCATAGATCAGATCTAAACCTATAAAACAATTCTGAAGAAAAAGTTAGTTCTTCAGTAAACCAAATTTTGAGTATTTTATGATTATTTTGTTTTTTTATGAATTTTCAAAACAACTTCTATGATTTCTTTAAGAGGATTTAGATATGAGATTTAAACTTTCTTAAAGACTCATTTGACAAGAGGAACTGATCAAGTATTTGAAACCAGACGTTCAATCCATAAACTAGAACAGAGATAGACTGAAGCAACATTTATTTACTATGCAATTTCAAAGCAAGAGCAGTTCAAAGGCTACCTGGCTAACTTCAGGCTCCGTCTGTAGTTTATAAAATAAACAATAGTAATAATAAATTATTCAGATCCCCAGTGGAGTCGCCACTATGTTATCACTCAGATTTTCCTTGAAATTGTTCGAAGAGGAAAGGGCTCCGAGGTAACCACAAACCAACCTTTAGGTACAAAACCTAAACAATCTGTACCCAGGGAGGGCTCTCTCTATTAAATTTAGCTTTGTTTTTGGAAGATATTAGGCTAGTTATAAAGTCCAGGGGTTTTGATTTTGTTTGGGTTGATGGAATTATTTAGATGAGATTAAGATCAAGTAGTTTCAGTACATTAGGCTCATGGAGTCAAAGGATTGGATGCACTGGTTTAAGTTTTTTAACAAAAGATGGTTTATTAGGGCAAGATAATCAAACTAGAAACAATTATAGATCTAAAGTGAATGGAATGGAATTCAAACGGATGAAAGGAAATATAGAATCTTTCAACACATTCAAGATAAGATAAATAGATTGATTATCAATAAAGAGCAGTTAAATATTCTTTACTAAACAACCAAAGATGTATGAACTAGACAAACAGGAGCAATTAAGCATTCACTGTTTAAACCAGTTTAGAAGAAAACATTTAGAATAATAACGAATGAAATTAGATTACACCTAAGTAATTTCTAATTTAATCATTTTTGTTAAATATTAAGATAATGAAACATAGATGATATTGTAAAAAAATATAAAACTTCAAAACATGGGATAGAGATGACTTATTGATCCTTGATTTGACACATGAATCCTGAGAAAAGTCTTCTGCCTCAATTCCTTGTCCAGTTTTGCCACGAAAAATTTATATAAAGCTCTTTATTCCAAAATATTCAATGTTACATCAAAGTATAAGAATCCACCCCAAAATTCTTCCAAGAGTGAAGTATTTATACAAATTGTAAACTAAAAATATCTTGAAAAAATATCAAGATTAGTTCACAAATCTCTCCAACTATTTTACATAAATAGAACTTAAGTAAAGGACACTCAAACTAATGCATATATTTGGCACTATTTGTATGGATAGGTGATGAAAAAGAGGATAATTAAATTTTTATCCAACTCTTAGTTGATGATGAGGCATCCAAGTCACTAACTGCTTCCTTTCTTTGTGCATTATGCTCCAACAATTCTGCAAACTTTGGGTCCAATGATACCTTTTTATTTCTCAATCCATAATAGATATGTAAATAGTGAAAGAGGTTATTTTAGATAAATATGTTAATGAGATAAAACTCTTTCAGTTTCCTAAAATTACTCACCATATGTGCACAATAGGCTCTGTAAAAATATGTGTAAAATAGAATTTTACAGAGTCTGAAAAATAGCCTGTAAAGTTGTGCATGTATCTCTCATTATGAAATCACTGTGCAAATAGTGAGATAGGTTTCTGTAGATGGTTCTCTTAGGAACAAAAACCTGATTCAGTTTTGTATGATGTATTTTTTATTGGCCACAATCCTCTCTGCAAAATGATGACTTAACTGGTATTTTCTACAAAAAGTGCTTTCCAACATTGTTTAATATTTCAAAAACCATAATAGCTGTTACAAAAGTGAGAGAGGTTTTTGTATATTGTCCTCTTAAGAACATAAAAATCCTTCAGTCTTGCAAAATTCATCTTGGATTGATCACGATAGTTTCTGCAAAACTATAACTTAAATAGGAAATTTTTGAAGAATGTACCATTTTTGCTCTAATTTCAGCTTTTAATTTTTTTGTTCTTTTGACTGTTTTTCACTTTTACTTTGGATAAAATTCATTGTGGTTGGTGAAATTTTTTTCATATTTGTTTAACCCTTAATGTTCTTCATGTTTATTTTCACTGTTTACTGTTTACTTTTTACTTTTTACCGCTCTATTTTTATCTGTTTTCACTTTGTCATGAACTTGTATGTTCTGTTTTGTAACTGTCTTCCCTGCTGTTTATCTTCATGCTAGCTGATTTACTTGACTTGGTATTCAATATGATAATCTTTAATCCTGATACTCTTTAACTGTTCTTTACTGTGACCTTTTACCTTCAATGTGTAGTTTAGGTTTTTACTGTCTATTTCAACAATAAATTGTTTAAGATCCTGTTTCCTTTGCTTGTCTTTCAACTATATGTTTTACCTTCCATCTCTTCTTGAATAGATTTGATAACACTCTTGGAGTAAACAAGTCTTATGACTAGTATTAAGACTGTTTATCCAAGGATGTGGTCTTCTCATCACCTGTAAAACAAAACAAATTGTTAAGAAAGCATTGGTTTGTAGGTGAGGTCAAAAATGTTTCATTTGATTTTGAGAGGTCTGTGGAGTGAATCTAGAATGATTTTTGGGAGGTAAACCATGCTCGAATTGGTTAACAGAGGCTTCAAGTGGCGTAGCTGGGTTACAAAGGGTTTTACTGCACAATCAGGTGAAAATGAGCAACACTAGGGTATTTGTGTTTAAACGGGTAAACAGTTGATATTGGTGGGTAAGATTTGAATGAACAATGATTTGAACAGGTACTAGTTATGGTGGAAGAACCTTGGAATAATCAACTTCAATTCTTTTCAGCAAGGTAACGGTCGGCAGGCTTCAACAGTTGATTTTGGAATTTGGTTGCATGGAAGACTGGTGAGTGCACAAGAAAATGAAAGCGACACGGGCTCATTTGTTTTATTCATAAAGTCAAAAGGTTGGCCAGTTTTTAATGATGATGTCAGCAAGTACGGTGGATTCGTCACAGAGGGTAGGCGGTAAGCGGTTTCCTTTGCATCGCTTTTGAGGGAGGGCAGTATTGAGCGAATGGGTAGTGATTCCATAGAACGAATGACGCGTGGCATGGCATTGTTTGAAAACCACCGGCTCTTCGCGCATTATTGTTCGGATCAGGATGGCCAGCGGAATTCTCAATAGCCGTTGATCTTGGAGCAGTTGATCGAACGGTGGTCGGGACATGAAGTTGACGGGGAGTTAATAGGAGGGCCCGACCTGATTTATGATTTAATTAATCACATCAGGAGCGATTTGATTGGTGGGTTAGGTTCGTTATTAATCGTGGGGATTAATTAATTCCTCTATATGACGAAGGGTCGGGTTAGTTTTGTAAACTGGGTTTTAACCAAGGTTGAGTTTTGCAAATGTGTTTTGGGGGTTTAATATTTTAACCTTGGGTAAAGGGAGTCGGGGAAGAAAATATGGTTTATTTTTTGTTTTAAACATATATAAAATATGTTTAAATCATTTTCAAATATTTTATTATATAGTAATTAAATAAAAATGATTTATTTACCATAGGGGGCGAGAATAATATATAAAGATATATTTTAACCAAAGGGGGTATAAAGTGGGTTTTTTATTTGATCCAGTGGGGATTAAATACTTTGGTTAAAACTATAATACATGGTTTTTTTTGGATATTATATAAAAAAGGAGTTATATATAATAGGAGAAGGTCATTCTTATAGGGATTTAAATTATAAAAATTAAAAATTAATATGGAAAATGAGCTAAAGCGCTAAGTGTAAAACATTAGAATAATGTATTTGACTTATGCTTGCATGAATGGGTTTTTATGGAATATTGCATCATTTTCATAAGTAAAATGGGATTTTACTTAGGAAAAGATTTTTTAGAAGTAAATGAGTTTGACGATGAATGATTTTGAGTACTTAGGCTTTTCCAATTATTGGGCCGAGGGTCTGATCCCTCCAAAAGTCAAGGAAATGCCTTGAGCCCCTCTAATCTTTACATACCTTAGCACTTAGGGGAAATTAGTGAAATGTTTAGGGAAAATGAGAGGGGAAGTTAATAATTTGACTTTGCTTTGCTTTGAAATTCTTCCAGTGGAGTGTCTACCTTTTCACTTTGTGATGAAAGTAAAATATTTCACACATCTAAATCTATCATTCATCACATGTAATTCTGCAACATCAACTACCTACCCTACCTACTTTACCATTTTTTCTTCTTTATTAGGGTGCACTTAGACTCGCTAAACCTTATCAATCTTATTTTTCTTTTACATAGAAAGCCTTCCTAAGTCTACACTTATTACATCCAAGGGTTCAGATTAAACTGTTGAGCTCCTTTTTATTTACTCTACCTATCTAATTATCTGCCAAGATTAAACTGTTTGGCCAGATATTTATTTTCTATTGTACAACATGAAATTGAAAAATGAATGAGTCAAGTTTAAACAATTTGACTCTTCATAAATTGTGGAAAAAGTTTAACAAGATGCACACAATTGATTATTACAGAAAATGAAATAGTAGTGGCATTTAGACTTGCACACTTTCCCAGTATATTTTTGTTTGGGGTTCATTTCTTTCACTTTTTTAACCATTTTATTCTTTTCATCCTTTGATTTTTCTTTTAGGGTATACCCTCTTTACATTTTTTAATTTTTTTGATTTTTTGATAATATGGAAACCTTTGCAACAAGAAAATGTATGAACATATTACATAACTCATTAATTCAATCATGAAATATGACACCTATTGGTATAGGAGTCTAACACTGGCTCCACTTGGGGATGGCTTTTCTTGGTGAAAAGTCAAGAATAGCAGGTCAGTTGTCCTCAGTGATTGGGCCAATCCAAAATATGCATTCGCTGTGGCTGAAAATATTGAATTGAATATAGTAATTTTTCTGCAACCCGAAATCTGATCTGAAACTAAAACAACACACAAAAATTTTCAAACCAACTTAATGAAAAACTAGCTGAAAATTGAAAAAAAAAAAAAAAATTGCTCAAAATTCTGAGCTTATTAGCACTCATCTACCTACTCAATCTACTGTTCAACTGCTAGTTAGGTAAAATGAAATAGCCAATGCAACCATTCAAGAATTATGTACTTTGATAGATTTTGTTGAATTTTCTTGTTGATTATCAAAACTGTACTTCTACAACCTATTAGAAACTTGTCAACAAATGAGAGGATAAGGAAACACTTGATTTCCTTTGTTGACTCTAGAAACTGTACAAAAGGATCTTCCAGAATATATACACTAATGTTTAACTGATCTAAGAAATTGTACATCTGTTCTGGATGGCCTCCATACCATGAATATGAAATGTTATTTTCGTCTTTATCTCCATGCAAACTTTCAGATAAGATTTGTGATGATATTCCTACTGATTGTAATGTTTGACTACTGAAACCTCTATCATCTTGATTCTGAAAATCATAGTTAGTTAATAGAGGAATGTTTTGAATGCCTTCAATATTCAACATATCTGCTATTGGATCCCGAAAAACTTGGGAAAATGGCTGCGACCTATAGCATATAGGTTTCCATGAGACTTCATAAACTATGACAAGTTTGTCATCCTTTTCTTTAGATATGTTATACCATATTTCCTTTAAACGCTGAAATGATTCAAAAAATAGTGGTATGGAACTTTCTTGTGTCATTTGATCATTTATTTCAATGGGAGCTGGTAACTGCAATTGTGAAACTAAAAAATCTTGATCAATAGTTTCATTATCTTCTTTGTTGTCGATCACAATTCCTAAAGATTGCTAATTATTGATGGCCTGAAGTTGTCTCTAATGAATTGAAATGAGGCAAAACAAAGGGGTAAATAACCTTCACTTATTTCCACATTTTCTGCTCTTTCTTCCTCACTCTCATAGCTGATATGTACTGGCTGATCACTATCTTTAATCTGCTGAAACTCAGTTTCTTCTTCCCATAAAATAGCTTTTGATTGCTCTGTAAAACTAGCTTGATTTTGGAGAACATAACTATCATCATAATGATCATACTTAGGCAAATCATCAAAAGAAGGAATGTCATCAAACATACACATTAGATTAACAAATTTCTCTTCATCATATCGATTTGTAAATTCATTTTCTGATATATGATAATTTGAATTAAGAGGAATTTGTTCATGGCTATCAACCTCTTCTATTTCTTCATGGTGATTTTGAATAAAAAATTCTTCTTTCATAGTGATCTCCTGTGTTATTTCATCTAGTTTTCTTACCAAAAGGCTGAGTTTTACCTCTGCAATATTTTTCTTTCCCTCTTCTTCCGCTTTCAACTTTTCCTGTTTGATTTGCAGATTAACTTCTACATCGACTTAAATGTTCTGCATCTGTACAAGTGTTTTTGGATCTCTTTCTCTTAATCGAAATTCTATTTCTGGATCAAAGGCACTTGGATAATGCAAGAGAGCTGAATCAGGAGGAGGTCTAATATTTTCTGGCAATGAATTATAAACTTGATTAAATCTGTCAGAAAATTATTGTATTGTTTCATTTGAATGTCTTTTTAATTGATTATATTCTTCCATGATCACAAAATGATTAACTTTGATTATCCATCTATCAAGGAAAATTTTGATAAACTGCTGGAAATTTGAGATACTAGCATTAGGCAGATTTTTGAATCAATTATTTATTCTATTTTGATAAGAAAGAGAAAAAAGTCTGATTTTAACATCATCTTCATCAATCTCAAATAAATCCAAATAATTCTCAAAACCTTGAATATGTTTTTGGGCAGTGATACCATTCTCTCCATCAAATCTAGGAAGATACTTGTAGTATTTTTTAGGAAAATCATGGAGTATAGGAGGTAAAATAAGGGGCTTATATCTATCTGGAACTTTATATGGCACATGGATATGTACAGGGATTTTAAGATCATTCTTTATTATTTGAGGCTTCTTAATTGGAAAATGATCATCATTCGATTCATAAGAAAGCTGCTCAAGGAGATTAGGAGAAATATTACTTACAATCTTCAAAGGAAAATAATTAAAAATTAATCTAAGATCTTCTATAAAATACAATATAAATTGAAAAAATTTCTTAATGAGAAAGAACATAATGTCTTGGATTAAGATCTAAGTTGAAAGCCCGATCTTTCCATATTGTTCTTTGAGGTTCATTCCTCGAGTGGAGTCTTAGTAGTGAAATTGATTTTGGAGTCGCCAGGTGGATGATTTAACCTTTGTGTGTCTGATCTCTGTCCACCATCATAGATCAGATCTAAACCTGTAAAACAATTCTGAAGAAAAAGTTGGTTCTTCAGAAAACAAAATTTTGAGTATTTTATGATTATTTTGTTTTTTTATGAATTTTCAAAACAACTTCTATGATTTCTTTAAGAGGCTTTAGATATGAGATTTAAAATTTCTTAAAGACTCATTTGACAAGAGGAACTGATCAAGTATTTGAAACCAGATGTTCAATCCATAAACTAGACCAGAGATAGACTGAAGCAACATTTATTTACTATGCAATTGCAGAGCAAGAGCAGTTCAAAGGCTACCTGGCTAACTTTAGGCTCCGTCTGTAGTTTATAAAATAAACAATAGTAACAATAAATTATTCAGATCCCCAGTGGAGTCACCACTATGTTATCACTCAGATTTTCGTTGAAGTTGTTGGAAGAGGAAAGGGGTCCGAGGTAACCAAAAACCAACCTTCAAGTATAAAATCTAGCCAATCTGTACCAAGAGAGGGCTCTCTCTATAAAATTTAGCTTTGTTTTTGGAAGATATTAGGCTAGTTATAAAGTCCAGGGGTTTTGATTTTGTTTGGGTTGATGGAATTCTTTAGCTGAGATTAATATCAAGTAGTTTCAGTCCATTGGGCTCATGGATTCAAAGGATTGGCTGCACTGGCTTAAGTTTTTTAACAAAAGATGGTTTATCAGGGCAAGATAATCAAACTAGAAACAATTATAGATCTAAAGTGAATGGAATGGAATTCAAATGGATGAAAGGCAATATAGAATCTTTCAACACATTCAAGAGAAGAGAAATAGATTGATTATCAATAAAGAGCAGTTAATTATTCTTTACTAAACAACCAAAGATGCATGAACTAGGCAAACACGAGCAATTAAGCATTCACTGTTTAAACTAGTTTAGAAGAAAACATTTAGAATAATAACGAATGAAATCAGATTACACCTAAGTAATTTCTGATTTAATCCTTTTCATTAAATATTAGGATAATGAAACACAGATGATATTTTAAACAAATATAAAACTTAAAAACATGGGATAGAGATGACTTATTGATCCTTCATTTGACACATGAATCCTGAGAAAAGTCTTCTGCCTCAATTCCTTGTCCAGTTTTTGCATGAAAAATTTATCCAAAGCTATTTATTCCAAAATATTCAATATTACATCAAAGTATAAGAATCCACCCCAAAATGCTTCCAAGATTGAAGTATTTATACAAATTCTAAACTAAAATATCTTGAAAAAATATCAAGATTAGTTCACAAATCTCTCCAACTATTTTACATAAATAGAACTTAAGTAAAGGAAACTCAAACTAATGCATCTATTTGAAACTATTTTGTATGGATATGTGATTACAAACAGGAGAATTCGAATTTGATCCAACTCTTAGCTGATGATGAGGCATCCAAGTCACTAACTGCTTCCTTTCTTTGTGCATTCTGCTCCAACAATTCTGAAACCTTGGGGTCCAATTATATCTTATTATTTTTCAATCCGTAATAGATATGTACAAAGTGAAAGGGGTTATTGTAGATAGATACATTGGTGAGATAAGCCTCTTTCATATTCCTAAAATTCCTCTCCAGCTGTGCAGAATAGGCTCTGTAAAAATATGTGTAAAATAGAATTTTTACAGAGTCTGAAAAATAGCCTGTAAAGATGTGCATGTATCTCTCATTATGAAATCATTGTGAAAATATTGAGATATTTTTTTGTATATGGGGATCTTAGGAACAAAAACCTCCTTCATTATTTTATGATGTATTTTGGATTGGTCACAATCCTCTCTGCAAAATGATGACTTAACTGGTATTTTCTGCAAAATGTGCTTTCCAACATTATTTAATATTTCCAAACCCATAATAGTTGTTAGAAACGTGAGAGAGGGTTTTGTAGATTTTACTCTTAAGAACATAAACCTCCTTCAGTTTTCCAAAATTCAGCTTGTATTGATCACGATAGTTTTTGAAAAACTATGACGTAAATAGGAAATTTTTGAAGAATGTACCATTTTTGCTCTAATTTCATCTTTTAACTTTTTTGTTCTTTTGACTTTTTTTCACTTTTACTTTGGATAAAATTCATTGTGGCTGGTGAAATTTTTTCCATGTTTGTTTAACCCTTAATATTCTTCATGTTTATTTTCACTGTTTACTATTTACTTTTTACTTTTTACCGCTCTATTTTTATCTGTTTTCACTTTGTCATGAACTTGTATGTTCTGTTTTGTAACTATCTTCTCCACTGTTATTATTCATGCTAGCTGATTTAATTGAATTGGTCTTCAATCTGATACTCTTTAATCCTAATACTCTTTAACTGTTCTTTACTGTGTCCTTTTACCTTCAATGTGTAGTTTAGGTTTTTACTGTCTGTTTCAACAGTAAATTGTTTAATATCCTGTTTCCTTTGCTTGTTTTTCAACTGTATGTTTTACCTTCCATCTCTATTTGAATAGATTTGATAACACTCTTGGAGTAAACAAGTCTTATGACTAGTATTAAGACTGTTTATCCAAGGATGTGGTCTTCTAATCACCTGTAAAACAAAACAAATTGTTAAGAAAGCATTGGTTTGCAGGGGAGGTCAAAAAGTTTCATTTGATTTTGAGAGGTCTGTGGAGTGAATCTAGAATGAT
This sequence comes from Pinus albicaulis, assembly GCA_034641835.2. NCBI lineage: Eukaryota > Viridiplantae > Streptophyta > Pinopsida > Pinales > Pinaceae > Pinus > Pinus albicaulis. Next base: position 1,144,688,122 of record CM076578.1, on the reverse strand, counting down.
TTTTGGGAGGTAAACCATGCTCGAATTGGTTAACAGAGGCTTCAGGTGGCGTAGCTGGGTTACAAAGGGTTTTACTGCACAATCAGGTGAAAATGAGCAACACTAGGGTGTTTATGTTTAAACGAGTAAACGGTTGATATTGGCAGGTAAGATTTGAATGAACAGTGATTTGAACAGGTACTGGTTATGGTGGAAGAACCTTGGAATAATTGACTTCAATTCTCTTCAGCAAGGTAACGGTCGGCAGGCTTCAACAGTTGATTTTTGAAATTGATTGCATGGAAGACTAGTGAGTGCACGAGAAAATGAAAGCGACGTGGGCTCATTTGTTTTATTTATAATTCAAAAGGTTGGCGGGTTTTTAATGATGATGTCAGAAAGTACGGTGGATTCGTCACAGAGGGCAGGCGGTAAGCAGTTTCCTTTGCATCGGTTTTGAGGGAGGGTAGTATTGCGCGGATGGGCAGCGATTCCATAGAGCGAATGACGTGTGGCATGGCACTATTTGAAAACCACCAGCTCTTCGCGCGTTATCGTTTGGATCAGGATGGCCAGCAGAATTATCAATAGCCGTTGATCTTGGAGCAGCTGATCGAATGGTGGTCGGGACATGAAGTTGACAGGGAGTTAATAGGAGGGCCCGACGTGATTTATTATTTAATTAATCACATCACGAGCGATTTGATTGATGGGTTAGGTTCTTTATTAATCGTGGGGATTAATTAATTCCTCTGTACGACGAAGGGTCGGGTTAGTTTTGTAAACTGGGTTTTAACCAAGGTTTAGTTTTGCAAATGTGTTTTGGGGATTTAATATTTTAACCTTGGGTAAAGGGAGTCGGGGAAGAAAATATGGTTTATTTTTTGTTTTAAACATATATAAAATATGTTTAAATCATTTTCAAATATTTTATTATATATTAATTAAATCAAAATGATTTATTTACCATAGGGGGCGAGAGTAATATATAAAGATATATTTTAAGCAAAGGGGGTATAAAGTGGGTTTTTTATTTGATCAAGTGGGGATTAAATAGTTTGGTTAAAGCTATAATACATGGGTTTTTTGGGATATTATATAAAAAAGGAGTTATATATAATAGGAGAAGGTCATTATTATAGGGATTTAAATAATTAAAATTAAAAATTAATATGAAAAATGAACTAAAGCACTAAGTGTAAAACATCATAATAATGTATTTAACTTATGCTTGCATGAATGGGTTTTTATGGAATATTGCATGATTTTCCTAAGTAAAATGGGATTTTACTTACGAAAAGATTTTTTAGAAGTAAATGAGTTTGATGATGAATGATTTTGAGAACTTAGGCTTTTCCAGTTATTGGGCCGAGGGTCCGGTCCCTCCAAAAGTCAAGGAAATGCCTTGAGCCCCTCTAATCCTTAAATACCTTAGTACTTAGGGGAAATTAGTGAAATGTTTAGGGAAAAAGAGAGGGGAAGTTAATAATTTGACTTTGCTTTGCTTTGAAATTCTTCCAGTGGAGTGTCTGCCTTTGCACTTTGTGATGAAAGTAAAAGATTTCACACATCTAAAGCTACCATTCATCACATGTAATTCTACAACATCAACTACCTACCCTACCTACTTTACTCTACCATTTTTTCTTATTTATTAGGGTGCACTTAGACTGGCTAACCCTTATCGATCTTCTTTTTCTTTTACATAGCAAGCCTACCTAAGTCTACACTTATTACACCCAAGGGCTCAGATTAAACTGTTGAGATCCTTTTTATTTAGTCTACCTATCTACTTATCTGCCAAGATTAAACTGTTTGGCCAGATATTTATTCTCTATTCTACAACATGAAATTGAAAAATGAATGAGTCAAGTTTAAACTATTTGACTCTTCATAAATTGTGGCAAAAGTTTAACAAGTTGCACACAATTGCTTATTACAGAAAATGAAATAGTAGTGGCATTTAGACTTGCACACTTTCCTGGTCTATTTTTGTTTGGGGTTCATTTCTTTCACTTTTTTAACCATTTTATTCTTTTCATCCTTTGATTTTTCTTTTAGGGTATACCCTCTTTACATTTTTTAAATTTTTTGATTTTTTGATAATATGGAAACCTTTGCAACAAGAAAAGATATGAACATATTACATAACTCATCAAGTCAATCATGAAATATGACACCTATTGGTATATGAGTCTAACAGAGTACATACCATATCATGCATTTCCAAATGATTATATTCTATATAGAGGATAATATGCAGAAAAAGAGATATGTCCAAAATGTATGTATAATAGGAATGATAAATAAAAAAAGAAGGGTAAATCATGTGGTCCTTGTTTTAATATATTGAGGCACATGCCTATAATCCAAAGGATTCAAAGCCTATTTCATTGGAAAGAACTAGATATGTTGCAGGGATGGCATACCTCACACAGAACTGGGTTGGAATTTATACGAATCCCAAAAAATTCAATAGCCATGAAACATATAGAGGATACATGGCCCCAATAATTCAAGGATGATGTACGAAGTCTACGACTTAGCATAGCCATGCATGGCATCAACCCATATTCCCTCCAGAACAAAAACTATTCTATTTGTACTATAGTAGTGATCAATAACAATATCCCCCCATGGTTGTCTGTGAAGAATGAACCTCTTATGTTTGCTCTCATAGTCCATGGTAGAAGAGAAGTGAAGGATATGGGTGTCTATTCGCAACCACTCATATTTGAATTGAAGGACTTATGGGATAGGATAAATGTATATGATGTATCAAGACCCATCGTAGTAGAGAGGAGTTTTACGTTGTATGGCATATGTGCTTACACGACACATGATTATCCATGCTTAGGAGTTTGCTCTGGTAAATAAAAAACAATTACGGTGAAAAAACTGCACAAAACATTGGCACACTAGACACCGTGCACTCCGTACACACCTGCCCAGTGTGTTTTATTACAGTAGCACCCCGGTGCTTTTAAAGCATCCACACTTATGCCTCATAAAAATCGCGCAAAAATAAAAACTACCCGATGTGGAATGATGAAAACACACCGGTGCACCCATAAACCCCACGCACTAGAATGGGGTTATATAAAAGATAATTTATGACCAGAAAACCACACAAAAAATTGGCACACCAGACACCATGCGCTCCGTACACACCCACCTAGTTTGTTTTATTACTATAGCACCCCAGTGCTTTACGGAGAATCCGCATTGGTGCCTCATAAAAAGCTTACGAAAACATAAAATTCCTGGCACGGAATGAAGAGAATGCACTGGTGCATCCATAAAACCCCACATACCGGAAGGACGTTAAATATAAAAAATAAATACTTCGTGTGCTCCATACGCACCCTCCTGGTGCTTTGTATTACTGTAGTGCACTGGTTCTTTTCAAACCGTCTGCACTGGTGCCTCATTAGAAGCATGCAAAAAAAAAAACCGCCCAGTGTGGAATGAAGCAAATGCACTGGTGTGCCTATAAAATCTAGCGCACCGAAACAGGGTTAAATTTAAAAAAAAGTACGGCTAAAAAACTGCATTTTTCACTTTTTTCAATGGTATAGAGCTCTCAAGCACTGTTGTAATTTATCCTTGTTGGAGCCACCCTGACATCGATGCTCTCATTACACTGATTGCACGCACTGCTGCTATGCATTGCCCACCAATCTCTAACTTGAATTTTGCAAAATGGTGGAAATTTTTTCTTTTGCAAATTTTATAGCTAATATGCCTCCTCGATGAGAAAATGTACAGGTATTTTTCTTGTTTTTCCATAATTAAGCCTTTTGGCATATTATAATTTCAAATAAACTTAAAATTAACCATTTAAAAGGAAAAAAATAAATTGTCGCGTGGTGTGCTTGAGCCATTCGACTCGCATTGGCTTGCGGTGCTACCTGTAAATTTACAGGCCGCACTGTATTCAGTGCTAACGATTGTCACACCGGTTCTGGGGTGGTACCGATAAGCACACCATGTTATCTTATTTTTTTTTTAAAAGTGCGGTGTGGTCGTTTACCATGCCACAACGTTGACAATGTGGAATAGTGGCAATACGGTGTGTTGACTAAATTATTCACGTCATGGCTGGTAATGTTGTTAACTCACTGTCACTACAAGAAAAAAGGACATTGGTGAGGGGCGAAAATGGTCACCATAAGCTCATTGGTGAGGGTCAAAAGAGCCTTCGTCACCAAAAACTGAACGTCACCAAAGGTGGCGTCACCGAAAGTATAGGTGTTGTGGTGACATTCAAAGTCCATCACCAATAATGATTTATAGTGACCGATAGTGACCGTCACCATTTCATATGAGAAATGGTGACGGACAATAGCCTCCATCACCAAAAAATTGAACGTCACCAAAGGTGGCGTCGCCGAAAGTATAGGTGTTGTGGTGACATTCAAGGTCCGTCACTAATAATGATTTATAGTGACGGATAGTGACCGTCACCATTTCATATGAGCAATGGTGACGGACAATAGCCTCCGTCACCAAAAAATTGAACGTCACCAAAGGTGGCGTGTTTCCGCTATTCCACTTTGTCAATGGTGTGGCCTGGTAAATCGGTGCTAACAGTATCCACACTGGTTCTGGGGTGGTACTCTAGGGTCACTATGTTATTATTTTATTTTTTTAAACTGTAGTGCGGTCAGTTATCCGATCGCACCGTTGACCTAGTGGAATGGCTACGACACTGTGTGTTGACCAAAATAACAGCCCCAGGATGGATATTTTTGTTAGTGTACAACTTTTCGTATTTCACCTACGTCAATGATGCGGCCTTGTAAAAGGTTGCACCATTGACTATGTCACGATGGCAGGAGGTCGGTCCATTCACTTAACTATATGCCCTCAGGGATAGAGTTTTGTCAGCACACCGCCCTCCTGACACCATACATAGTCAATGGTGCACTATAATTTTTTCTGGAACACCGTCCTAGGGGCACTTAATATTATTAGGTGCACCGAGGACGGTGCACTACATAGAAAGATGCATCAAGACCAGTGCGCCACAGTGTTTTGGGTGCACTGACTGTTTTTTTATTTTGTTTAATATATATATATATATATATATATATATATATATATATATATATATTTATATTTATATATTTCTAAATACATATCTCATTTAATAAAAGAATTGTGTTTAATATGTCAATCATTCAGAGACATGAAAGGAGAGAAGAGAGGGAACAATAACAACAACAACAACAGGAAAAGAAGTATAATATGGTTCGCCTGTGGGAGGCACGAGAGAGGGGGATATATGTGTACCCTCGCCCTATTACAGTAGCTATGCAGGGGCTCGTAAGGTAGGTAGGCCTCCTCAAGTTCTATGAGCAGGCTACTTCCCTAAAGGACCATAGTTTTTTTTTGATACATCTTATCCGAAGGTGGAATTCCCAGCAACAGGCTTTCTGGGTTGGTATCAACCAGTGGCACACGCCCACTGAGGAGGATATATACTTTATTATAGGGCTATCAAGGAGAGGGGTGGATTTTCCCTTGTTCATAGAGGTTTTGGCTGGCTGTGTAGCGGGGAGTCAATTAGCTTACTCCCAGAGACACATTGGAGAAAAATTGTCTCCTACATAGTTTCGGGTTGCTAGAGGCTAGTTACGTATTGGTACATTTGGTAGGGAGGAGGTGCAGTGTATCTCACTTATCATTTCAACCATTTCATACAACACTAGTGACGGGAAACACATTGTCTATATTATATTTATTCTTTAGTACAAGAGCCACAACTTGTTAGGTGGTCTGCCATTTTTTTGCGGTAGTTATATACAGCCTTAGACAAATGTCGTGCTCATGCATAAGGGAGGGTAAACTTCCCTTTTGATTCAGAGATTTTTGTTTATTTTTTGAGAGGTTTCCAAAGAGGATGCCTAATTTTATTCGGAAGCCTCGTAGGATGATGTTTGAGGCACGTATGCACATGTGGGGGCAGATGATTCCCAAGAGGGGTGACACTGAGTTTTCCGCAAGGATATTGCAGGATGCACCAGAGTTGCTAGCCAATTTTGATGAGCATCCTTTCATTATGGTACCCTACCCTTACGTTGATTTGGATTGGCGATGGTGTGCAAACATCCTCTTCACAGTTGATGAGCCGCTAGATGATAAAGGTAATATTACTACTTTGTATATTTAAATTTATTCTAGCATGTTCTTTAACTTGTTTTTATTAAATTGTGTAATGAAATTGTCTAATTATTGTTGTGTACTTGTATATTTTAAAGACATTGGCTCTTTTGATGGCGAGGAGATGATGGCACCACCACATGATCCACGTGTGGATGATGATGATGATCAGGGCATGCACGATGCCGAGGATCATCAGGAGCCCCGTGCTAGGGCGGTCAACTTGATGCTAGATACCAGATGGAGTTTGGAAACCAACTCAGTGCATTGATTATTAAGGCAGACATGAGGCCCACTCATTACAGAGACTTAGAGGCCGATGATAGGCTATTACAGATGTGGAGAAGCATGTTGCGTGACATGTACAACATGATGCGGCATGTCATAGGAGTTACGACAACTTTTCCGCGACTGACGAGGATTGTTGAACATTATAGGTGTGGTCGTGATGCAGTAGGTGATGGAAAGCCCACGAGAAATGACTCTTCATCTCATGCTCGTTCACCTCACACCGCGTCAGATGAGCATGAGCCTCCACTAGCATCCAATAGTAGTCATCATGGAGATGAGGTTGGACCATCGGCCACGTCCAGTCAGCAGCCTGCAGCATCCATCAGTACTCATGATCATGAGCAGGTTGGACCATCGACCATAGAGGATACACCAATAATTGAGAAGGCCTCCACTAGTACTGATATTGATGTTGTACTACCACCAGACGATCCATAATATTTATATTACAATTGTATATTTTTAACATTATTCAATTATATATTTATATGGTCCATGTATTTTATTTTCATATTGTAGTTGTACTTAATTTACATGTTGGTGATCATGATGATGTGTATATTGTTAGGTCATGTTAGATATGTTCTTTTAATGTGCGGCTTGCAGATAGATGTGTATGTGATGATAGAATGAGTTATTTGACATGAGATGTATATTTGATGTTTGTGTTGTGATGATGTTAATATATAATGTTAATTTTGTTTTGTTAGATGATCATGATCACAATGATGTTAGTGATTTTCAATGTGTTTTTTAGTCAAATATGATGTTTGTACAAGGGTTATCATGAACGTGATGTTTATTAATTAATTTAATACTAAATGATCATGATATTGTAAAATTGTAATATTTGTAATTCTAATTGTATGTAAAATTCTAAAATTGTAATTGTAATGGTATATATGTAAATTTGTATGTAATTGTAATTGTAATTTTTTAATTTGTAAAATTTTTATTGTATACATGTAAAATTCTAAAATTGTAATCGTACGTGAAACTGTAAAATTGTAATTGTAATTGTAATTCTAATCCTAATTCTAATTGTATGTAAAATATTTGTACAATTTTAATTGTATTACTGTGAATTGATTGTAATTGTAAAATTGTAATTGTATGTAAAATTCTAAAATTGTAATTGTAATTGTATGTGAAATTGTAAAATTGTAATTGTAATTGTATGTAAAATATTTCTAAAATTTTAATTGTATTAATGTGAAATGAATTTATTAAAATTTGTAAATTTGGTTTAAATAATTGTAAAATAATAAATCTAGAATAATATGATTTATTGTAACATAATAAAGCTTAGAAAATAATGGAAATAAATTCATCTAATTTAGAATTATAGTTATTTTATTATGATCTTAGATAGAAAAAAAAAGAACTAATTTATACAGTACACCATCTTTTTTGAGATCAACATAATTGCAAATTACCAAGTAAATTATTGATTTTAACAATTTTTTTTTTTCTAAGTGAGACTATTCTATTAAGAAAAGAAATATATGGTACAATCAAAGCTTTGCAAAAGCAAAGTATATAAGCAGGGGGCTGGAAATGATGAAGTATCAACCTCGGACCCAAAAAACAAGCAGAAGATGACAAGGAAAAAAAGAGAGAATGAGACAAGGAGATCTACCCAGAGTGGGTAGAAGCTTCCAAACGACATTTTTTCACTTTCTTCTTACTGACTTTGATCCAGTCATTATGACTTGGCTGAACAGGAACCAGTTGCAGAATGTTCTGTGCTGAAGGAGGCGACTCCTTATTTGAATCTGAGGAAGAGGTCTCGTGCGAGCGTTTCTGCGGGATCAGAGGAGCAGATGGATCCTCAGGGCTGGCTATGGGGGAGTCCTTCGCGTTCTCAGTGTTTTTTTCTTCAACTTCTATTTCCTCCTCATCCGAGCTAGAGGAGTCAGGATCATACATGGGGGGACGATCACAAGGCTTGCAACTCTTCTCTTTGGATTTACCTTTGTTGTTCTTAGTTTTTCTGAGGAACGTAGCACATGAGTTCTGGAGGTGCCCCGTCTGATGGCAATGGCGACATCGGAAAGCGGTATTCTCATAGTCCAGGGGTTGGGTCCAGTGGAAGTCCCCAACTTTGAGATTTATCTAATCGAGGAGCCCTTTGCTGATGTCTATTTCCGTGCATATTCTGCCAAAGGTGTATAAACCTTTCGCCCCCCTTGAGGTATCTGTTGCCAGAAAACGGCCTAAGGTATCCCCAATCCCTTGGAAAACTGAGAAGTGCCAGAGATGCGCCGGGAGGTTTGGAAGTCTGACCCAAATGGGAAGCTTGGTGATGACATCCGTAGAGGGGTCGAAGTCTAGAAACCACGGAGTAAGAAAAATCCCCGCAGATCCCAAAAACCAGGGTCCTTCCTGTAAGGCTTTCTGATAGTCTTTGTTGAATGCAAATGCCACAATGAAGAAGCCTTTTGAGCAGAAGAAGACTTGACAGTTGTTGGTCCAGTTAGAATGGATCCACTGGTATAGATCTGTTGTTCGAGGCCATAGGCCATTAAACTTGCATATGATGGTTGTTTCTGCGAATGCCTGAGATTGGTCATCCAACGTTGGATGGGAGATTTCAATGGAAGGAATTTCCTCCATTTTGTCCACCAGAAAAGGCTTGGGAGCCTCAGGTGTTTGAGCTACTTTCTTGGTTGTTTGTGCGTGAACTGCATCCTTATAGGAGAAGGCAGGGGCCGAGGAGGTTTTCCCAGAAGCTCCACCTCTCAAGCGAAAAGATAGTACAACTAAAGAATCTTTCTCAATATTGTAGTAAAACACGGGAAAATGGTCGTCAAGTTGTTTACCTTCGTAAAGCAGTCTCAGGAGTCTTGAGGGGATCCCCAATCTGAGGTCAAGATCTCGCAGAAGGTCCTGCACTAGATCCGTGGCTTGCACCCATAACAGCTTCATTCCACCAAACAGAAGAGAGATCTAGATCTGGTATTGTGTCCCCAGATTTGGAAGGCTTTTGGCTATAAGAGCATCTAGCTGAATATCAAAACCCTCCTGCATCAACTTCCTATCCAGTTTATCTTGCTTCTTCGAGAGGCTAATACGGAGCCTTTGCAAGGGCTCTGCATTGGTTGAGATGGCAAGATTGTTGGAGCCGACCTCTGCATTTTGACCATCGTTGACGTCCCCTCCTCTATCTGAATCTCAGTGTAAGGAGGCAGCCAAAACTGGAGGGCGCTTGCAGAAAAGACCTGCATGAACTAAGTGAGCTTTCCCAATAGATCTGTGGCTTGGGCGGAGAAAACCACCGAATGCATCCACGGTGAAGGGCGCAGAGCATACTGTGGAATCGACGGCTACAAGATTTTTGCATGCGTTCCTTGGAAATATTTGATTCAGGTAAATTTGACTGCTTGGAGCTATAGCAGAGGGAAGCGCTAAGCCTAAAATGAATTCAGTGGCTGTGGCAGAGCCGAACAACGCAGTAGCTGGAGAATAGTCTTTGTCGGCGGCGTCCATGCCTAAAACCCTAGCAGCGTCTTCCAACCTCCAAATTATTGATTTTAACATTAACACAATGAAAATTACCAATTACTTCAAAATACACATTATAATGTTTCGAAATACCCATCCTAAAAAGTATAAATATTGTTGAAATAACACATGTACCATATCAGTTTCAGTTCTCATGATCACCCTCATTATCTTCCATCTTGTGTCGCATGATAACGCTATTTTTCTCAAAAATATGTTTTGATCTAGGGTAATGTGTCAATACTAACCACCAATCCCTATCCAACACATCTGGGTAAAAAAAAACCTGGGTGTAGGGTTTAGGGAAAACATAGGGCTCCTTAGCTTCATCCCACATCTTTCTAGAGTTGATACATATCAACCTAATATCGCGATATTCCTTTACATTATTCCGATCAAAGGTGTCCCACCACTTGCACATAAAAATAACACATTGGAAAGAAGAGAAATCCATTTGAGTGATCTCTCGTATCTTTCCGACGTAACCTAACATCCCTCGTACTAGGTTTTGATCACAGTGGCTAGATCGACTAGATTGATCAAACTCAAATTCCACTCCATAGTCTCGTGTGATGTTTCCAGCATTGATATTTTCTGTGCGAAAATGGTGTCCATATGCCCACATAGATGGGAAAAAATGTACCTATTATAAAAAGGTTAAAAAAATCATAGTGTCATGTGTCTTATAACCCAACAGTTAAAATATGAAATGTAGATGTCTTAATATAAGTTTCAAATTTACATATAAATTAAAAATATTGTTACCAAGTAGTTTCACCCAATCCCTACGTTTAACACATCCTCTTCAGAACGTAGGTAATGACCAGTAGCACCGTATTTCTCTCTGACTTGGTTAGCAACCCAACTGTTGGGCATATTTTTGGCATATTTTCTTTTAAATCATCGGGATAAGGCACACTTCTACCATTAAACCATATGAATTCTTTCTTGCCACTATCCCATTTCATCCTCTTTTGTTTGTACAATGCGACCCACGATTGTGTCACCTCAGAATTGCAAAGAAAGAATTTATTGATTGCTTCAATTTCTGCATTCGCTGATGAAATCAAACCAACATTATATAGTACATAGAGATAAAAATATACATTATATTGAAGTTCAGCATGAATATTAATTACTTCTTGTAAATTTGAAAAATTATAAGTCACTTACTCTTTATCAAGCGCTTTTTTCCACTCGTTTAGAGCAACTCCCCTTCTCTTTTGTCTTCATCCCTTTCATTGTCCCAAATCACCACACTTGGTTTGTTGTCAATCTACTTGATGTAATCACTGGCATAATATAAAGACTCATACGATATGTACCCCTCTGCCATAGACCCCTTGGGTTTTTCCCTTTGTCGAACAAAACCTTTCAATTTCTTCATGTACCTCTCTAAGAAAAACATCCAATGACAAGAAACGACCCCAAGTAATTTAACCTAATCTACTAGGTGGATTAGAGGATGAACCTGTAAGTCCATGAAACTCGTCGGAAGTTCCTTATCTAACATACAAAAAATCTCAACTAGCTCTTGATGCCACCTTGGAATGCTAGGCACATGAATCTCCTTTGACATGATCCAATATACAAATGTAGATAATTTAGATATGGCACGTCCTAGGTTTTGAGGGAATTCATGTTTCACACACCCATGGATGAACAAAGGATAATGACACTACAAAGTTATAAACACGTGCAATAATAAACAAAATTAGTTATTTTTTATGATCCCTGCATGGGATAAAATTTATTAATATAAAAAATAATAAAATCATGCTTTTGACATTATACGTACTCTTAGAAGATTCAAATGTTCATGCGATTTCAACCCCGACAAATGGTCATCCACGGTGAAGAAGCACTGTAGTGAACACCTGTATGAAGTTGGCACCCTCACACCCACTATAACTTCCTTTGCTAAAGAAATATCATTTTTAAAAAAATCCATTGGACATCACCTTCTTTGAAAAACCATGAATTAGAGGGACCATCGCCTGCCTCTAATCTCGTACTTTCTAATCGTCTTGGCCAATGTATTTTTTTAGTTTTTGAAGTAATAAGATATTTCCTATCAACCAAGGTGTCACTTTGTTTCGATGATATGTCCCTCCATAAAGAAGATGAAATATTTTTAAATATATCCATGGGATCTAATAAGAGGGTAATTTTAAGATGCTCCCAATATGGGAGGTCATAAAAGATAGATTTCCTTTTCATCCCAATGCGCAATTTCTCAAGATAGGTGTCAAAGAAATCTTGATCATCGAACATAGGCTCCCCATTTGAATCGAACATTTCTATGAACTCCTTCTCCTTCTCTCACTCATATTCTCGAAGCCATTCAGCTGGTGTCATTATTGGAGGCCTTTGGGTTCTCTCTTGTTTACCATTGAAAGCAGATGCTTCTCTTCTATAAGGGTGTTCTTCTGTTAGGAATACCATGGAGCAATCATACGTTGGCTTTTGTATGTCCTTAGACCATCTAACTTTTCAGAGAAGGTCCAAAATAAGACCTAAGAGATTATATTTGTATACATTAATTAATATGCATGGCACATTAAAGAATATCATGAATATTAGAACAAATATTACAACGAATCAAATAACTAATATGTGAAAGAATATTGTTACGTATATAAACAAATAAATAAGTTAAACATGTAATTTACCAGAGAAAAATCCTAAGCCTGGATAATCATGTGTCATGTAAGAACATATGCCATATAATGAAAAACTCCTCTCTGCTGTGCTGGGTCTTGATACATTGTATACATTTATCCCATCCCATAATTCCTTCAATTCATCTAACAGTGGTTGTAAGTAGACATCCATATTTTTCACTTGTCTTCTACTAGGGACTATGACAACCAACATAAGATGTTCATTCTTCATGGAAAACCATGGTGGGATATTGTTATTGATCACTACTATAGACCAAACAGAATAGTTGATGTTCTCGAGGGAATATGGGTTGACGCCATCCATGGCTATGCTGAGTCATAGACTTCGTACTTCATCCTTGAATTTTTCAGGCCGTGTATCCTCTATATGCTTCATGGCTTTTGAATCAGTTGGGATTCACATAAATCCCAACTCACTTCTGTGTGAGGCATGCCATCGCTGCAACATAGCTAATTATTTGCAACGAAGGAGCCTTTGAATCCTTAAGATTATAGGCATGAGCCTCAATATCTTAAAAGGAGGACCAGTACGTGATTTAACCTTCTTTTTTTATTTATCATACCTGTCATGCCCACATTTTGGACACATATCTTTGTCTGCATATTCTCCTCTGTATAGAATACAATCATTTGGACATGCATGATATGATATGTACTCAACACCCAACATTTTCAACAATTTCTTTGCCTATTCGCAGCTACTGGGCAAGGCATTATTACTTGGAAGAAGCTTATATTTGAACAACCTGTAGTTGGTGATCATGGAAAAATATATTAATAAATGTACATTAATGTTGGTAAAATTATTGACGTTCATAAAATTTACCATTTTTAATGTTCATTTCAGTGTACTGATTATATTTAAAATTTATATAAGGGAGTACTTTATGGTAACTTACCTCAAAAGTTCCGAGAAATATGCATTCGAAAAGCTAAAGTTTTCTTTCAAGTTATACAGTAAAATCATTGTCCTCAACTAGGTAGACTTTGATTGATCGCTAGGTCCAAAGAGAGGTGTGGTGGAAGCAAATTTAAGGCTTTCGAAAAAGGTGTTAGAAATATGAGCATTATCCCCTAGCTAATAATTGTTTTGGAATGCATCTAACAAAAATGTCTCCATGGAAGTCATATCCCTTAAGTAATCATGCATAGCAACCTCTATTTGATTGCCTCCATTTCCAACTTGTGAAGAACTACTATTGCTTTAGTCATTCCTAATTGGTGAATCTGGATGTAGCGAGAATTGAATCGGTGGTTGTTTCAAGCATTCTTGGTATCATTTCTCTCCGATTTTTTCACTTATTCTCTCAATTTGACATTGTCGTGGGGTGCAACGGAAGATGGTAGGTAGGTCGTTCATCATCACTAGAATCCTAATAGCTAAAAAAAAAATATTTGAACTTGATTAGTACAAAATATATGATATCAATTAGTAACCACATTGAAAATATTGCATGATTATAAATTGGTTTGACGTTGAAATAATTAATTATTAATCAACATATATACCAAACAATTATAATTATAATTACCATCATTATCCCGGGATTGTGGCTAGAAGATGCAATATTGTTCCAATTGGCAGGGTGAAGCGGTTGTCCATTTTCATCTACCAAATTCGCCTTGTGGTATGCAGTTCCTGATAAAAACTTCTGACATTTTGGAACAGTTTGAATATTTTGTTAATCTAAACTCAATGTTGAATCTGCATGAACCTGCAAATTTGTATACATTATAAATTTAATTAAGCTGTGCATAATTGACTGCATGGTTAAAAAACATAAATTCAATTAGATTGTGAAAATATAAATAAAATATGAAGTAAATATTACGTCTTGAGATGGATAGGGAGAACTTCGCGATGGAATTTGAGAAATATTATGGAATGAGCTGGATTTTGAAGAATTTTCCATTCCATATAATTATGATATTTTCTCCCTTCATTTGAGCAAAAAAGCAACAAATGTTTGTGCAGACAGCTAAATGTAATTTCGGTGAGTAATGTAGAGATCACCACACCAGTGTGTTTTTGGTAATGTGCACCGGTGCCATTTTATACCTAGATGCACCGGTGCGGTTCGGTTAAGAGACACACCGATGACAAATAACCGAAAATAAAAAAAGCACAACTCTATTTTCTTTCAGGGGAAAAAAGCGGTAAATTGAAAAATGGGCGGCAAAATATTTTCGAAAATCTAATTTCATAAAACATTTCTTTCAATACTTAATGCTTTTCATTATTTCACTATTTTTGCAAAACTTTTCAGCCAAATATTTGTAGAATACATACTTGGAGAAAACAGAGCATGAGAGCACTATGGAGCAGGGAAATATGTTCGAACTAAAGTATTCAGGCAATCAAAATTCCAAACCTCTGGTGATTCAAACCCTGAACCATAGAATTTCAAATGATGTGAGTAAAGTTTTTTTTTTTTTTTTTGCCTGCAGTTTTTTTTATGCAGTAAAAGAAAAAAATCTGAGTTTATTGTTTTTTTTTAACTTTTCCTACATTTTTTTTATGCAGTAAAAGAACAAAATCAAAGTTTATTGTTTTTTTACTTTTGCTGCAGTTTTTTTTACCTTTTTTGTAGTTTTCAGAAAGAAAAAAATAATCCATTTTTAGAAACAAAAACCCTAGATTCTTTTTGTTTCTGCCCTTTCTTCTCCCTCTTTCTGTAGTTTCAGAATTAGGGCTTTTCAATTTAGATTTATAGGGTTTGTATAGTCATAAGACATCCAACCCATGGGACGACTTCCATAGTCGGATCCCAATCCATGTCGGCCCTTGCGTGATTGTAAAAAAAAAATAGAATTTTTTTCCTCGTTGCATGTTGCATAACATAGCGCACCAGTGCGCTCTGTTATACGAGTGAATCACAAAAGTACAATCATAAAAAATAAAATAAATTAAAATATTTTTTTATCAATGCGCCATATGTAACATATGTCACCGGTGCACTATTTTATTATGGTGTACCACGAATGTGCTGCTTTGCCAAAAAAAAATCCATTTTAGAAACAAACCCTACATTCTTTTTCTTTCTGCCCTTTCTTCTCCCTCTTTCTGTGATTTCAGAATTAGGGATTTTCAATTTATATTTATAGGGTTTGTCTTCCTAAATATAAGCGTAAGACATCCAACCCATGGGACGACATGAATAGTCGAATCCCAATCC
This sequence comes from Pinus albicaulis, assembly GCA_034641835.2. NCBI lineage: Eukaryota > Viridiplantae > Streptophyta > Pinopsida > Pinales > Pinaceae > Pinus > Pinus albicaulis. Next base: position 1,144,672,323 of record CM076578.1, on the reverse strand, counting down.
ATGTAGGCCATTACATAAATTTAAAAAAAAAAAAAAAATTATCGGTGCACCCTGTGTAACACCCCAAGTTTCTATGCTTTTCAAGTTATACATTTGAAAAAAAATCCAAAGGGGAGTGGACCCCAATGGATAATTATTGTGTGGATTTATTTAAATAATTATTAATGAAAAATAAATGGAATATTTATTTGTGCACTATGACTAGAAGAGATATAGATCATAAACCTAATCCATGAGGATATGGACAAGGTAATATTTTTCCCAAAACCTTTCAGAAAAACCTTGGAATTTATAATTCTAAATTAGATTTGAAGAGAGAAATATAATTCCTCAATGAAGAGGAAAGTAATTGGGAAGAGGTAGAAAAGCTGAAAAAGCAGATAAAGCAGCTTTAAAAGGCCTAAATAAGGCAGCCTAGGCAAAACACGAAGAAAGCATCCTGAAATTCTGGACGCAGAATTTAGAAACAGGCTTGTGGGAAAGCATAGCCTAAGTAAGCTGCTCCATAACAGACTGAGGTTAGTCTGTCCTTGGAGGCTCTTATCTCGGGGATGATTTTTGGAGAAAAAGACTCTAAGGTTGGGAGGACTGGTCATAGAAAGAATTGGTATGTACACCTAATTAATAAATTTCAGTTTGTCACTGATTGTACTATGAAAATTATTCATGTTATTATGTTTGGAAGTCATAATAATTTTATGCTTTACGTTATGAATTTCCCTACATTTAATAGGCATTATCAGAAACAATATTTCTTCAAAATCTATATGTTGTAGGAATGTAGTCTACTGGAAAATATCATCCAGAATCTCTAAACCTGATATTAGTTTAAATATGGAGATATGTTACTCCCAGAGAAAGAAATTATATAACTTTAATCTGCTTCTGTGTTCTAAAGTAGTACATGCATGAGAAGATTAAAGGAATATTAAAGTTTCTTGAAAAGACAATACAATTACAGAAATAACCTACAACAAAATTTATACCTGTTATCTTTAACAAAAATTATAAAATTGAAGGAAATTACAAAATATGTTAAGCTGTGATTTGGCTTATGGTGTAGGTGACAATTATTCTGTATAGAAATTTCATCTGAAAAAATATCATAATCATAAAGTTATTATATTTTCTTACTTCAAAAGATATTTATACTAAAGTAAACTAAATTACTATTTCTAAAAATTGCAGAAATATGTGAAAACCAGTAGTGTTATAAATTAAACTGTGGTAAATCTCTAACATTCTGTAGAGAAATAAATTTAAGAAAAGTAAACCTTATGAGCATACATCTATGCAGGCATAAATTAAACTACTGGTGGCAAAAGAAAATATCAAGAAGTATAGATATTTTTAAATGAAAACCCAGAAAAGAAATTCTGTAAAAATCTTATTAATTTCTGTTTGAAATATAAAGCTAATAACATAAGTAAAATCCTTAATATAGCTAGTTAATATATGAAAAAAAGAAGGTATGGGAGAAATTATAAATAAATATCATGTAAAAACTACCTTGATACAAAGCTTTCCAAAATATTGTTTAGTTACTGCAAAAATATAATATAATAGAGAATTGTATGAAAAGTTCCATTTTAATGATAAGCCTACATTCTTAATAGAAGTTCCAAATTTCAAGTGAAATGCCATACATTAGGTAATTATGGAACTATTTGTAAAAGAGAGTCGGTAGGAAATGAGATAGCAGAGTAAGAAATTAGAAAATTAAATTAATTATAAACCCTGTAGATTTCTTTTTATAATGACTAGAAAAGATGAAATCTGTAACCAAATTATGAAATCACATTTTCTCGGTAAGAGAATAAGACTTTTATAAGGAATACATAGATTTTTTATTTTGTGAAATTTCGATTAATATATAGTATATATTAGAGAATTTTAGAAAATAACCTTTAAATCTATAACAACATTACTATATTTAAAATTGAAAATATTAGCGAACGAAGGACTGTAATAAATTATTTATACCATACTTATCATATGAAGCTTGTGAAAACAATTCTATTTTAAGTAGAAATATGAATCGAAAATTATAATTTCAAAGGAAGCCATCAACATCCTTAAGACTATAATATAAACCATTCATTTAAAACTTGTAAATGTCGCAAAGATCAAATAATCGTGGGTCCTCAGGAGCCTCACGATTTAGTGAGTAAATTTATATATAAGAAAGGAATAAATTTAACTCTTAAAATATCATACCCATTTAACTCTTGTGTGGTCTATAAATTTAGTGAGTAATCTTCATAGCAGATATATATATATATATATATATATATATATATATAACAAAAATTACACAATCCAATTGTTTAAAAGAGTTAATCCTTTTTGTTCAGAGATCGAATCTCCATAGAGTTCTTAATTTTAATACAATTCCTTTCCATATAAATTGATAGAATAAAAATATGAAGCTCGAAATTAAATTTTGATTCAACTGAGAAACTGATAGAAATTAACAAATGCCGAAGTTCCGCATGGAGGGAGTGAACCAACCTGAACATTATAGGTATGATAGGAAGAATTATAAAAAAACCCTCTCTAATAAAAGAGGATTGAAAGACGACTGGTTAACGAAGCTGAATGGAAAATGGGCTTACCTGAAAAATGTCAATAAAATACATAAGATTTCAAAGAAAAATAAAATGCTACATTCTGGGGAAGAATAACAAAGTAAACGAGAAACCCACAGATTGAAAGGAAATCCCACCTGGAAGAAAACCCAAGGACGATTACCTTCTAGTTTTGAATCCATAGAACAAAGACCATATAAGAATTCCAGCATTACAAAATCTTATATACGTATGAGAATAAGTTAAATACAAATTTACTTGAGTATCATTGTTCCAGAGAGGGATAACAAAATGTAAAGAGAAGTTACTTACCAGTAATTCTCGTGTTGAGCCATTAACTCCATAAGAATGAGGAACGAAGAGCTTAAGAAAGCTTTGGAAAGCCAAGTCCCTTCTGGAAAAAGGATTTATGTATTATTGAAAAGATAAAACTATTAAAAATGCAAATCTAACAGTCATCAGTGAAATAATTACCAGTATCCAAATATAAAAATGTGGGTAAACGACTTAGCTAAAGTAGAAGGATAGAGAAACAAAAACTTGAATTGCGTATATCAATTACCTGAATCATATTTCCATGAGACGCGTCGAGGATCAAAGCAAGGGTTTCGATCTTGAATGAGAAACTAATTTGATGCAGAGCAAACTAGTTTAGAAACCAGGAGACAAATGAAGTAGGGCATGTGAGAAAATTCAGTAAATACGCATGAATAACTGAAACCCTAACTTCTAAATCACCCTATAGGTGGCGGTCATCCAACATAGCGAGAGTTCAAGTGTAAGGTAAGGAATGACTTAAATAACGTGTCGAGATATCAAACGAAGACCATTAATATGCCAACTATGATCAATTAAATGATACAACCAAATCGAGTACCGATAGCCTCCAAAGACTTACTTCATGATCTAGAGTAAGTGTTAGTTGGAATATAGAATCAATATTGGCATTAATTTCAGTACTTCTATCTCATTAACATTCTCAAGTCTCTCCCGATGAAATCCCAAGGAGATCAATACGTATTGTCCGATAGATATGGGTACCATTGTAATGAGAAAACTCGTATGAAGTGCTAGATTTAGTAGGTATTAAAGTATTACAATTCAAGTTGTGTTAAAACGAATCTTCGAATGTGATGTAATACTAAAGTCATAGTATTACAATATTCCAATTCACCATTTAATGTTAGAATCGATTATAAGTGATGGCATATGGCACAAGTGCTAATTCATTGTTTAATTATCAATGAAATAGTTAGTTATCACATAAGAATTAATATTACAAATTAAACCTTAGTTATTGAAGGAAAGAAAAGGTTTAAGTGATTTTAAGAAATGGCTAAATTTAGTAAAATTTTATAGAAAAATAAAAATAAAAATTGAGAGGTATTACAAATGGTATCAGAGCAACAAGTTGAAAAAACCTGGGCATTTTATGTGCTCACATAGGAATTATATGCTCTAATAAAATAATGATATTAAAAATATTACTAATATGGTTTTGGTTGTATAGTGAAAAAAAATAGCTGCAAAATCATGTCTGAAGGAGATGAGCTTTATGTCGATCTGGATGGATAGAACACACCAGATCCCAATGCTCCTTTGATGGCTATGTTGCATAGAATGCAACAAGATAAGGCCCAAATTAAAATTCAGAATGACAGGCTATCTTTAGCTAGTGAGGAGCAAGAAAAACTTATAAGAGAATTGACTTCGCAGAATACCCAATAAAGTGAAGGTTCCGGGAGGAAGAGAAAAGGCAGAGTCAATTTCTCAGATGAATCTGAGGAAGATGGCGTGACTAAACAACGGTCTAGACAGAAAAAGGAATTACAGGGTGAATTCCAGAAAATCAAACCTCCCTCCTATGATGGAGAGAAGGAGGAAGATGTGGAGGCATGGCTGCTGAATATGATAAAGTATTTTCAAGTCTACGAATACGAAAATAGTTTAAGAGCTAGATTGGCTATGTACCAACTGCAAGGTAAGGCTACCTTGCAGTGGGAAGAAACAAAAATGGTTCATGCCATTGATGAGAAAACAGTGACTTGGGAAGATTTTCAAGTCAAGTTTAAAAACAGGTATTTAAAAGAATGCTACTATGATGATAAGGCAAAAGAGTTTCATGAACTCAAATTAGGATAGCTCACAATAGATGAGTTGGTCACCAAGTTCACAAATCTGCTAAGATATGTGGCATATATCCTGAAAGAGAAGGTGAAAGTGCAAATATTTCTGAAATTTTTGCCTATTGTTTATAAGGAGAAAATAGAGTTTGATAATCCAAAAACAGTGGACAAAGTGGTGAGGAAATCCAGATTATGCTACCAACAATTTAAAGGAAAGATTGAACAAGGGAAGAGCTGGACAAATAAGGGTGAATTCAAAGGAAAGAAACATAAACCAGCTTATTTGAAGAACTTTGGTAGGAATCATCAACGAAAGAAATTTAACAAAACAAATGAAAGTCAAACTGCTCAATCTCAAGTTGGTTCAAAGAAAATAGATGGCAATAATAAGAAGGAAGGAACTACTAAAATGCGGGAGCCTTTGAAGTGTTGGGGTTGTGGAGAACCTCATGTTTTGAGGGACTGTCCACATCGAAATATTCAGATGGTTCTGAGAGATAAAGAAGCTACCACAGTGAATGACATAGCAAGGAATATCCCCACTATCAGTGCAGCCTTGGAGAACCGACAAGAAGAACACCAGTCTACTATGGTCGAGATGGAAGGTAAAATTTTTGATCAATCTGTTACATTTTTAATTGACCCGGGAACTTCTTTGAGTTATATTACTCCACAATTTGTAGAAAAATGTAAACTCAGAACAGAAAAGTTTCAACAGCCTTTGTTGGTCCAGTTAGCTACTGGAACCAAATGCAAGGTACCTCATAAGCTACCTAAAACAACTATTAAATTGAATTATTATCAGACGGAAGTAGATTTAAACATTTTTCCATTAGGTTCTTATGATTTACTGATAGTAATGGACTAGTTAGAAAAGAAAAAGACCATGCTGAATTGTTGGGACAAAACTCTGCACTGTATAGATGCTGAAGGAAAACCATTCATATTAAAGGGGAATCCGAAACCTATTTCTGTAAGGCAGATCTCAGCCCTTCAGTTAAAAATAAATACTAGAAAGGGATATTAAATATATGTTGTACATGTTGAAAGATTAGAACAGCAACCAGAGGAAAACTTGTTAGGCACCTTACCAGTGATAAGAGAATTTAAAGAATCATTCTCGGATGAGATTCCTCATCTTTCCCCCAAGAGAGAGATCGATTTTTCAATCGATTTGGTGCTGGGTGTTAGTTCCAAAATCCACCTTAGGCTGAAGTAAGGTAGAAAAATCACAACACCAAACCACGCTCAGCCTCGTAGCTAGCACTACGAGGATAGGAGAGGGCTCTCTTTGGGTCAATATCAATGAAAATATTTCAAAGGGGCTTGAGATGACTAAAAAAACAACTGATCTTAGGCTAGATAAACAAATAGGAGGGTTTGATTTTGATTTTTTAGGATTTTGTTGGAAAACGGGGAAAGACAATTTTGAGCTTGGGGATGAGGCCAAATTCTTTTAGAGTTCAAGTCGGGGCAAGGAAGGAAATGAATTTGATGTCTTAGATTCAATGAATGGATAGAAAATACCGCTGAGGAGCTGAAGAGGGCAAGAAAGTGCAAGGATCCTCTCCAAACTGACGAAAACATATAAAACTAAACAAAAGTTTAAGGCAGAGCACCAGCAAACTAATGAATTCTACCTTAGTTACTCATTTGTTTAATTCAGAACAAAAGAGAAGGGAAATGGCATACATAAACTTCAATGAAACTTACAGATACATGAAGAAAAAAATCATCAAAACTCAGAGCCACAAGGATCCCAACAAGTGCTGCAAAACTCTGGTCTTTCCTTTGCCAAAAATCTGAAATGAATATACAATGAGGTGCCAAACTATTCCCAAGTATCCAACCATGAAAATGAATCAGAAAATACATAATATAGACCATCCTAACCCCTTCCCATGCCTCTAGGGGTTTATCTCATCCTTCTAGGAGATGTTTCAACCAACTCTAAACATGGAACTTAAATCTAGGCAGCCAAACAACTTTCCTCTATATGCTAGGAAACTGATCCATTCACTTAATTTTCGCTTTTTAGTGAATGAATCCTCTAGAACAAGTAAATATGAGCCAAATTTACATCATAGCGACAAAATTACATCAATATAGATCAATAATTACATCCAAAAGTGAAACTAGTCAAACTGGCCGAATTTCTGAGCTGAAAAGTGAAAATTGGGCAAAATTCCTCTATGCGCCGCGCCAGAAAACTGAATGCGCTGTGCGAGATTGAGCCTATTTTTGGGGCACTTCCTGAAGTCCAAATTGAGATCATGATATCTCGTTGGAAATCCCTATCTGTCTGATATCCAACCGAAGTGGCATTTTTCAATTTGGAGCTCATTTGCCCCTCCAAAACTGCAATCTCCAAATACTGGTTCCTGCTGCTGCAAAAAGTGGCAGAAAGGCCATTTTTGGAGTGTTTTTGACCTTTAAGACCACCCAGAACTTGATGAAATATCTCAGCCATTCTTGGGCATGCATAATTTACCATAGAAAACCCAAAAATATAAAGTTTTCTTCCAGAAGATGTCCCAATCATAAGCGCGCGTCGGGTGGCGCGACGCGTCGAGCAGAAAAACCTGTTTTGCAACCAAAATTTGAAAAATGAAAATATTTACTCCAAATTTGCTGAAATTTGGAGTGAAGGTCTCCCATCATGTGCCATGCTCAGTAAATGAAGCTTCGGCCAAGAGTTTGGCGTCTTTGTCTCGATTGCCAAATATGTGTCAAAGTCAAATGAGAGACTGTGGAAAATAGGGTAGTGAGGATAATTGGGTTGTAACCAAGTGAAATAAATGATAAGGAATGCGATCACTTTTAGGGATAGGGATAGTGGGGTTTAGGAATTAGTGATTTGGAATATGAGGGAATAGGGGAGGGGATTATGATAACAGTATGATAACAGTGATAGGAACACAAATAAAAAATGGGGTGGGAGCGTTTAGCACCAATAGTTAAACTTCAACACTTCATTTCAAACCCTAAGGGAGTAGATTTTGACATGGATGTAGGGTTTGTTTTTCACCATCCAAATTTTTAATGTGTTTGCCTCTAAACCACACCACACATGAATAAACTCACTGAAAAAGCATGGTCGAACTTACTTGGGGAAGAATGAGTTGAATCAATTTGGATTTTATGGAGTAGTGAGGATTTTGTGCCTTGGAGGCTCTGTGCACTACGCACACTCCCAGTGCGCCACACCTGGTGAGTGCACTGCGCCAGTGTTAATTTACACTGCAAAAATCTTCCCAATGCACCGCGCACCATCCCAACGCACCGCGCTCAACATTTCTCCATAATTTCTACCTTGAAACATTGTTTTTCCTTCTCCATGATTTGTCTTAGGTTATTTGATGTTTTGGTGTGCAAATGGATTTTCAAATGTGAAAATATCTCATGTATACAAAGGACTTTGATTCTTTCTTTTGACAAACCCATTTTTGCAATATTTTGAACTTCGACACTTTTCACTTTTAATGCATACCCTGTTCTTTGTTTCCACTGATTTTTGAGCTTGAATGATGAAATTGTTCTTGATTTTTGCAGGGATTATGGCATTTGGACTTTGGCGAAGGATGACCAGAGTCTGTATTTGAAGATTTTGACAACTGAAAAACCTTGAAAATATACATGGCAATTTATTACAAAGGACAAAATGACGATTTTCTTCAAAACAGAGTTTTGAAGAAAAGTCAAGGATCAAAGATTGCGATGAAAACTTATTCTGAACTTCCCTCATGTGCCTGCTGGGATTTATTGGACACTTTGCAAACTGAATTGACAAACCCTAGACCTAATAACCAAAATGACACTTTGTTGACCAAGAAACCAAAACGGGACTGTAAATGGCTTTAAAACTGATGTTGATGGACTTTGATGAAAAACCATGAGCCAGCAGGTACAAGGCATGAGGAGTATGACTTATAAATCCCTTCCATCAGATTATGGCATGCCTCTAATGAAATGCAGATGAATGAACTGAATGAGACACCTAAAATGAAATGCAAAAAGATAAATGATCTCTGACGGAGGGATGTAAAGACCGACTCTAACATTGGCTCCAATGGGGATGGTAGCTCCTAGGAGGAGCTAAGAATAGTAGATCTTTGGGAGAGAAGACAGTGCCTTCATCCATTGGGCAGTGGAGTCAAACTCAAGCTAAAATACATGACTGAAAACCGACACAAACTAACTTAATAACAAGAGTGAAAACTGACTCACAAATGACTCATGACTGACTTAACTAAAATAAGAACTTACAAAGCTTATTGAAGGGCAGCAGTCCATGAATATTTCAAATCATGATGAAAACCACCTGCATACTAATGAAATATGTACAATCATGTGTAATGAGCTTTCCAATGTAACCAATCCAGCAGATGGCTACATACCAAATTTCTGCTCTCTCTTTTCTCGAGCAGGTGGAACGATGAACTTGTAGGCAACTCAAAATAACCACTGCAACCAAAGCTTATGATAATGAACTAGGAAATATTTATCTTTTCTAATGCTTGCAGAAGAATTCTAAAGGGATCTTGAAAATCCTGAAGCACTGGCTTATCTTGAGATCTAGCAGCAAAAATACAACTACTCGCTTCATTCTGATCTGAAAGAACAATTGATTTCCAAGGGATAGGAATGCATAGAGAGGTATGTGCTTCTGTCATCTGAGTGTTAGCTGTAGGTTCCTTGACCATGATAAATTTTGGCATATGGTCTCTCTCAAGCTCATATTCCTCAACTTCATGGTCTAGGTCATTCTTAAACAAAAAGCAATCTTCAAGATTATCAAACATGACAACCTTATCATCTTCTTGAAAGAAAATATTATATGTTTGTTGATCTATAAAACTGATTACAAGACCGTCATCATTTTCAAAAGAGGAAGAAGCTTCACCAACACTTTCTTGACCATGAGCATACTGCAAATCTGCTTTAGCTTGGGTTGGAACATGACCTTCCAAGAGTTGATCTATCTCATTTTCAGACAAAGGAGATAATGCTTTTTGTTTTCTTTTGCTCAAACATTAATTTTCTTCATATGACATGGCAATCAAATTATCATTTATCACCGAGTCATTGAAAGAAGATTTATAACTTACTCGAACAAAGATCTCATTCTGTTTTTCATGAACTGACTGGATTACCTCCTCATGAAGGCTGTGTTCTAATGAACTAAGAACATTTGGACCAATAACTTTGTCTTCTTCATTCTAGATGATCTCAACAGCAGAGCTCTCCTTCATGGCATTCAACACAAGGTATTCTTGATCGTCACGATCTGAATCTAGATCTGAAATACCTGACTTGACTTTATCACCTTTTGAAATCGAAACTTGACTTTCCTGCATATCGTCTTCTTCTATGGATAGATCTGAAACAAAACCTTCTCTTTCATCATTTTCCATTGTACCAAGATATTGATCCTGCTGCAAAGTTTCCTGATCATATTTATGGGTATCTTCTAAGTTCTCTTTATGCTGCTGAAATGGATTTTCGTATGGAGCCTCCATGATATCATCGTCCATGAAGTCATCATCTTCATAAAAATTTTCAAGATTTTCAATAAAACTATGAACATGGCTACAACAGTTCTGAACTAAAGTCAAGGATGGATAAGATTCCTTATACCTTTCAAAGAACATGGTATGAAAATAATTTAAACAGTAAATACAAGCAGGCGGCAAGCTTTCATACCAAGATCGAGCTTCACCTTCCAGAGTGGCCATGAATATCTTCATCAAGCAATCTTCAGGAAAATCAACCTTCAACTTGCGGATATGTATGTGAAATCTAACCAGATCTAAAGCAGCATCCTTTCTATCATCATCTTTAAACATAGGCAAATTCCTTTGCCAATATACCTTATGAATTTTATTTGGAAAACCTGGAATGTGATCTCGGCTCATGGGATCATACCTTCGATCCAGCGAAACCATTTTGATAAAAATGAATTCACCAAGAAATTCCTCAGGCTACTGATTCTTGAAGAGTAGAGTCGCCATAAAAATTATGAACCTTAGGATTCTTCGACACTGGAGTCGCCAGGTGAATGATTTCAGCCTTGCGGTGTCTGATAGTTTTCCACCATCAAAGATCAGCTCGAACTTGATACATGTACTGGGGCAACACAATCTACAAGTTGAGTGTCACATTCACAAGCTAGACCAGAGATTGACTGAAGCAGCGTTTATCTACTTTCGCTAATGCAAAGTAAGAGAATTTCGAAGGCTACCTGGCATCACTTCAGGCTCCATTTGTAGCTTGTAAATGTAACATATAACTTGTGAATCCCCAGTATGGTCACCACTATGTTAGTTCCAAAATCCACCTTAGGTTGAATTAAGGCAGAAAAAGAACAACACCAAACCACGCTCAACCTCGTAGCTAGCCCTATGAGGACAGGAGAGGGCTCTCTCCGGGTCAATATCAATGAAAATATTTCAAAGGGGCTTGAGATGACTAAAACAACAACTGATATTAGGCTAGATAGACAAATAGGAGGGTTTGATTTTGATTTTTTGGGATTTTGCTGGAAAAAGGGGAAAGACAATTTCGGGCTTGGGGATGAGGCCAAATTCTTGCAGATTTCAAGTTGGGGCAGGGAAGGCAATGACTTTGATGTCTTAGATTCAGTGAATGGATAGAAAATACTGTTGAGGAGTTGAAGAGCGAAATAAAGTGCAAGGATCCTCTCCAAACTGACGAAAACATATAAAACTAAACAAAATTTTAAGGCAGAGCACCATCAAACTAATGAATTCTACCTTAGTTACTCATTTTTTTAATTCAGAAGCAAAGAGAAGGGAAATGGCATACATAAAATTCAATGAAACTCATAGATACATGAAGAAAAACATCATCAAAACTCAGAGCCACAAGGATCCCAACAAGTGCTGCAAAACTCTGGTCTTTCCTTTGCCAAAAATCTGAAATGAATATACAATGAGGTGCCAAACTATTCCCAAGTATCCAACCATGAAAATGACTCAGAAAATACATAATATAGATCATCCTAACCCCTTCCCATGCCTCTAGGGGTCGATCTCATCCTTCTAGGAGCTGTTTCAACCAACTCTAAACATGGAACTGAAACCTAGGCAGCCAAACAACTTGCATCTATATGCTAGGAAATTGATCCATTCACTTAATTTTCACTTTTTAGTGAATTAATCCTCTAGAACAAGTAAATATGAGCAAAATTTACATCATAGACACAAAATTACATCAAGATAGATCAATAATTACATCCAAAAGTGAAACTAGTCAAACTGGCCAAATTTCTGAGCTGAAAAGTGAAAATTGGGCAAAATTCCTCTATGCGCCGCGCCAGAAAACTCAATGCGACACGCCATTTTGAGCCTATTTTTGGGGCACTTCCTGAAGTCCAAATTGAGCTCATGATAGCTCGTTGGAAAGCCTTGTCTGTCTGCTATCCAACCCAAGCGGAATTTTTTAATTTGGAGCTCTTTTGCCCCTCCAAAATGGCAATCTCGCAAGACTGGTTCCTGCTGGTGCAAAAAGTGGCAGAAAAGCCATTTTTTGAGTGTTTTTGACCTTTAAGACCACACAGAACTTGATCAAATCTCTCAGCCATTCCTGAGCATGCAAAATTTATGATAAAAAACCCAAAAATATCATGTTTTATTCCAGAAGATTTCCC